>JBBBDQ010000391.1:3045000-3090000 GCA_037127315.1 Ascarosepion bandense
AATAACAGCCGTAAACATTGGGACAATAATCATGTCATAGAATGCAGTAGACCGATATTTTATAATTTAATAAAAAATTTAATCTAATAATAATTACATATATATATATATATATATATGTGTGTATGTGTGTGTGTGTGATAAAGAGAGCCAACAGGTTTAAAATCCTGTGTTTCCCGGCATTTACTTTTTTTAATAAAAAAATTGCTTAATACAACATGGATCGTGGTGTATAATATAATTAAATTTGTTTTTTTATTTAAAATTAATGTAAATTAAATTAATTTTAAATAAAAAACAAATTTAATTTCATATATATATATATATATATATATATATATATATATATAATTTTAATTAATATATATTAATTAAATTTATTCTATAAATTTCACAATTAACATGTTTTCTTATTTACTGCAAGAAAAATAAATTTCGCTGTTCCCCATCCCTTTAAGCTGGGATTATAGACAAGGAATGGAAAATTTGTGTATTATATTCTTTCAAGCCATGTTTGATTAAACAATCTGGACATATTTCTATTTATTTTTATTCTAAAATAAAAATAGACATATGCCCAGATTATTTAAATAAACATGCATGAATGAAGATATACTGCCGATATACGAACACAAACACACGCGCACACACTGTGTTAGACAATATAATATTTGTAATTCTCTACACGGTTCCACGTGCTAATCAACTCCAGGTATATAAATATTTAATTTGGATAGCAGGTGTGTCTTTGTTGAAGCATACCGACTCATATATATATACTCTATAGATAATAAACATCAAGGGTTTTATTGGAAGAATTCGCGAATTTTTTTTTTTTTTCAAAGTCCAGAAAATTTAGCCACCGAAATTTTGGCCTCACTTAGATTTTGATCGTTTTAGAATTATTGCATTTTATTTGCTAATAAGTGTCAGAAATTTGATAAATCCTCGCAAATTTGTGACAGAAGTCGACATTTTTTCTTTTAATGAAAACCCCAAACTATCCCCTTCCCAAAGTACATGCAAAATACCATGTAATATATTCACACTACATACTGCACTTGAACATTATTTTCTTGGAAATGGCTTTCGGCAGTTTATACAATTCTCATTCATTCTTTTTTCTTTCGCTCTTGCATACACACCTCAGATATATATATATATATATACATACATATATATAGTATTCGGCAGACAGATCTGTTTCGCTGTATCACAGTTCATCAGTACGGCTAGACATCCGATTGCTTTTAACCCAGGATTGAAACCCGACCGAATTGGCGTCAGTCGGCGATTCCACCACATATACACACACTAATTATTAGGCCACCCCAGTGTTTTAAATAAATGATGTATTCATACTATTTTTTAGTATTTATTGCCAAGTAGATAATTCTAAATGAAAATAGAACGGTTCTTTTGTTATTGTTACTTTGCAAACTTTTACAAGGTAAATAGCGAAAATTTAACCATCGCACCCTGTAGATTTGCTATTTTATGTCTATATATACATTACCGGCCATAATTATTAGGACACCCCAGTGTTTAAAAATAATGATGTATTTCATACTATTTTTTAGCATTTATTGCCAACTGAATAATTGTAAATGAAAATAGAATGGTTCTTTTGTTAATACTGCACAATAACATGTGCATCAAATGAATTTATAAATATTTAATAATTACCTATATTACAGTTTCATGAATGAAAGAATAAAATAAATTGTAAACTTTTGCAAAGTAATAACAAAAGAACCATTCTATTTCATTTAGAATTATCCACTTGGCAATAAATACCAAAAAATAGTATGAAATACATCATTTCTTTTAAAAAACTAGGAGCGGGGGCCTAATAATTATGGCCGGTAGTGTGGGTATAAAAAATACTTTTACAAACTTTGGGGACGTGTTCCTTACCCTAATACAAGCACAAACGTTCATATGAACATATATCTTCAAATCTTTCGTTTTCGAGTTATTAAATTTAACTTTTAAAGCAGACGCTCTTAAATGTCCAATGCAAATGTAACCTGATACAGCCGTGCAGCCTCCTGTCCATTACCACACATGCGGCCGTATGTAAAAATCGTATCTGCCTGCTTACGGTACGAATAACATTACATTGTTAAACGGCACACTTCTTGGTTAGCTCACTACTACACACGTTTAACTTTGAAGATAGATTAGCCACGAATATACACGGATGACAAATGTAACCTGATCTACATGGCAACACAGCATCATCTACCGTAAACCATAATAACTCAAAAACAAAGGATTTGCGGACATATGTTTATATGGAATCTTGTCCTTGTTCCATGTGAGGAACTTGACCTCAAAATTTGTAAAAGTATTTTTGATACACCATATAAATAGTATGTCAAAAAATTCCGAAATTTAAATTCGTTGAACGGCCATTTTAGCAAGAAAATTCTCATTTCAGCAGTAAATAGATAATGCTATTTACATCGAGCCCTCTTGATCAATTTTAATATTAATAAAATTAATATTAATAGGATAGGGTTTTGGGGATTTTATCTTTTAGTCATCCTTTTTGGATTTAAGATTATATATATAATATAACAACGCCACTATTTTGTCACTGTCTTCGGCCATCCGCCACGGTAGGGATGGACTTATATTTTCAATTCAATTCTCACTATTGTTAATAACTTAAATGTTCTATGTTTACTGTGTGCTAATATTTACTCTTTGATAATGGCTTATGTGAGCCGAAAGCTTAGACCCGATAAAAAAAATCAACAATTACTGTGATTTTTTGTTGTCTTTCAACGACATCACCATCAAGTATATCAGACGGTATGAACTATTAATAGACAAAACTTGTCTATATTATTCAATGAAACCTGCATTAATATATATATATATATATATATATATATATAGTTAATTAGCAGTTTTTTAGTTAAATAGTCAAATGAAACTGGAGGAAAATTTTGCAGTCATTAATTTGATCTTAAACTGTACAATGAGTGTAAATATCAAAATATTTTTCTTACCAGATGTCAAAAATGTAGCCATATTATTTGTATGTGTAAAATACACTATAAGTAATTTATCAAAAACCTATCTATCTTCAAGTCTTATTCAAAGTAACAATTATTCATCTCCTGATGGGGAATTTAATCATTCGTGAGAAAACTGAATATGGGACCTAAAAAACAGTGCATAGCTTTTGTTCAGTTGGGTTAGTCTCACACTTCTTGTCATAAAATTGAACCTGATAAATCCAATGAGTGTATTTGAGTACACTGCTTGTTAGATGCAAACAAGTTAAGAATGCTAACAGCTTAATATTTACGACAGATTTAAGTTCTACACGGAGTCATTAAATGTAATTTAATCTAAGCTCGCGAATTTTATGAGCAAAATTAATTTCATTGAATTGCTCAAGAAGTGGTTCCGTTAAATGGACTAAAAAATATTCTTTACCAAAATATATTATTTATAACATTCGTCGGACAAATAGAATCAGTCTTTGTGTTCTTGATTTTGTTATCTCAAGGTTGTAGCCTATCCATTCTTTTTTTCTCCAAAGATATCTAAACCTGACAAAAACTGAATAAAGAACCAGCCGGAATATTGTGGTAATGTGCGTTGTGGTACAGTGGATATCGGCTCGGAATGAGAAACCGGGGAGCCGAGTTCGAAATCCAGTTGAATCCATTGTATTCACTTACGCGCAAATACCCTTGGGGAAGTTATTAATCCGTCTCTTCCTTCCAGTTATGGGTTAAATAGCAAGACAGATTGGGTTCTATAGCCTTGGTCGGCAACCAGTCTACCGCAGAAAGCAATGGCAACCTACTGCGGGATAATCTTCTGCCCAGTCAGTCTCTTTCGAGACATGATCGCCCAAGCGTGTATCACGTATGGCACTTAACTGACGGACATAAAACACAAAAGAAGTTTTCAATTCTGTGAACACAACTTTGATTCTTTACCCTAACTTGAATCCGGGCGAGAAATTTTATTTTAGTTATTACGTATACTCAGTTGTGTAGTATTGTTTTTAATTTAATTTAAATTCTATGTAAATCTCCCTAGTTTTGACATTTACAAAAAAAAATCTTTTTTTCTTTGCATAAATATACGCTTTTTATTATATTTTGATGAAAATAAATAAAATAAAATAAAATATAAAACTATAAAACTAAAAACTAAAAAATAATAATCAGTTGTCCTCTTTGTCTTCATGTCGTTATTCTTTTTTCTTGACGGCTTGTTTTATGTTACACGGTACAGGAAGAAATCAGTTTATGAATTAATAATTAATAATTTACTAGATGCATTCGCTATTTTATATCTATATTATTCGAATAATTTTTTTCCTTTACATATTTAATCTCCATATTTTGAACTGTAAAAAAAAAAAACGTTGGAAAGAAATTGAAAGATATTTTTTCTCATTTGATAAGTATGGCGGAAGGGATTGGTAAAAACATTTTAGTTAAAATGTTGTCATCCTTGTCTACGCATCACACATCTTTTCAACAAAGACTGGACATTTCGTCGACAGACTAGTTTCTTCTGAAGCATCGTGTAGTGGTGCGTACTAGCCGACAAGACCCCCACTTAGCTTAATTTGTCATCAGTTGTTAGCTGGTAGGGTGAGCCGACCAACTCGGCTGAACTGCGAGGTGTGTGTGTGTCTGTCTGTCTCTGTGTGTGTGTGTGTGCGTCTGTGTGTGTGTAGTTTTTTTTCTTTTTTAGATAGAAATTTTATATTTTCTAAAGTTCTCACGTTGTTAAAAAAAAAAAGCATGTTTAGCCTAAAAAGCCTCCATCGTTAAAAGAAATGAGATATTTACTGCTACAATTCATTACTCTGCCATTCTAACCTCCCCCCTCTCTCTCTCTCTTTCTTTCTCTTTCTCATATAATTTTTCTTTATTCTTTCTCTCTCCTACTCATCTTTCTTATTTCCCCTCGCATCTCTCTCTTATCCACCTTCCTTTCACATACTTGTTTTCCTCTCAAATAATTTCTCTTGCAAAAGGGTTTTCTTAATTTACTCCTCTTCTCCTTTCTTTCTCTCTCTTTTTATCAAATTTAATTTTTCTTTTTTTATATTTTACTCTCTTTCTAATTTTTTCTATTTACGTTTCATTGCTTTGTTCTTTTCTTCAATATTTTTAAATTATTTCCGAAATTCTTTTATTTAATTTTCTATCTATATATGTAAAAAATAATTCAGCATTTGTTTTGTTCTCTTCGTTGGCGAAAATATTCTTCAGTGATAACTTTTCTTTTTTACAGTTCTAGAATCAGGTTCAGATCAACAGTGCAGCTAGTTTTTGCTGAAGATTTTTCATTTCTTTGTGTATTTTTAAGTCCTGCGTGTGTTTGTAGGCTCATGCACACACACACACACACACACACTTTTGCGCATGCGTGTGTAGACGGAAAAAGTCTCTTCTAGCCACAAACTTGAAGGGAAAAACTGTAACATAAATACAATGCTAACAAGTAAAAAAGCCTTTGAGGCAACCCTGCCTGTGCCTGTTCTCTACAAGCGTCTTATTTCCGCTTTATTTTCACCTTTGCCACAATAATAATACGTCGTTTTGTTCTAGAAAAGAGTGAAGTGGTTAGAAGGGGGCGAACGGCAGTGGCAACTCCTGTATCCACCGGTCAAATCTTGCTGCTTATCGTGTTAACAACGGTACGTTCAAAAAACTAGAAACTTTCGAAACAAATGACTAGGGGGTGTCGGGTGGTGTAATGGGTATCGATGAAGAAAACAGGATCAGAGAACTCAAATTTCGGTTAAGCCAGATTGAATTCATTTTGTATTAAATAATAAAACGAAAAGCATGACCCAACTTCTCTCCGTGCTCGCTAGCACTCCAAAGTATCTTGATAAAATATCTTATTACTGGCGTGCCACAATGTCGTCTAGGTATTAGCAGTGAAAGGATAGTTTGCCTACAGTCTGCCTTCATAAAGTGCAATGTTTTCTTTTGTATTTTTTCATTCATCACGTGTTTGTTTTGTTTTCGAAATTGTTTATACGCAAGTAACAAAAATATTAATATTTTATAGAATCCAGGGATCACTATGAGCTCCTAGCAGCTAAAAATTGGCTTTAGATTGTATAAATTTATTTTTTATTTACACTTTAAGAAATAAATTGGAGAGAAATGGCGAGGGAGGCACCTCCATCCCGTTAAAAACAAAATAACAAACAAAAAAGAAAAAAAAATGGAAAATTGACAAGTTAAACAGAATAATGAGCACATAACATAATATTGATAAACTGTTGTAACTAGCAATGCACATTGTATATAAAAAGTTTCAAGCTAAAATAATTTGTGATTCATCATATTACTCTGCAGTTTTTGTTTTTTTTTTTTTTTTTGTTTTTTAATCGTTTCACCCTAAGCAAGGCATTAATGCTACTGGTGCGCAGGGGGTTACATAAGAGCAGAGTGAAGAAAAAGGCCCGGTTCACACTCCACCCACGTCTTTTGAACAGGTGAAGAGGCTCATCTTTTGTTTCCTTTTTAGGATGCGGTTTTCGGTTTTCTCTTTTCCAATCATTTCACTTCTATGTAGCCCCCTGCACATCAGTGGCGTTACCGCCTTGCTCGGGGTGATATGATTAAAAAAAAAAATGGGTAAAAAAATAAAAGGATGACAACACTGGTGTGAAGAGAGCTGTGTGAGACTAAATCATAAAAGGAGAAAATCAAAATACGGCGGAGGTATCGGGAAAAGGAAGGGAGTCAAGTAGATTAAAGAAAGTGTTGTTTCTTTATCATGCTAGACAATCTTTCTCGTCCAAATCTGTCTTATAAATATATAAGTCTGCTATTCGTCCATGCTTTAAATACTGCTGCCACATATAGTCTGGTGCTCCTGATATATGCTTAGAGATTGTTGGTATAATCTGAAAAAGAATCTGCAATCTCATTGGTCCTGACCTGACATCTCGGCTTCAGTTAATTTCCCATTGCCGTAATGTATCTTCCCTGTGCCCTTTCTATAAATATTTGCATGGTAATTTTTCTGATGAGCTTTCCTCTTTGGTACCTAGACTTTATGAATTTAAGCTCAGTACGAGATTAACTTGGATATCGGCTCGGAACGAGAAATCGGGGAGCCGAGTTCGAATTCCAGTTGAATCCATTGCATTCACTTACGCACAAATACTCTTGGGAAAGGTATTAATCCGTCTCTTCCTCCCAGTTATGGGTTAAATAACAGGACAGATTGGGTTCTATAGCCTTGGTCGGCAACCAGTCTACCGCAGAAAGCAATGGCAACCTACTGCGGGATAATCTTCTGCACAGTCAGTCATGTCTCTTTCGAGACATGATCGCCCAAGCGTGTATCACGTATGGCACTTAACTGACTGACTGACTAGATTGGCAACAAGGTCTCATCTTTTTATTTTAAGATAAACTGTTTTTCAGGTTTGATGATATAATATAATGTTATTGGTTTCGACATTTGATGCACTCACGTTAGCAGAGGCTGAAGATAGCCAGAAACTGAGGGATAGGTGGTGCACGCATGCGCAATTATCACTTCTGTAAAACAGACGAACGTATCATTAATACTTTTTTTTTATAAGAATCGAAATTTCTGATATCAAGAAAATTTAAACTAATAGACAATAAAGAAATTTTATTTATTTATTTTTTTAGTTATGAACAATTTTTATATTAAAAATTATAACATAATTTAGCTGTGGTAAATCTAACGATTGCAAGAAATACTTAGTATTAATGATTACACTCTAATATTTTTGAAAGGGTTTTGTCATATACTGCACATATACAGTTAGTACATTTTGATGAAATAATAACATTGGCATGTTAATTTTCATCATGCGAAATAGCTTAAATTTTTATTGTAAGAAAAGGATTCGATAATTATTCTTGGTATTTCAAATTCATCACAAATTGCGCAAACAGGTTGGTATCAGTTCTCTTTTTATATATTTTTTTTTCAACATAAATTTACAAAAACTAATTTCCTACTAATCATGTCTTCTAAAAATAAAATTTTTTATAAGTCACTGCAATCTTCTCAAAAGCTTCTAACACTAACCACACACAGATATGTTTTGTTATGCTTTAATAACACAAATATATCTGTGCAAATAGATGAAAATAAAACATCTTCTGAAAGGATTCTGCAATTTGTGACTTGCTCACGCATTAATGAGTGATGTCAGATGTAATTCTGGAAATTAATGGGACTAATTTTCTTTAAATTCGTTGAAGATAAGTTCGTAATTGATTATAATTTTATAACCAACCCTAACTTGAATATAATTGACGATTAGTTTGTAGAAATATGAATTTCAAAAGTTGATGCTTATTAGCCTGAAATGCATCTTCATGTTACAAGCGTTGGAAGACTTATATATTGGCATCATATCTTTTGGTAAGAGAGAATTAATTCAGAGGAACTGCCCTTACTACGTTTAAACGTTGAGATTTTTAAATTTATAGACTTGAGCAATACGTTTAATCGTGCTATTGCTTAAGGAGTAAGTAAAATAAAAATATAGAGAAATATACAAAAAAAAAAAAATACAACTTTCCCAAAACTTTGCTTAGAACTTGCTCTGTTTTGTCGACTATCACGTTAAAATAGTGTGCTAGACAGTTATAAAAAACATAGTATATTTAAGCAATCTAGGCGAATTGGCATGGCGAAGGAAGCATTCCAGAAGTTGAATAAAGTATTAAGAAACAGGGCAATTTCGCTAGAAACAAAGAGGAGAGTACTGGATTGCTATGTGATGTCGGTTCTTCAATATGGCAGTGAATGTTGGACAATATCTTCGAAGATGAAGGAAGAACTTGAAGCAGCTGAAATGTGCTTCTACAGAAGGATGATGCGGATATCGTGGACTGAGCAATGACGAAGTACTGGAAAGAATGGAAACGAAAGGGAGATTAATAGTGAGCATCAGGAAAAGACAGCTGAAGTTCCTGGGACATGCGATGAGGAAGGAAAGCTTGGAGAACCTGATACTAACAGGCCAGATAGAGGGAAAAAGAGACAGGGGAAAGCAGCGGATAATATATTTGAAGGACCTGATCAGGTAGATGGCGGAACGAGGGTTGTATGTTGCAACAGGAGAAAGCGTGCTAAGAGCCACCAGGGATAGGGAGATGTGGAAAGCCATGATCGCCTACGTCCTGAAAGGACATGGCACATAAAATAAGAAAGAATAGTGACCTATCTTATTTATTTGCTACCCTAGTTTTATCTGTTTAACTATCTACTAAGAGTCCAACATTGTCAATTAGATAACCTCTGCAAATTCTATCTTAATCTACAATAGGAAGATTTTAGATTACATAATTTTATATGATTACATTTTAAGAGAATGTGCCTTGTGGTGCAGTTGATATCGACTCGGAACAAGAAATCGGAGAGCCGAGTTCGAATTCCAGTTGAATTCCTTGCATTCACTTACGCGCAAATACCCTTAAGAACGGTATTAATCCGTCTCTTCCCTCCAGTTATGGGTTAAATAACAGGACAGATTGGGTTCTTAGCCTTGGCTGGCAACCAGTCTACCGCAGAAAGCAATAGCAACTTACTGCAGGATAATCCAGTCAGTCATGTCTCTTTGGAGACATGATCACCCAAAGCGTGTATCATGTGTAGCACTTCACTGACTGACTGACTAGTGACCTATCTTATTTACTTACTAACCTAGTTTATCTACTAGAAGTCAAGCACTGTCTATTAGATTACCTCTGCAAATTCTGCCTTAATCTACAATAACAAGATTTTAGATTAATTTATTTTATATGACTACATTTTAAGAAAATGCGCGTCAGGTTCCCAGTGGATAATTGCTATTATCACAGATTTTACTTGCCTAAAACTGATTTCAATCCGTGTAATCATTTGCTTACGATTGACATTAGCGTTTATTCTCAAGGTATAACCAAATGAATTACGTTATCATCAGATCAACCTCATTCTCTACTCTAGGCTCTTAAAAAAACAATGTCAAGATATTTTTTGATAAGTGCATAACAGTCTAACTCTTAGAACAGAGATTCCCAACCTTTTTGCTGCGATTACCCCAAAATACAATTTCACTATTATCCATTACCCCAACGGACAAATACCCCTAATAAAGAAAAAGAAGTAATTATATTTTCATACATCAAATGCAGACAAAGTTAATGGAAATTATTCAATACAATCGTATCAATCTATAATAACCTCTGGTTATTATAGTAGCCATAATCAAGCCGTGATTCTTAATGTGAGTGTTGAGCTTGTATTGCCTGTGCCAGTGCCAGTTTATTTAGTCTTGGCTTTGGTGACTGAAAGGGCTATTTGGGCGTCATTTGCCACGTTGAGTCTGCTACGTTTCTTGGTCTTCATTCCAAGGACACAGTGTAAAATTATAAGCTGATTGCTTCTTCCCAAACCAAACATCCATTACCCCCAAAAGATGGGCTCATTACCCCACTGGGGTAATTTACCTCGGGGGTTGGGAACCATGGGCTTAGATGATGATCATAAAATTCATCTTTAAGTGCGACAATTAATTCTAGGAAATAATTGCACCGGAAATATTTCAAATTAAAAAGAAAAGAAAATTTTGCTTTCAATTGAATTGTTACTTTCTCTCCAACAAATATAATTATCAGTACAAGCTTAAAATGGCATTAGTATTCCTACGGGAATAAGTTAAACAATTATTATATTCAAAATGATAGCTTTCATAGGTTCCCAACCTTTTTGCTGCGATTACCCCAAAATACAATTTCACTATTATCCATTACTCCAATGAACAAATACCCGTAATATAGGAAAAGATGTTATTATATTTTCATACATGAAAATCAGGCAGTTAATGGAAATTATCCAATACAATAGTATCAATCTATAATAACCAGAGGTATAGTAGCCGTAATCTAGCCGTGATTCTTAATGTGAGTGTTGAGCTTGTATTTGCCTGTGCCAGTTTATTTATTCTTGGCTTTGTGACTGAAAGGTCGTCGTTTGCCAAGTTGAGTCTGCTACGTTTCTTGGTCTTCGGTAGAAAAAGGTTGTTCACATAGATAAGTGATTGAAAATCCTATGAGAATTTGTCTAGCTCTAGAGGCTAGTGTTGATATATCCTGCCGATGAGAGATCCAAAAGGTGCCTAGATCAGACTTGGTCTCAAACAAAAGCTTCCATGCATTGTTCATCCTGAGTGTGAGAAATTCTTCTTTTGCTGGATAGTCCTCATCAGGAATGATATCTTCACTCACAAGATATGGATTTCTTACACATTCATTGTTGGAATTTTTAAAGTTTTGAAAGTACTTACTTCCTTGAAATGCTGTCTCGTTAATAATTTGACACAGTGTGAAATTATAAGCTGATTACCTCTTCCCAAACCAAACACTCATTACCCCCAAAATATGGGCTCATTAACCCACTGAGGTAATTTACCTCGAAGTTGGGAACCATGAACTTAGAATAAGGTCACGCTAACAGACGAAATCATTTCTTTTACAATGTTTATTAGTTTTTGGGAAGTGCGTTTTGGTGCAGTGGATATCGGCTCGGAACGAGTTCGAATTCCTGGTTGAATTCTTTGCATTCACTTACGCGCAAATACCCTTGAGACAGGTATTAATCCCTATCTTCCTTCCAGTTATGGGTTAAATGGGCGATCATGTCTCTTTCGAGACATGACTGACTGGGCAGAAGATTATCCCGCTGTAGGTTGCCATTGCTTTCTGCGTGCCGGTAGACAGGTTGCCGACCAGGGCTATAGAACCCAATCTGTCCTATTATTTAACCCATAACTGGAGGGAATAGACGGATTAATACCTTTCCCAAGGGTATTTGCGCGTAAGATGAGGGTGTTCAACTGGAATTCGAACTCGGCTCCCCGATTTCTCGTTCCGAGCCGATATCCACTGCTCCACAAACACGTAGTATGATAGCGGTAGATAATTTGAATATTACATAGTCATTATATTAGCGGATATAACATTTGAGATTCAAATAGACGGACTGAGATTATTATTTATTTTCACTAAATGCCACACAGAACCTCCTTATTCCAGTCAACGCTTTTATCAACTAATCAAAACCCCACCTCCATCTTTTAGGTAGCGAGCATTCGCAGACAAAATGTTTCATTTAAATATTTTATGAAAGGTGTGGCTGTAAAAACAATGCCCTAGGTTAATTTTTCTAAATTCTAAAAAAAAAAAATTCTTCGTTAGACTCACTTCTCAAAATATTACCAAACTATTCATTTATTTTTCTGAAGTAGAGTAAAATTTGGCGCTTATCACACATGTCATATATATATATATGCTACTTTTACCATTACTGGTCACATACCGGCAATCTGGCGGTTATCCAGCTGTAAGTTATATATATATATATATATATATATATATATATATAATTTGTAAACGAGTTATTACGCTACCTAAGTTTTAACCATGTAGTGTCTTCGGGGGATTTTCAATAAATTATTGCAAATCGCCTGATGACATCACATGGTAGAAACCTAGGTCACGTATTAACTCGTTTTTTTTTGTTTTTTTTTTTTTTGTTTTTTTTTTTAATCATATTACACCGAGCAAGGCGGTAACGCCACTGATGTGCCGGGGACTACGTAAGAGTGAAAAGATTAGAAGAGAGAAAGCAAGAAACCACATCCTAAACAGGGAACAAGGGATGAGCCTCTACACCTGTTCAATAGACGTGGGTGGATTGTGAACCGGGCGATAGTTTAGTCTATCTACTCCAATTGAAAATGAAAAATATTCTAAAGTTTTACTATATAATTGAACTGAACACTTTTTAATACAACTGGATACTGGTCTAATTTAACTATGACCAAAAACTAAGTAATTAAATAATATATATATATATATATATATATATATATATATATAAGATTCAACCGGGAAATTATTATTGCAACCACACCAATTTTATTAAGCATTAAAGCAAAATGTTTTCTTGGAGAATATGTAAATTAAGGAGTAGAAACTATAATTTGTATTTTCTAATTTTATTTAAGTTCTATGCTGTTTAACTGAACTTTTAGTTTTATATATTAATTAGGATTATATATATATATATATATATATATATATATATATATTACAAATTATGTTTTAGAACATGTACATTATTTTTTAATATATTAATATTTTTTAAAATATTCACAGCTCTATACATCATATATCGAGCACTGTTTTAAATTACTGTTTTGGACGGAAAAAATTCTTTCTTCGTTCTGTACCCACTCGGATATATATATATATATATATATATATATATATATAACCCTACATCTCTGGCACGACTCAGTTTCATGCCTTATGCAATCATCAGGTGCATCTTTCAAAGTGACAGTTTAATAGATTTGAATTCGATGTTCATAGGAATTAAATGTTATAAAGTTAAGTTACTGTTTTTTTTTTTTTTTTTAATAACAAGATTAAAAATCTAAATATTCTACGATTACATGTGGATAAAAATTTTAAAATAAAAATAAAAAATAATAAAAATCAGGGAGAAGAAATCAAAGGGGAGTAAATCATGAGTCTCAAAATTAAATATTCAAATATTACATGTACATAAAAAGTGTAACCCTAGCCCTAACTCCCTCCTCATATGTATATTTATTAATTTACGTCAATACATATATATATATATATATATATATATATACACACACACATATTCAGTATTGTCTTACTGAGTAATTATTGCCTCCATTCACCCCCGTTTTCTATTTTGCTGCAGTATATGCAAAACTGAATTGCATGTGTATGTGTTGGAATATGTTCCTATTTACAATGTTGTGTGTGTGTGTGTGTGTGAGAGAGAGAGAGACACGGACATTTTAACTCACTGAGCATAAACTTATATTTTTACTTTTAAATAACCTGTTTAGGATGTGGTTTCCGGCTATTGTACAGGTGTAGAGGCTCATCCCTTGTTCCCTGTTTAGGATGTGGTTTCCGGCTTTCTCTTTTCTAATCTTTTACTCATTTCCATTCTTTTCCTCTTTTTTCAATTGGAGTCGATAGACTAAACTATCGCCCGGTTCACACTCCACCCACATCTATTGAACGGGTGAAGAGGCTCATCCCGTGTTTCCTGTTTACAATGTGGTTTCCGACTTTCTCTTTTCCAATCTTTTCACTCTTACGTAGCCCCCTGCACATCAGTGGCGTTACCGCCTTGCTCGGTGTGATATGATTAAAAAAAAAAAAAAAAACATATATAAACTCACACGTATAAAACGAGGCAAAAGTATTCACTTGCAAATGAATATTAAAAAAAAAGAACAACAAAAATTGTTTGATTTTACAAGAATGAATAAATGAGATTTAATACGATGTTGAGGGGCACTGCTATAATGATCTGCCTAAAAACGACAAAATTACTTCAACATAAATACATCCTATAAAATAAAGTCTAAAATCGACACAAAAATGTATGAAAAATTATAAGTAAATATGGAATAATGCAGATGAATTTCGAGAGATTTGATTAGATATTTACGTGAAGTAAAACGTCCCATCTTTTCCCTTCCGAATTACTAAATATTCATCTGTACATGTCATAAACATCAGATTCTGACAAGCATTTTTAATGTAAAACATAATCGGAATTCATCTAAACGCGTATACATTGCCTAGGCGTGCTTTTTTTTTTCTATGAAGAACATGCATGTATTTTTTTTTTTTTTTTTATTATTCAAAGGGGAAAAGCACAAAGTCTGTCTACATACATGCTATACTTTCTGAGCAAACTCTTCGATTTAGATAGGAAATTACATAAATGCGCCTAATTTTGGGCTCTATATAGACAAGGTATTTGCTTATACATGCATCCAAGGATACATGAATATTATTTTTTTTTCATGACCACCCATTATCCCCCTCAAATCACATTATCCGTATGCAAGCCAATCGAAGAAGTAATGTATAAACGGTCCCCTAAAAATTAATTTCCACTCCTTCCCTGTGAGAATAATGCAAACGAGATTGCAAATTCTAATTCGTGTCCCCTGACTTGGATACCATACCCCCACTCAAAACACTGACGATTCTCTTTCACTCACACTCTCTCTCATATATATATGTGTGTGTGTGTGTTAAAAATAATTGTTTAAACCTATTTCTTAAAATCGATTACGTAAATATTTTTATACATGAACCGAGGCTACATAATGACGTGACAAGTTTTAATATATTAATCCGATTGATTACTTAAACGTTATGTGCGTTGTGGTGCAATGGATATCGACACGGAACGACAAATCGGAGACCCAAGTTCGAATTCCAGTTGAATTCCTTGCATTCACTTACGCGCAAGTACCCTTGGGAAAGGTATTAATCCGTCTCTTCCTTCCAGTTATGGGTTAAATAACAGGACAGATTGGGTTCTATAGCCTTGGCAGGCAACCAGTCTACCGCAGAAAGCAATGGAAAGCTACTGAGCGATAATCTACTGCCCAGTCAGTCATGTCTCTTTCGAGACATGATCGCCCAAAGCGTGTATCGCATATGGCACTTAACAATGTTTAGTGGACAGAAGCTTTGTTTTTTTATTAAACATTATATTTTCATTTCATCTACAGGTCTGAATACTCAAAAAATTTTATTGGAAAAAAATGTACACACCAGCAAGATTCGAACCTGCTAAAATATACCCAATCCGTGCAATAGAAATTGTCGTTAAACCCGAAGTGCTTTTGACACGTCTACATAAATACGAGTAGCCACTAAAATTAATGTTTAAGTAATAATATATATAAAATAGACGAGTAATGTGCGTTGTGGAACGAGAAACCGGGGAGCCGAGTTCGAATTCCAGCTGAATCCATTGCATTCACTTACGCGTAAATAGCCTTGGGAAAGGTATTAATCCGTTTCTTCCCTCCAGTTATGGGTTAAATGGCAGGACAGATTGGGTTCTATAGCCTTGGTCGGCAACCAGTCTACCGCAGAAAGCAATGGCAACCTACTGCGGGATAATCTTCTGCCCAGTCAGACATCTCTCGAAAAAGACATGATCGCCCAAGCTTGTTTCACGTATGGCACTTAACTGACTGATTCTTAAATAGTTATGCATATCGTCATATGCCACGATTTATCATCACCTTTTTAATATACATATTTTCCAAGAAATATTGACAAAAAAAAAATCACGCTTACTAAATTAGGCCTTCATTTTATTTGCTTCCCATTTCTTGCGTGAGCAGCATGAATATTCAGAAATTTACAGCGATAAAATTAGCAAGTTAAATCGACGGACTTAATGTCCTTTCGATAGTGACGAGTATTCATCGGTCAGAGGTCAGATAACGCCAAGCATTTGATGTCAGACGAATCGGCAAAGAGGCACAGAATCATTGTTTTTTTGTTTTTTTTGTTTTATTGTTTTTTGTGGGGGAGAAACATGTAGGCTCATGATAGAAATATTAAAGTGCTTGCTTGTAAATAATTATAACTATGTGGAAGAGCAAAACGTAAACTTTGGAAAATTGATCGGGATAAGAAATTTTAAAGCATGTACGTGTGTGAATGTTTCTTTAAGAAAGCCTGTATAAAGTGGAGTAACCATTAAGCATGTATTTTTTTTTTAGGTTTTTTATCTTATTTTACAACATGGATAATAATAATAATAATAATAATAATAATGATGATGAAGTAGTGTATGATACTAGAAAATACCCTTTTTAGGATGGTCGGCATATTTATTGACGGCAACAATGAGAAACACCATGTCTAAGTTAGTAGCAAATATATAAAAAAAAGCTAAAATAAAAGAGAGTGGTGAAAATTTTTACAAACACTTTAAAAAAAAAAAGCTTAAGAGTAAATTTTTATGATTTGTTTCGAAATTTGTCAAGGATAAGAAAAAAATACAGGCGAAGAGTCACAACAAGATAAAGACGCTCATGTTGTGTTAAAAGTGTGAGTGGTGGAGGATAATCTGAGGTTAAATTTAAAATATTCATGATTATATATTTTACCTGGTCTTCTCATAAAAAACTATCGCAAAAATTCGATAATCTTTCTCTAAACACACACACACGTTTTTTTTACTTTTTTTTTTTTTTAATCATATCACCCCGAGCAAGGCGGTAACACCACTGATGTACAGGGGGCTACATAGGAGTGAAAAGATTGGAAAAGAGAAAACCGGAAACCGCATCCTAAACAGAAAACAAGGGATGAGCCTCTTCACCTGTTCAATAGACGTGGGTGGAGTGTGAACCGGGCGATAGTTTAGTCTATCTACTCCAATTATATATATATATATATATATATATATATCGTTTTTTGTTCGTTTGTCCATCTTTTCTGGAATTAAACTTTTCCGTATAAAAAATACTTGCATAAAAGTTTTGAAAGTTAATATTTCGAAAAAGTTTTTAAATATATTTTTTAAAAATTATCGTAGTAATTAAGGATTTCAGATAAATTATACATTTCAGCACAATAGCATTGTCATAGACTGAGGTAAAGTAGACAGTTTGACCTTTGGTTATTTTGGAATTCAAATTCCAGTCGAATTCGTTGCATTCACTTACGTGCAAAATACCCTTGGGAATGGTATTAATTCATCTCTTCTCCCCCCAGATATGGCTTAAATAGCAGGACAGACTGGGTTATATATATAACCAGTCTATCGCAGAAAGTAATGGCAACCTACTAAGGGAAAATATTCTACCCTGTCATCCATGTCTCTTTCAAGACATGATCGCCCAAGTGTATATTGCACTTAACTGACAGGACTAAATTTCCCCAGTCTTATCTGTGGTGTTGTGGATGTAATACGAATGACATTTTAGTGAGATATATATATATATATATATATATATATATTTTTTTTTTTTTTTTTTTTTTTTCACCACTTTACAACTTGCGGAGTACTATAAAAAGTGTCTCTATTATACATTTAAAAAAATTGTTTCTAAATATTTTTAAAATTATGAATAATTCGTATTGGCAAAGAACGCGTTATATTTTAAATGCTTTCGAACGTTGGAGTTACTTTTATTTTCTTGTATTTTCTAGAAGAACTTTTTTCTTCTCTTGTTTCCTATCTATAACTTTTGTGTGTTTGTGTGTTCGCCTGTTTTTTGAGAATTAAGGAGCAGCTAAGGCCGACGTCAGTGTTTGACATTCGTTCAAGTGTTCGGTATTTTAAAAAAGATCGGGTGGTCCATGCGCTTAAAAAATGTGAATGCTTTTGCTGTTTCTTACGGACAATAAATATAATTGTTTATGAGTCCTTCACTTTGTGCGGCTGTTTCCATGAACAGGTTACATAGTTTATATATCTGATCACTATTTCCTCATATTTTCTAATTACTTAGGCGCTTATTTAGTCCATGAAACCAATTTAAACAAACTAAAAAAGTTAATTTAAATTTGAAACCAGTTTTCGCGTTCGATTCTCCAAAGAAAACAAATAGATTTTAAAGCATTATTATAAAATTTATTTTTTTTTATAATTTAAGTTCCCTAAGTTTGAGAGTTAAGTCACGGAATCTCTCTCGAAAAATAATGTACAATATTTTGTGTGTGTGTGTGTGTGTGTACGAACATTAACGAAACAGTGATGAAATAAAAATACGCTGATAAATCAGTGTTACTTAAATAATTTATATGATCTACCGATCGAGTATGATCTGTTAGAACAACGCGTCACTAACATACGTAATCTATGAGTTGAGAAAATTCTCTACGTCAAAATATACACAACCGGCCATAATTATTAGGCAACCCCAGTTTTTTTGTTTCTTTTTTTGTTGTTTTTTGTTATTTTTTAAGTAATGATGTATTTCATACTATTTTTAGTATTTATTGCCAAGTGGATAATATTAAATGAAAAAAAAGAAAAAGTTCTTTTGTTATTATTATTTGCAAAATTTTACAAGGCAAGGAAGCAAAGATTAATTCGTCCGAATCAGCCTATATTTTCTTCATTCTTTCATTGATGAAACTGCAATATAGGTAATTATTAAATATTTATAAATTCATTTGATGCACATGTTATTGCGCAATATTAACAAAAAAATCTTTCTATTTTCATTTAAAGTTATTCACTTTGCAATAAATACTAAAAATAGTATGAAATATATCATATTTTTCTAAAACCTGGGGTGGACTAATAATTATGGCCGGTAGTGTATATTATATATATATATATATTTAATATACTATGAAAATGTACTAAACAAATAACGCCACATAATAAAAAAAGTGGTAATCTTAAACTATCACTTTCGATAAATAATTTGAACCTCATTTAGAAATACAATAAATATTGGCTATTGTTTCGTTTAATTTTCTTTGATTTATATACAAAATCCCCTAGAAATATTTAATTCACTGTTAGCTACTTGAGTTGAGCATGTAAATAATTTTCTTTAAGGTAGATAACATATTTAAGAAAAATCTCACACATACAAACAGCACCAATAAATCAATAGGCCTATAACCTTAGGATGTAACCATCAAAATATATACAAAATTTTCAGCATAACCTCCTTCCTTGTCAATAGACTGGTAAATACTTTGTCCCATAGCACAAATATTATACAAAGAAAATTTCAAATCAAAGTTGAGTTAGCATCTAGGTTGCGGATTTGCTGATATAGGTTTCGATAGACTGTATGCGTGGGTGTAGATATGGGCATTTTCTTCAGTATGGATGTACTGAAAAAAGAGTGAGAGGTACATAACCGTATGCGTGTGTTGATGAGAGTTTTCAAGGATGCATATATTTAGTTGATTTGGTACTGAGAAATCTATTTTCCATTTTTTTTATTTTTTATTTCAGGGCTGTTTTCTTTCCCGTCTCTTTCTGCATTTAATTCTTACGAAATAAACACTTTATTACACAAAATTTGATCTCTTACATTATCACAGAACAAAGACACACTCCTTCAGCTCTCTCTCTCCCTCCCTCTTTCTCATCAAAGTTTATACTACTGATTACAATATTTGTTAATAAAGAGCGGCCGGAGTGGTTGGGTAGGTGAGACAACCCCAGGGGCCACAGATCACACGCTTGCTGAGGCGTAATGAGGGAACCAGGATTAGTTGTCACTTTTCTGTTAAATATAGTAATTATTGTTATTTTGTGGGGAGGCTGTTTTCAGTGTAAATTGTGTGTACACGTGTTTGCAAGTGTTAAAGAGGTTTATCTCAGCCGTTTCCCTGTTGTTGTTTTGATTTGTTGTTATTTTTTAAGGCCACGTTCCTTTAAAATTTTAGCGATTATTAGTCTTCACAGATTTTTTGTTTATCGTTGAATTACAACGCATTCTTTGGAAAGATAATAGTAGGGTCTGCCGTCGCTTTCACAAAAGTTTTAGTCAGTTTTACTGGGTGCCATCTCAAGACCATAGAGTCCAGTCAACTTTGCTATTTAACCCAAAGGTGCGAGGAAAATAGTTTTAGTTTTATTTTTATAATAATATCGCCCTAAGTATTTTACTACCACTGCTTTGCAGGGTGTTACAGATGAGGAAAGTAATGAGAAAGAGTGACAATTTATAGGGGATGTCAGGAAGTGGGTAAGAGAAGGATGAGAATACTGATGAGTTGTTTAGACAGAGAAAGGAGCATGAGAGAAATACTAAAAATATATTATTTTAATAATCATATGACCCAACCATTTTACTACCACTGTTTTGCAGGGGGTTACAAATTAGGAAGGTTATGAGAAAGAGTGACAGGTTATAGGGGGTGTCAGGAAGTGGGTAAGAGAAGGATGAGAATACTGATGAGAGTTGTTTAGACAGAGAAAGGAGCATGAGAGAAATACTAAAAATATATTATTTTAATAATCATATGACCCAACCATTTTACTACCACTGTTTTGCAGGGGGTTACAAATTAGGAAGGTTATGAGAAAGAGTGACAGGTTATAGGGGGTGTCAGGAAGTGGGTAAGAGAAGGATGAGAATACTGATGAAAGTTGTTTAGACAGAGAAAGGAGCAAGAGAGAAATACTAAAAATATATTTTTTTAATAATCATATGACCCAAGCATTTTACTACCATTGTTTTGCAGGGGGTTACAAATTAGGAAGGTTATGAGAAAGAGTGCCAGCATGAGAGAAATACTAAATATATATATATATATATTTTAATAATCATATCGCCCCAAGCAAGGCATTTTACTGCTACTGTTTTGCATGGAGTTACATAGGAAGAAAGTTATGAGAAAGAGTGACAGGTTATAGAGGGTGTCAGGAAGTGGGTAAGAGAAGGGTGAGAATACTGATGAGTGGAGTGGACGGGGGAAGGAGCACGAGAAAAATACTAAAAAATAACTTTTTATAATCATATCGCCTCAAGCAAGGCATTTTACTACCACTGTTTTGCAGGGGGTTACATATGAGGAAAGTTATGAGAAAGAGTGACAATTTATAGGGGGTGTCAGAAAATGGATAAGAGAAGGATGAGGATGCTGAGGAGTGGAGTAGACGGAGAAAGGAGCATGAGAGAACTACTACATAAATATATATATATATATATTTAATAATCATATCACCCCAAGCAAGGCATTTTACTGTCACTGTTTTGCAGGGGGTTACATAGGAGGAAAGTTACGAGAAAGAGTGACAGGTTATAGGGGGTGTCAGAAAGTGGGTAAGAGAAGGATGAGAATATTGATGAGAGTAGAGTGGACGGAGAAAGGAGTCTGAGAAAGAGGATGCAAGTTAGTGAGATAGGAGATGACTATTTATTTTGCATTTAAATTCTTGGAGATTGTAGCTGTCGGGGAAGCAAGTAAATGGAAGGGAATTCCACGGGCGGGAAGTGCGAGAAAAGTAAGCTGATGGAGTAGAATTTGCGTTTATATTTTCTTGGTTTCACAGTATAATTTTTCAAGAGTATAAAATGTGGACATAACGAACTCTGATCGCCGAATTTTTTAAAAATTCTGAATCGCTAAACATTGCACTACGAGCATTTCGTTATACCGGTTTAAAAGAATGATATAAAGAAAAAAATCGTCATGATCTAATGCTTTATCTTCTTTTCAATAACTTTGATGTTTTTTGTTTCCTCTGACATCTTTTAAAAATTTTTACAAGTCAGTAAATTGTGGAGAACCACGTCCTAAAAAACACAAGATAGCATTTTAAAATTCTTATATTTGCTCCGGAAGATAAAAATGTTGCTGTTATCGGTGAAGGTGTCTCCAATTCTGAAACATATGTTTAATAATAAAAAAATATTCTCGTTATTTAAAAGGTTTAAGCACACACGTACACATAATAATACCTGTTTACTAGGGCGTAACCGTCCAACTAAATAGATTAATTAGCTAATACCTGTTGCAAACGCCTGTTCAGCACTCAGCACCGACAGAGTCCACCTTTGATTTATAATGCAACTATTCTGAGCGGTCCTTACTTACAGTTTCTGGGAGAGAGGGCATTATCTGGCGAGAATAACAGCCTGAAAAATGCTCAAATCAAGCTCGGTCACGATGACTTGTGACTTCATGCTAGCACAACCACCATCGGCTCCCAAGTGTTCTGTCTACCCAATTCGATTTGAGACCCCTGCGGTATAACTTTCAAGCAAGTTTATATTGCCTCCACAAACCAGACCGATAACATCAAGAAGCCGCCTTTCTGACAACTCGACCTTGGTGATATCCGAACCTGAGTCTCATGATTAAAAAGCGAACGACACACACACACACACACACACACACACACACACACACACACACACACACACTTGTCGCAAAGTGAAATTTTACATCAGCAAAATTTGATAACAAATAATATATATATATATATATATTCATTTGTATAGTACCAATTTTCTACCATCATTTACGTTCAGAATGCGGGTTATTAAAAAAATAAGGATGATACTAGATGCATTAAAATAATAACAATCATAATGAATTAAATTAATCCTGATTCTCTATTATAATATAAATATGGCATACCTACTTTTGCAGTTCTCTCTCATATATATATATATATATATGGAAATGGTCACAACAAAATCAAGAACGCTCCACTTGTCCTCCACAAATATGATGTGCCTAATCATGTATTTTGAAGTCGAGCCGAGGTACATTTCAGAACACACACGTATATATATATATATATATATATATATATATGTGTGTGTGTGTACACTGTGTGTGTGCGAAGGCACATGAGTTCTATAATACTTGGTTACAGGTTCTTACGATTTGCAACATACAATTCTCTAAAATAAAATTAATTATTTCGCGTACTAATATTTGATCCGTCTGACGCTCTCTCTCTCTCTCTCTCTCTCTCTCTCTCTCTCTCTCTCTCACTCACACACACACACACACACACACACACACACACACACAACCAAATCATTGCTTGTTCGCACTAATGACTTTAGGAGTTTTACAAAATCTGCTGTTCAAAGTGTTCTGTGGCTTTCCATACACACAAAGAAAATATTTAATTTTTAAATATTATCGATTTCTTATTTTGTTATTTCATAGCATAACATTTAATGAGGATAGAATTTTGATAGTTTAACTTATTGTTTGATGTTCCACTGAACTAAATTCTTAATATGATAAGCTGAAATATCGTGGTCGGTTTCGAATTATAATTAAGAATATTTCACAGCCAACATTTCTTTATTTTTAATATCTATTTTATAATATATCAAGTCTTTTGTTTTTGTTTTTTTTTGTTTTTTTGTTTGTTTGTTTGTTTTGTTTTTTTTTTTCGATTTTCAATATGGTATCAAGCCTAAGCATAATCACGCTTTCTTGGTACTGCATTTTGAGGATTATCACTTATGTCATTACAAAAAAAAAATCTGATTGAATAACAGAAGTGGATAAAAACATGCGAATGTTAAATATTGAATTTTAATTTATTTCACAAGCAAAATCTAGAATGATATATTTGGATAAGGAAAACGAACACGGCTATTTGTTTTCCTTCCCTTTTCTCACTTCCAATCTATTTTTTTCAAAGAAAAATTTTAGATTAAAATCAATATAATTTCGGTTTACAATACACCACTGAATTTTCCTTTCTGGAATTAAAATTTAATCTCTTGGCTTTCAATTAAAGCTAATTTTAAAGCTTGAAGATGACTTATTTATTTTTAAAATTACAATTTAAATTTAGGTATCGAAAATAGGTACCTATAAAATTTAAATACAGATTTACATGGATAATATTTTGATTAATATTATGAAATGCGGAAGCATACACTCATGTGTGTTTGTGTGTGTGTACGTGCGTGAGAGTTCGTGTAAGACAGATTGGGTGTCAATAATTTATATCCGCCCTAAAAGATTTTTAGAATCATATTGCAATCTAAAAATATTTATCCTTGCATGTGATCACCTCTTTTCTCATTGTGTGTAGTTTGAAAAGTTTTCCGAGGTTTGAGATTATTAATTATTATTAATTATTATTAATATTATTATCATTATCTTTATTGTACTTCGGCATAATACTTAAGCAATGTTTGTTTTACCTGGGGCCTGATGTAAAATGTTTCACCTTTAGAACCTTATTGAGCCGACAACATAACCTTTTTTTCTTAATATATTTATGTTACTCATATGTCTAATTTTTTGTACCACAGAGAGTGATGGTTTTCTGGGATCTTTTTTTTTTTTTTAAATGTGCCTACCAGAAATATTTTAATCATTCCCCGTGATGTGCTGAAATATTTGTTGCCACGTTCTTGTAATTTCTATTTCAGGTCCTAATATTCTGAGAGTTTGTCAAACATTTTTGTTGGGATTTATTAATATTCATTATTATTGTTTGAACAAATAAATGTATAAATAAATCACGTTTTTAAATCTGCGTTATCAGAAATATTTTTGTTATTCGTTTACGTAGCCTACAAACTTTTTTTTTTTTTTTAATCGTATCACCCCGAGCAAGTAACGCCACTGATGTGCAGGGGGCTACGTTCTAGTGAAAATATTGGAAAAGATAAAGCCGGAAACCACATCCTAAACAGGGAACAAGGGATGAGCCTCTTAACCTGTTCAATAGACATGGGTGGAGTGTGAACCGGGCGATAGATAGATCTATCTACTCCAATTAATACGCTCAATTTTTACGCAGAAGCACATAAGAACATGTTTCTCACAACTCATAGGCATGAAGTTAAACGCTAACTACAAACAATTCTATATAATTAAACATTTTATTTTAGACATTGCTTTAGTTTATATTCCTACAATGAAGGATGTAAAATTTGACCAGAGAAAATATTTATTCTGTTCTGTAAAATATCGCGATGCCCATGAAGCAAATTATCTGTATGTTTTCCAGTTCATTTACCAAAAGACGCATAAAACAATTGTTACATGCACATTTTCTGTAACTATATATATATATATATATATATATATATATATATATATATATTGTTTTTTCTTTATAAATATCTTATTGCTCTGGATAACATCTTTTGAGCTATCTATATAGATATCACTTAATATTTTATATTAAGTTGATCTTGGATTATCCGCGCCGTTTACGGACTGGACATCTCTCTCTCTCTCTCTCTTTTTATATATATATATATATATATATCTAGAGAGAGAGAGAGAGAGCATAATATGAGTCAATTTACCCATCGCACACTCATATATATATATATATATATATATATATATATATATATATATAGATGAGTGCGCAATGGGTAAATTGACGCCATATTATGCTTTTCATTGCCTGTATGCATATTGTTATTTTTTATTTTGTCGACTTTACACTATACCAGGGCCAGCTGGACACCGTCTGTGAGAAAAAGAGCACCCTCATCTGGCCAGAAATTTGGAAATGGTATGCTACACTGCTTGGTATTCGCGTCGGAATCTCTAATACCATCATTTTAACGTATTTAAGTGTTATTCTGAGGACAGTGTAGAGAATTCGGTAAGAGTTGGATGAGTCTAATGGTGATTACGAAGGTACATCGTTCTGATACGAAAACAACTCCCGAATTTGTTGGTCAGGGCCTTAGACTCAAAACAGAGGCCCACATCAAGTGCTTTGAGGAGGTAGTGCTGCTCCGGATCAAGAGAGTGGCTGTTGAAAGACGTTATATTTGGCAACAGGACTCTGCACCATGCCACACAAGAAGGAGGACCCATTCATGGCTGTGGGTCAATTTCTCACCCCTTTATATATGGCCGCCTAACTTCCTATAATTCCTTGATTATTATATGTTAAAGCCTATGGCGAGTTTATTGAACAAATTTACTCTTTAGTATTTCATGACATTTTTTGTTTAATTTTAGTAAATATATGTTAAAATGAGATGTGTGTTATTTTAGCGTAATTTAGACGACAATTTATTCATCGCATCATTTTATATATATATATATATATATATATATATATATATATATATATATATATATTGTGTGTGTGTGTGTGCATGTTATCAACCTAAAATCTTTTAAAAAATCTGATTAAATTATCAAAAGTATTTTTCTTCCTTCTCTGTCGGGTCAAGAACAATCTGTGTCTACAGGAATTAATATATTACCATTGTACTTTCACAGAAAATTGAGATTGTATATTATTTGTCTTTATTATTCTTTAAATGTTATTACATATCCTATTTCAATGCTATTGATATGAAATGATGAAATCAAACATGCAATGCATTTTAACTTTTTTACAAATACATCGCAAGCATGTACTGATTAATAAGAAAAATAAAACAATTTAACATTCGCTATATCCTGTCAAAATCTCTCTAATTTCGTCGTCCTCATCATCAGTGACATTATGTGGTAACTTCAGTGATATTAAGGGTGTCACCTTTTATCTATTACTTGCTTTGGGTACTCAATATAAGTTGTAAAGAATTGACACTAATTACAAATATGTTTCGGGTTTATATTAAATCAATTATTCTTTAGAATTTTCGATTGAATAATTTTCAGCTATAATAACAGTAATTAAATAATTATATATCGTTTACAAAAGTAATAGTCCTAGTAGTTGTGATCCTACTTTTATTATTAATATTATGCAAATATAATACTGATTATATTGATAGGACTGAAAAAAATACTCTTATCGGGGGAAGTTACTGAAAAGTTCTTAACCCAGTTAAGAAAATTAAAGATATGTAAAAATTAGGAAAGGTTTTCGAGCCAATGATTTTCCCTCATGCATGATTTATTTGAAATAAACGATTATTTTCTTCAGAAAATTAGGCATAAATCCTTGTTCATATATGTACCTTTAACCCTCTAGGGCCATTCGTATCATATTTGATACAGTATGAAAACAAGCCTTGAAAGAAATATTTTCTTGAAAAATTTTTTAAGAGAAATATTTTATAAATTTCAAATGAAAGCAGTACTGACTGCTCAGTCAATGAATACCAAATGTTTCCTTATAGGGAAATACCAAATGTTTCCTTATAGGGAAATACTGTGTCAAATATGATACGAATGGCCCTAGAGGGTTAATGTTATCAGAAAGCCATCTGTTGATTTTCATTGATAATTAATTTCTTCAGTATTAATTTTATACTGACTATAGTTTACGATTTCATATTATTATATTAATATATTTTAATGTTACAATGTTACTTTTATATAAGAATTCGATGTAATATTTATTTTCATTAAAAAAATATTTTATGTTGTTATTGCTTTATCTTTGTTAATTTGTGTAGAGATTAATATTTTCATACATATTTTGACACTGAGGAATATGAATCAAAAACAAATCTTTGGCATGAAATTTTATTTCTTTTTTTTTCCAATTTCTCAAAAAAGGTTGAGTTTACATTTTTCAACTAATATTACTTTGTCTTCGATAAAATTCAGATTAAAAAATAAAATAAGAGGGAAGTAAATTTATACAGGGAACAATAAAATAGTAAATAATACTAATGTGGAAATAGGAGAAGGATGAAAGAGAAAGGTATTTAAGAAATTTAAAAAAAACTTTGAACTGAAATACGCTTCAGAGGAAGCTTCCAAAATCTACATGTTGAATATTCTAATATCTTGCTGTTATATATATATATATATATATATATATATATATTATGGACTCTCCCGTCGATTTCGACGTATGAGTGTCTAACTCAGTTAGACTACCACACAAAGAATTGTTTAGAGTGGTGAAGGCTTGTGTAGCACCATCCACACTTTTTGGAACTGCTGATAGCAAACAATCGGTGCAAAAGTTCGCCACAAATCGCATGAACAGCAGATTTCGATTTAACCCATAACTGGAGGGAAGGGACGGATTAATACCTTTCCCAATGGTAACAGTGCGTAAGTGAATGCAGAGTGTTTGACTGGAATTGGAACTCGGCTCACCGATTTCCCTTTCTAAGCCGACATCCACCGCATCACAATGCACATCCGTCCATAAACGCTTACAGCAACTGGTATTCCTAAGAGGTCACCCATCTAAGTACTGACCAGGCTCTGTATACACACACACACACACACACACACATATATATATATATATATATATATATACTGAGGATTATATATATATATATATATATATATAATCCATTTTTAAACGAGTTATTTCGCTATCCAGGTTTCTACCATAATTGGTGTCTTCAGGCGATTTTTAATAACATTATTAAAATTATTAAAAGTTATTAAAAATCGCCTGAAGACACTGCTCAGGGTAGAAACCTGGGTAGCCAAATAACTCGTTTCAAAATCGATAATATTCAAAAGTTCTACAATATAATTTTATCGAACACTTTTTAATACAAATGTGTACTGGTCTAATATAACCCAAAAATAAATATTAAACAATATATATATATATATATATATATATATATATATATATATATGTTTGATTGGACATCTCTATTTTTAATTAATGAAATTTATGTATGTCGGCGGAAAGACCAAAATTTTATTAACGAAAATGTACCTGACGGCAAGGATCAAACCTCCATTCGCTTTTCCATTAAAAAAAAAATCCTCTATAAACCATATAAATGTTAAATTAATACACTTTCTTTTCTCATCGTAAGGTATATTATATTTAATAAGACATTCAATCTCTAGGTCGGTAGACTTTAATTTCCCTGTTTAATACAAAGGTGTAAGATTTAAAACATTTGTCCACTAAACATAACGTTGTTATATTTATCCTTAAAATATTCATATATGAAGAGGATTCATTTCAACGATTTCTGCCTTCACTTTTTCGGGAGTTTACAATTAGGTTGTTTTAATTTGTCAACAAAATACACACCAATTACTTAAGGAATGTTGAAAAGATTCCTGCATATTTTTGAAGCGAGTGGACTGTTAAAATCCAGTTCGAGATAAAAGGTTGTCTTATGTCTTACCGTCTTTTAGTAATGTAGTTAAAATCCGTTACTACTGCCTGTTAATCTTAGAAGTAAAACTCAATTGTGTGTGATGTATTAAAATTACTACCACATTACTTGAATAATAAGCAACAACAATTGTATATATCGGACAGATACACGCTCCTCTGCCATTCTGAAGATGAGATTTTAATCTCGAAATATTAATGTATAATAAATAGGTAATACCCCAAAACTTCTTTACCTTCCTTTAATTTACTAAACGCAATGTGACAGCCTTCAAGACCTAATCATATACCAAATATACACAATGCTTCAAGCAAATAACAAAACTTTACTAGTATATATATATTTTTTTTTTCTTTAATATTGTAATGATTATTTTACCCCCACTTTTCATACGAATGTATTACGTACGCAAACACATAAACTCTTTTTACAGGAACATTCCCAAGGCTTAAAAAATTATATATATATTAAAAAAGAATTATATATAATCTCCAGACACTTCTTTTATTTCCGTTCTTGTCTTCACTAATTAATCTACATTCTTATGTATTTTTTAATTTCTTACATTGAACAATTTAGTTGAATTAATTGCACTTACTTACGCGCAAATACCCATGGGAAAGGTTTTTAATCCGTCTCTTCCTTCCAGCTATGAGTTAAATAAGATTGAGTTCTATAGCCTTGGTTGGCAACCAGTTTACTACAGAAAGTAAGTGCAACCTGCTGTGGAAAAATCTTTCGAGACATGATCGTCTAAGGGTGTATCACGTATGGCACTTTACTAACTGACTGAAATTCAACAAATAAATTTTATATAGGATACATTTTGTGTATATGCTCACAGGAAATAAACAATATGTACATTAGGATTTATCTTTTGATAGCTCATCACATTTATTTGATAAATTCCGGTTTTATATTTTAAAATTAACGCTAAATTAATTTTTCATCCATAGCAAATACCAAACGATTTTAGAAGCGTCATTCAGAACGCACACAATCCCAGTATCATCTAATATTTAAGGATAATCAGTCAGTTAAGTACCATACGTGATACACGCTTAAGGGCGATCATGTCTCGAAAGAGACATGACTGACTGGGCAGAAGATTATCCCGCAGTAGGTTGCCATTGCTTTCTGCGGTAGACTGGTTGCCGGGCAAGGCTATAGAACCCAATCTGTCCTGTTATTTAACCCATAACTGGAGGGAAAAGACTGATTAATACCTTTCCCAAGGGTATTTGCGCGTAAGTGAATGCAATGAATTCAACTGGAATTCGAACTCGGCTTCCCGATTTATCGTTCCGAGCCGATATCCACTGGCCCACATATAAAATATAAAATAAAATAAAACTTCTGAAGCTGAAGTTTGCTTATTGAACTATAATAATAAAAGGAATGCTAATGATATCATTTTTTTTTTTTTTTTTTTTTTTTTTTGTAATATAAAAAAATTATTAGGTCTTTCTTTTAAAGACGATATGTACTATATTCATTAACATGTTTTTCCGTTTAACTTAATATAATCTGAGATAAAAAGCCGGTGTAAAAAAAGGAAAAAAAAATAGATTATTTTATTTTACAAATGTATGTTCAAAAAAGTCTGTCTGCAAATTCTCACATATATTAGCTGATATATATGTATATTTTGTTATATACACTACCGACCATAATTATTAGGCAAAATCAGTGTTTTAAAAAAATTATATATCTCATACTATTTTTTAGTATTTATTACCAAGTGAATAATTGTAAATGAAAATAGAATGGTTCTTTTGTTAATATTTCACAATAACCTGTGCATCAAATGAATATATAAATATTTAATAATTACCTATATTGCAGTTTCATCAGTGAAAGCATGAAGAAAATTTAGGGGGATTCGGACGAGTATATCTTTGCTTCTTTGCTTTGTAAACTTTTGCAAAGTAATAATAACAAAAGAACCATTTTCTTTTCATTTGGCAATAAATACTAAAAATAGTATGAAATACATAATTTCTTTTAAAAAACTGTGGCGGTCCAATAATTAGGACCTGTAGTGTGTGTGTGTGTGTGTGTGTGTGTGTGCGCGCGCGAACATATATATATATATATATATATATATATATATATATATATCCGACTTTCGGTCGGGTTTCTATCCTCGGTAAAAAAGCAACCGTACTGATGAGCTGTGATGCGGCGAAACAGATCTGTCTGCGGATGACAATATATATATATATATATATATTGCATAGCAAGTATATTTGTCTCCTTGTTATAGAGATATTTCAAAATGTTCTGCAAACAAGTGTTGCTGACACTTATGTTTGAAAGCATCTTATACGAAATGTAAACATCGAATGAGCAGGAAGGTTTCTCTTTGAAAAGTTTTCATATCAAATTTATTTGTTGTATACGTTGAGTATACATGCAGTATTGACGTATTTTAAAGGACACCCCATTCTTTATAAAGTTTAGTTCTCAAAGGAATTCTTTTCCTGGTTGATTGTATAAATTTTGCTTATATGGATTTACCTTTGTATTACTATGAATGCAAATAAAAATATTTTTTCAATATTTTTCATATTTATATATTACACATAGTTTGTATATATATATATATATATATATTAAAGATATCTCATTGAAAAGTGTTTAGGACAGCAAAGAACGAAATAGATACATTGATATATAAATATATATTTTATTCTATAAATATTAAATTATAGATAGATTTAAGAATAGTTTAAGCCGACTATCAAATAGACTAAAAGAAAACCTGAGGATTTAATAAAAATATGTCGAATTTTCAATAACAATGATGTTAGATATTTTATTACTAGTTGTATACCACCGTTCATTTTTTTTCATTTAATATATATATATATATATATATATATATATATATATATGTGTGTGTGTGTGTTGGCAGCATCTTTTCTTTTAAACACGTTGTGTTAAACGATTGAGACAACTTAGTTTTGCATATTTTCTTTTGTATTTTCTCATATATTCTAATGAGACTTCCGAATTATATTTATGTAAAAATTGTCCAAAGGTTATCCGAGTACGTACGAACGTCATCGTTCATCATCAGGGTCAAAATTACAGGTTAAACATCAAAAATTGCACTGTAGGAGAAAAGTGTTACATTTTGAAGAAAATAAATAAATGTAAAGAATTTTATTTTAAAAATTCAAGGAAAGTAATATTGTAAACAACATGCTCGCGTGAAGATATGTGATCCCGTGAATGCGTGGTTTATCAATCATCTGGAATACTTGGGTTGTTAAATATTTTAAATGCCGTAAAAATACGTTAGGAAATTTAAACTTCGAGGGAGGTAATTATGTGAATTATCTAATTACTCGGAGGCAAAAAATTATTTACCTTAATTATATTTCAAATAAACCCTCTAAACACAATTCAGTATATGTCCAGAAACTTGCTAAGCTGTGCGACTGATATATATATATATATATATATATATATATATATATATATATAATAAAATAAATTCCGATGCTCAAATCAGTTATATACCCATTTCTACGAAAAATTCCTAAAAGAAATGTCACGTTATGTAATTAATATTAATTAGGATCGGGTCTTTGGGATTTACCTAATGCTTTTACTTTTGGATTAAAGTTTTTATATATACTCGCTTTCTGTGTGCGCACGTATTCAACATCGCCGTTTCTGTGGATTTTATCTTCCTTACGGGGGTGGGGTGAAGATTTGGCAACAGAGGTCAAAACGATAATTTTACTCTTTCAAAGAAACCTTAAATAAATATACAGTCTTGTGTTTCTTTGCATTTAGGCGAACATCCGTGATTTCTTTTTTTTAATACGCACAGAAAATATTTCACAATCAATATCTAGCACAAATAAGTTTATCTCTAATACGTAAATGAATACATTGTTGCTTCTGTCAACGTAATATAATAATTACATAAAATTACACGTACCCATTTAATATGTCTTCAGACACATACAGGATGAGGTGGATAAATTGTCGTTTAAATGACTTAAAAATCAAAATAACACTGATATCTCATTGTAACAGATATATTTACCTACATTACACCAAAATATCCTGAAATAATAAAGAGTAAATTTATTTAATAAAGTCGCCATTGCCTTCAACCACGGCCTCCAGATATCTTTGGAATCTATTAAAAATATTTTGGACGTTCTCCTTGTTTAAGTTCTTGAACGCTGTCATAATCCTTGCGTTCAGTTCAAATTTGGTGTTACAAGGAGGTTTGTTTGTCTCTCGTTCAACTGCAGCCCAAACTAAGGAGTTAGGTGGCCAGATGTAAGGGGGTGATGTGGCCGCAGAAATTGTCTGACTGCTGTGTATTGGGTCCTATTGCTTGTATGGCATAGTGCAGAATCCTCTTTCCAGACATGAGGTTCCAAGCAGACACCATCTTGACCCAGGGCAGCACTATCTCAGCGAGGAACTTTATAGCGCTTCCCCACTTGTTGAGTCCGAGACCCTGTGGTAAAAAATGTACATATTGTAGCTTGCGGCACAAAAGCCAAGCAATACAACATAGTTTTCAAATTTCTGAAGGAATGAATTTCGTCATAGTGCCCTCTTTTGTACAGACGGTGCTCAACTGACCGCCAGTCAATCAGTTAAGTGCCATACGTGATACACGCTTGGGCGATCATGTCTCGAAAGAGACATGACTGACTGGGCAGAAGATTATCCTGCGGTAGACTGGTTGCCGACCAAGGCTATAGAACCCAATCCGTCCTGTTATTTAACCCATAACTGGAAGGAAGAGACGGATTAATACCTTTTCCAAGGATATTTGCGCGTAAGTGAATGCAATGAATTCAGCTGGAATCCGAACTCGGTTCCCCGATTTCTCGTTCCGAGCCGATATCCAATGCACCACAACGCACATATTCGATAAAATCAAAAACAAAGAAATTAAAAATATAAATGGCGACAACTACCCATCACACCATATATATATATATATATATATATTATACTTTGTCTATAGCACGACTCGGAGTTTCATGCACTATGCAATAATCGGGTGCTTATATATATATATATATATATATATATATATATATATGTATATAAGTTATTGCAAATCACCTGAAGACATCACATTGTAGAAACCTAGGTCGAGTAATAACTTGTTTACAAATGAAAAATATTCAAAAGTTCTAAAATATAATTTTATTGAACACTCTTATTTCAAATGTATACCGGTCTAATTTTATTATAACTTAAAAAAGTAAGTAATTAAATAATATATATATATATATATATATATATATATATATATATATATATTACAAGAAAGTGAAAGAACACGTAGATTAAAAACCCACTGTTCAAGCATTTACTTTTATGAAAAGTTTTCACTATTTATTTTAGCATATCACTTAAAGAGGAACAGTTCCGTTCCGAAACATGAAATTTTTTGTGTAGTGATATTATGATTTTATAAATCATTGTAATAACATAATTACAATATATATATATGTATATATATATATATATATATATATATATATATATATATATATATTGACGTCTGTTTACCCATCACATCCTGTATATGGGTGTGTGTAAGCGTGAAAAATTGAGCCAAGCAAGACTACTAGGATTATTTTTATAGTTATTACATGCTCTTTATGCTATAAATGTGAAGTTAATGACATTTGAGTTTTCGACTTTGACAATATGATATTTGATATAAGTTTGGCTGCAATTAAAATGTGTGATTTATGTTTCCAATAACAAAGATAAGTAAATAATATCAAACTAGTTACATCGAAATGAAAGAGAATTTTTCATTTAAATGATTGACTATTCCTTTAAATTATTTTCAAAATGTCTGTTATGACTTTTTCATTTCAATCCATCATTAAAAATGGAGATAAAAAGGAAATCTGTTCCAAGAATGAAAAAATGTCCCAAGAATAGTCGTTCTATTTTGGATATATTAAGGTTTGTTTAAAGAAATTAGAACGCGTGCAAACTTTTTGTATATATGACCGTTGCTCGGGTGTAGTGAGAGCTTTAAAACTAATCCATGGTTCTGGAGCTCAGACTCAGCCTAAAGAATATTTGAAATAATAAAATAATTGCGACAATTTACCAATTGCACCTTATATACTAGCAGTATAGCCCGGCGTTGCTCGGGTGTAATGAAAGCTTTAAAACTAATCCATGGTCCTGGAGCTCAGACTCTTTGGACGTTGGCACAAAAGACTAAAAACCAATAGTTGTTTCCAGTTAAAGCGAAACCGTAGACTGAAAGAAAAAAATCAATAGATGTAAGTCAAATTTTGATTTCCTGGTATCGATATCAAATAAGTTTTTTTTTTCGTCGGAAACTGAATTTTGATGGCTAAATAAGTCCTCTGAGTAAATGGTATCATGGCTGAGACTAAGAACTACAATTAAACCTACTTAGAGCCAAACCAGAAGCAAAAACTAAAATAAAAGGGCTGAAAAAAATACAGATATACAGGCAGATAAACAGACACACACACACAAACATCTTGCCTTATATATCTACATATCATCGATTTTCTGCACTATTGTAAGAACTGCAACCTTAACACTTTTGAATATCGTTTCTTATGTCTATGTCTATCGCTGTATCAAATTTGATTAAAATCGGACCACTCCTTCTATAACCCGATTTTTTTTATTATCGATTGCCGATATTTATCGGGCGTACCTCGATACAAAACCTAGTTAAGAACACTCGCAGCCGCTTATAGTACAACTGTGTAAACTTTCAAGAAAATCGTTTTAGCCGTTTCGGAGTTTATAGGTAACGGACAAACACACACACAGATAAAGTTCCATTTATAAAGAAGTTTAGATTTAGATAGATAGAATTTTTTAAAATTTAAAACTATTGATATTGAAGAGATGCAAGTTTAAGTAAACATTAAAATCTTGTTCGGCCTTATGACATCATTGTAACAGTGAAAAAGTATCATTTAATTATAAGCTTTCCACTGCATCCTGGCAAAATCATAGTCCTATTTTCAAGAGATTTTTTAGTATTTAGCCTCGTAAACTTTCTGAAAATATTTTGACTTTTTTTAAAAAAAAAAATCAAATCTTGTTCTGAAGTACGGTGTGTTTTTGTAACAGTAAACGAACCAGAAAGATAAATCGACGAGCCGAGTTCGAATTTTGCCCGAGTACGTTATGTATATACGTTATGGATTGTGCGTTGTGGTGCATTGGATATCGGCTCGGAACGAGAAATCGGGGAGCCGAGTTCGAATTCCAGCCGAATTCATTGCATTCACTTACGCGCAAATACCCTTGAGAAAGGTATTAATCCGCCTATTCCTTCCAGTTATGGGTTAAATAACAGGACAGATTGGGTTCTATAGTCTTGATCGCCAACCAGTCTACCGCAGAAAGTAATGGCAACCTACTGCGGGATAATCTTCTGCCCAGTCAGTCATGTCTCTTTCGAGACATGATTGCCCAAGCGTGTATCACGTATGGCCCTTAACTGACTGACTGACGTTATGTTCACTTTCGTAAAAATACGTTTGAGAAAGGTAAAAATCCATCTCCTCTTCTTCCAGCTTTGAGTCAAATAGCAAAGCTAAATGTGGTCTTTTGACTTGTAGTGACGACCAGTCTAGAAGAAAAAAAAACAACAAAAAAACTTTGAATTCAAAATCAAACTATAGAGGGATGGGCTCTGTCAGATTATTTTGTTCTAGGAATTATAACGCTGTTATGGCTGCTGTAAACATGATGCCCTCGTGGGTTGCCGGACACGAGACGAGACGTGATCTACGGTAATTAATTCCGTATGATTCAGAAATTAAAAAGTATTTTATTGCTATAGAATAGGTCAGCATCTCTTCGTAGGATACTTGAACAGGACTCAATTGGTTTCATAGTACCCCTATCAATTCTCTACTTATTTATACATATACACACACACACTTATTTATACATACACATACACACACGCCGCGCGTGGCATATTAACATTCAAAATATATTTACGCTACAACATATTCATTTGCATAAATCAATATGAACACTTAGATAAGTATCGGCGATGATGTGCTTTTTATTAAATTTGCTTTTCTCCCCTGAACATGTTTATTATGTAGGTAGAGAGTATTGCACACCTGTTTATATGCGCAGATATGTGTCGTGGATAATGGCATATTCAAAGATGAGGAAGAACACACACTTTTCTAAACGCGTGGAAGCTCACACACGCGATTACGTACGGAATAGAAAAAGAAAGATAAAATTCAATATAACTAAAAGATTTGGTCTCAAAATGGCCTTAAGCATTCTTAAGGATAAGTGTTACTTATGGCTTCCCATGACTTGCGTTATCTTTTACCTTCTTCGACTTTAACATTTTCTTCTTTTTATTTCTCTTTATTTTCCTCGGGTCTAAGGTTTTTCTTTTTTTTGTTGTTGTTGTTGTTAGATCTTTAGTTTTTAACCTTAGCATTCTTTTTTACGAATTTTTTTCTTGTTATCATTTGCATTCATTACGTCTATATTTTGTAATTTTTATGCTTACTTCAAATTCTTTTTTTCCCTTTGTCTTGTCCCCCAGTTTCATGTGTTCTACCGCCATTCATTTACATCTCTATACATTTACTTATTTTCTCTTCTCTTTTCTTTTTTTTTTTGTTACCTACCCCCCCCCCCCACTTTTTTTTTTTGACTTACCCTTTTTTTTCCCAAGAATATATATCTTGATGTTTTTTGTCTGTAAGTACAGTTTTTTTTCTTTTTCTCTCCTTTTTTTTATTTTTTGTTTTTGTCTTGTTTTTTATTTTATTTTATTTTAATTTTTTTACAAAAAAATTGTAAATTTTTCTCAACACACACACACACACACACACACACGAGCACCCCGGAAAACTTCTCTTTATATTTTGGTCACATACATAGATCTCAGAAAGGATAAGATTTGCGCAATAGATCTTATTCATAAAGTGGGAAATATTCTTGAACTAAGTTCAACAAGTTGTTGCTGAACATAGACACACATACACATTATATATATATATATATATATATATATATATAATGAAAAAGAAAATACTCTAATTACCTGGATTGCCATGTTTCTGATTTACTACATGCATTTGCCCTTGTACGTACTTATTTCGACACACATTACGCACACTCGTGTGTCAATGAGAGCACACATGTTTTTAAATATCTTGTTTATTATGGATGAATATTGCCTGAAACTTACGACAATCATTCTGTGTGCAAAAAGGTTTATTTATATATATTCAGAAATTATAATATGAATACGTTATAATATAACAACAAAAGAAGCTATTTTGTTTCGACATTTCTTGTGTCTTATCAAGAGATGAGGTTTATTTCAAGTTGGCGGGTTTTAAAAGGTTAAAAACAAGTAAAACCCTTTAATCAGGGAGTCATTTTGTATAGACAGTGTAGACCAATTAGAATAAAGTAACTTATATATACATATATATATATATAAACAGAGAGAGAGACATAGATATGTTTTTATATATATATATATATATATATATAAACATATCTATATATATATATATATAAACATATCTATATATATATATATATAAACATATATATACATATATATAAACATATATATATATATATAAACATATATATATATATATCTCGACATATAAACATATATATATATCGACATATAAACATATATATATCGACATATATACATATATATAAACATATATATATATATCTACATAAACATATATATATATTTATATATATATATAAACATATATATATAGAGAGAGAGAGAGACATATATACATATATATATACATATATATAAACATATATATATATATATATATACATATATACATATATATAAATATATATATATATATAGAGAGAGAGAGACATATATACATATATATATAAATATATATATATAGAGAGAGAGAGACATATATATAAATATATATATAGAGAGAGAGACATATATACATATATATAAATATATATATATATAGAGAGAGAGACATATATACATATATATAAATATATATATATATATATATATATATGCAAAATGTCTCACGTATACATTAATAAAATATGCATTCAAAATCTATGCACATAATGCACTAATACACACACACTTACAAAGTACAAACTTATATTCTTATATAGATGCATGCCAAATGTATGTGCCAACAAAAAATGCGCGCACTAATGCTGCAAATCAGTATTTCAATGACCAAACATCGGAAAACCGATTTGAAATAATAGGGGGACCGTGAAAATTTCAACGCCCCCTCATCATATGAATGTGTGTGGGTGAATAGGATCGCGTACCTATTTCTAAACACCTGTATATTCTAATACTGAGTAAATTATATATATATATACATACACACATTTATTATTAGTTATTACTTTATTACAAATTACATATCCTAAAGAAATAATAAATATTCATGGCTCTATTTTCATAGTGAGCATTGTTTAATTTAATGTTGTGAACGCTGCAATTATTTTCTTCGTTTCTTACTCATTTGAATATATATATATATATATATATATATATATATATAACTTTAATCCAAAATGAAAAGCAGGTAAATAAATCCCAAAAACCCGATCCTAATTAATATTAATTCCATTAATATTAAAACTGATAAAGGTGGAGGGCTCAATGCAATTTATATTCAAATTACACAGCCAATTATAAAATGTAACAAATTCCGATGGCCATGCAACAAATTTGAACATCAAAATTTGTTTATATATATCTATATATATATATATATATATATATATATATATATATATATATATATATGTGTGTGTGTGATTTAGAATTTAAAATTATAATATAAATTGTATATAATCATATTTGATGCTTTATAGTAATTCCTAATTCTCTGTTTCATACCTTTTTTTTTCATTTTAATACCAATGTTCTCATATATAATACGCAGGATGCCGAAAAGTTCTTCGTCCTGCCTATTTAATTTTCACATTAATTTTTTTTTATCTCTAATCCGCCATGGTTTCTTAACGTTTTTTTTTAAATTCATCGCTTCGTGACTTGTATAGATTTTTTGAATTCAGCGCCTTTTTTTTCTCATAGACTGGTTACTACCTAAATTAACCAATCTGCTATGTTCACAACATCCAGGAATCTCGTAGACAACGATTTTGAAGGTGGCTGTAAGTGTTCCAAGAAGACTTGGCGACCTTCTGGATAGACCATGTGACACAAACGGCTAGCCAATAATTTTTATGGTCATTTCTGTTTTGAAAATAGGACTCACCTGATAAAAACCTCGAGGGTAAGTCCTTAGTAACTCAGCCAGAGTAAGAATTTGTTGGTAGTTGGCATACTAGATGTAATGGCAAACACCTGACCATGCATAGTATTACTTCCCAGGCAGCATCGAGACCGACCTCGAAGATCAACGCGGTTTTATTAATTAATCTTTTTTTTCTAAGTTGAAAATGTGTACATTTTTGTTAATATATAATGTTTTTTGTTTTTGTTTTTTTTTAATAGTTATTCTGAGTTCCCGGTCTCTCTCTCTCTCTCTCTCTCTCTCTCTCTCTCTCTGAATATATATATATATCTCTCTCTATATATATATATATATATATATATGTGGGTAAATTGTTGACATTTTATATTTTAATTTCGCGTATGCGTGGTGTTTGTTTTTGATTTTGTCAACTGTATAGTAGGGTCAGTTGGGAGCTGTCGGTAAGAAAAAGAGCACTATAACGCATTTCACCCCACCAGAAATTTGGAAACGGTATACACTACGGCTTGGCATTCGCACTACAAGCTCCAATACGAACATTTCAGAGTGATTAGGTGTCAATCTGAGGACTGTGAGATTTAGAAAGGTTTGGATGATATATCCAGTCATGAGGTGGTAGATTTACCCTGGGTCAAAAGGGTGGCTGCTGGATGAATTATGTGAGGCCAGAAGGAGAACCCAATCATGGCTGTCAGACAATTTCTGTAACCTCTTATTTCAATCCATCACAGCCTGCAACCCCCTTAATGATTATGTGTGAAGTGCAGTTGAGCGAAAGACCAACAAAAGTTCCTGTAACACCAGAAATGAACTGAAGGCTGAGATTATGGCATCATTCATCAACTTAAACAATGAGACAGTCCAGAAGAGCTGCAGGAGATTCTGAAATCTTCTGGATCTGTGTTTAAAGCTAAGATTTTTTTTTAATTTGAATAAATATGTTGTTAATGTTTGTGTCATTTTGCGTAATTGAGACGATAATTTTATCCATTGCACCCAATTCATATCTACTGTTTATCGTCTCCGTAAGATTCCACCAATGTTTTTTTTCGCCTATTAATATAATCAGGGATGTGCGTTGTGGTGCAGTGGATATCGGCTCGGAACGAGAAATCGGGAAGCCGAGTTCGAATTCCAGTTGAATTCCTTCATTCACTTACGCGCAAATACCCTTGGGAAAGGTATTAATCCGTCTATTCCCTCCAGTTATGGGTTAAATAATAGGACAGATTGGGTTCTATAGCCTTGGTCGGCAACCAGTCTACCGCAGAAAGCAATGGCAACCTACTGCGAGATAATCTTCTGCCCAGTCAGTCATGTCTCTTTCGAGACATGATCGCCCAAGCGTGTATCGCGCATGGCACTTAACTGACTGAATATAATCAGTGTTATTTTATTCGAATTTTGGCTCCCCATATATATATATATATATATATATATATATATATTTTATTGGTTTTGACATACATTTTTCTTCAAAGTAATTCAAATTTAAATCTGACTGTGGCAATATTTTCTATAATTTCATTTCCGCTCACTTCTATCTCTCTTTATTTTTTTTTTCTCCCTTTTCCTTGATATCTCTCTCTCCTTTTCTCATCTCCGAATATGCACATCAATACTAAATAACTGCAAACGACATAACGGACAACGTTTACCGTTTTTATTTCATTGTACTGTTTTTCTATCTTGCCATCAAATGCAAAATCTAATTGCGAAGATTGCCAGTTCCTTTATTATTATTTATAAACTAGTTCTCTCAGTGGCAGCAATTCATTTATAGAATATGTTGATATTCGTATGCTTTTTTATTTTAATATCTCATAAATTCTAATACAAAGTAGTAAACTTTTGAAAGTACCGATACCCCAATACCAAAACTAAAAATTTAAGCACTCCGCAGTCCCGTTTTCGACAGAGAAAACTAGATTCTGATATTATTTTAGTTCTTCTTTTGTTTATATTATCTATTCAAAGAGGGATATTTGTGATAATTTCATTAATCGGTCATCCTCTGAACAATTGCTACAGCATGAATAGCAGCTCCTAAAATATTGATCGTCAAAATGTTTTAGTTGTGGATAATATCAAAAAAACAATTAGAATTTAGAAAATCAACTTATAAAAAAAAATGACTTCATTATTTAAGATCTAAATCTAAACTTATTTATAAATGAAAATTTGTGTGTGTGTGTGTGTGTGTATCTGTTACCTATAGACTCCGAAACGGCTGAACAGATTTTCTTGAAAATTTACACAGTTGTAATATAAGCGTCTGCGAGTGTTCTTAGCTTGGTTTTGTGTCGAGGTACCCCCGATAAATATCGGAAATCGATAATCGAAAAAATCGGGTTATAGAAGGACTGGTCTGATTTAAATCAAATTTGATGCACTCATAGACAAAGACATAAGAAATGATATTCAGAAGTTTCAAGGTTGCAGTTCTTACAACAGTGCAGAAAATCGATAATATATATATATATATATATATATATATATATATAATATAAAGCAAGATGTGTGTGTGTCTGTGTGTGTGTGTGTGTCCGTTTATATGTCTGTATGTCCTTTATGCAAATCCACAATTTTTATCCGATTCTCACCAAACTTCACACAAATATTCTTTAGGCTGAGTCTGAGCTCCAGGACCATGGATTAGTTTTAAAGCTTTCATTACACCCGAGCAACTCCGGGCTATACCTCTAGTAAATTCATAAAAAAAACACTGGGAATAGAAAGTAAACAAAATAAACATATGAACCGAAGTAGATCACAATAATGATCACGTTAAGACAACGAGAAGATAATATTATTAGATTATATACCTCATAAAAACTTCAATAATGACGGTTTAAACTAGTAATGCTCATAATGATTATACAGAAAAAAAAAGTGATGAACATTAGGAATATAAGATTTTGAAAAAATAGTAGAAATCCAAAAGTATTATTTGAAATTATTCACAGTATCTGAATCAATAATTATACTGTATTATCATTAAAATTTCGAGATACACAATCACAAAATTACTACAACATCGATCCTAACGATTCCAACAGAAAAGAAAAAAAAAGATGAATAACAGAGAATTAATGACGATTATTATAGCAGGCATAGTTTGGAGTGTTAAATATGATAATGCCGTTCGTGTTGTGTCTGTCTCGTTCACTTGGCGTGTTGATGGTGTTTAGCCAACTGTTAGTGACCGTTCGATAGCAGCCCCGCCCTTAGCATCTTCGTCTGACAGCAAAAGCAGCAGCAAGCACCTTGGGCGGAAAAGAAAAGAGGCTTTTCTCAAACCAGCCGAACCCTTCACAGCTTATGATCCAATTTTTGTCAATAGTTTATACGCCCCGGTTCACCAATCGATTTATGGCACGGGTCTAACACATTTCCACATTTTGGGGGTGAGGCTTAGGCACATGCATATTTTTAGCAGACAAATGCATTGATATAATAAAAGTATGTGTATGTAAAATAGGCGTACATTTAATTATGCAATAACAAATGTATTTTATATTTATTACTTCTGCTCTTGTCTATTGCTGCACTAAGTATGAGCAAGGGTTATATCTGTTGTGTAGATGTTATTCAAGTAACTAATAAAAACAGCTTGCATGACATTATTATTTGTAAGAAAGGCAATGATTATTTATGTAAAACAAGCGTAATAAACTCTAAAAAATATTCCCTACATGACAATGCTTTATAAATGAACTAGCGTCATAGCCCGGCGTTGCCCGTGCAACTCAGAACTTTTTAGTATGCTTTTTAGATGCTGACTAAATGAATTTAAAATAAAAATTATTTATTTTGTTAAAGCTTTATTTTTTATAATTTTATTTTCTGAAGTATAAAATATTAAATCTGAAAAAAAAAAAAAAGACTTAAATAATTAAATTAACCATTAGCACTTTTTTTTTAAAACATTTTGTTTTTGTTTGAAAAGACACTTTTTTTTTTTTTTTTTAAATATTTCTTTTGTTTCAAAATTACGGGGGAAAATATTCACATTTTTTTGTTGACCAAATTAATTTTTAAAACGTCGGAATAAAAATTAAATAATTTTAGTCGATTTTAACACGTGTGATTTGATTTCTGTGACATCATTTAGCAACTATCTTAGATATTTTACGGAGCAAATGTAAACAATTCGCTCTATTGGCTAAAAAGTGCGAAAGGGAAAATTGCTGAACGTAAACTAAAATAAGTATGTGTCGACCTGGCTTCCCTGTATATATGTACCTAGAAAGTTTGAATGGCGTAGCTTAAAAAATGTAGGCGTGCATAGGGAACAGTCACACACAGATT
>JBBBDQ010000391.1:3095000-3470000 GCA_037127315.1 Ascarosepion bandense
GATATATTTAATGAACATGTAATCATTCACGGAATCCCTTTTTTTCTCAAAGAATTATTTTGAAAGATTTTTATTTTTAAAATATATAGTTCTGCTTCAACGGATCTCAGCTTTATTGTGCATGGAAAATGAAAGTTGTGATTTACATTTAAAAGAGCAATAATCAAATTGAAATGGTGTGTGATTCAAGACGACAAGCTCTTGAATAAGATTCATAAAGAATATCTGTCTCAGAAAGGTGGACCAATCAAGACAGTAAAAGACAGTTATTATGTAGATATATATATTTTCGTCATGAAGTTATTTGACAAAAGAAAATGAAAAATTCTTTAAAATTTGATTTTCCTCTCTAACACACAATATTTTTACGTAGGATTTAGTTTTTGAAAATGTTTTTATTAAATTATAAGCAAATAATTTTACCACGTCGTATTCAAGGTAAAATTTGGAGTCATTTATTAAGGAAGATGTATTTAAAAACCCTATTACAAACCTCCTGGTGTTTGAATAAATATTGGAAAATGGTTCACACTAAGAATACTTCAACACCTTTACGCATACACGTATTTTTGAATATTTCAGTAAAGCCCATCCTTCTCTGCAACTGGGGCTACACGGTCTTTTTTTCTGTTTTAATAGCCGATATATTTACTTACAAAGTTTATCATGTCAATATTAAGAAGCCAGTTTACTTTATTTTTTTATAACCTGCATTATCACCGAATAAATTTTATTTAGTAATAGAGGGCTAATTACCCTTTGTTGAATAACATTATAATTTTATTAGCATAGAAAAACAAACAACTTTATAAAATGAATAAACATGACCGACTCGGGACAAGAGATATATGATCCTAGCCTTATCTTCTTTCAATACCATATCCTAAAAAGTTGACTACAGCAAAAGATCGATTTTTTTTTTTTCAGTGGGGGTAAATATTTTTTTAGGTATTTATGTATCTGTAACGACTGATATTCATCGCCTGTCACATTTTGTTTGTTTTTGTTGTCTTAAAAAAAACAACACAAGATATTTTCATTTTTTTTTTTTTCACATACGGTCGTAGTTTATAATCTTTCTTTTTTTTTTTATTACAATTTTTTCTTTCTTCCTTCTCATTTTTTAAACTTTCATCACGATATCAATGCGTTCCAAATTTGAGAATGGGGATACTCAAGCCAAGCCTTTTATTTATTTTACATTTTTCATTAAAAGTTGAAAAAATAATGAATGAATAAAATAAAGAAAAGTGAAAACTGCATCAAGAAACATACTAACCCCGTACCTTTTATGAATAATGATGAAATATTGTTGATAAATAATTAATGATGATAATGATAACGTCACCGAGGAACAGACTTTAACCATGATGTGTATGTGGGAGGAGGAGAAGGAGTAGGAGGAATATAAAGATGATGCAGGGTGTAGCGGTAGTTTAGGGTAGAAAGCTACCCACCCCACGACCAATTTTCAAAGAAAAAAAAAACAAAAAAAAGCAGGTAATCTGTGAGAAGGAAAGAAAAATATAATCTTTGGAAGAAATGTGCCGGATGGTAAGAATAGAAGGGAAACCAATGGAAGAGAAATAAAGCAGAACACCGTTGGCAGACGGTTGGAAGGACATTTCATGGAATTTATTAGTTTTTGAATCATTTTTACGATTCTTATTTTTTTGGTTATGTTATCATATTTTTCTTCAATTTTCCGCGCTGTCCCATCCTGTATCATAATTTAGATGGAGTGGTAGGTTTTTTTGTTTTCTGCCAACTTAAAAAGAAAAAAAATAAAGACGTTATTTTTTTTTCTTTGATGTGTATGCATAGGTGTGCACAAAAACGCATAAATAGTACTTTTAAATCAAGTTATTTCACTTTTAAAATTACACGCACACACACAATTCTTTAGAAATTTTCAATTTCTGGATCGGTAAATATTAATTTCACTTTTTACAAACAAACCATCTTTAATTAAACGAATGTACCAAATAAATATAATGACGACGGTTAGCTTCCTTATACAACAAAGAGGATCCTTATACGTTTTTTGCGGTTTTAATTTTTCCGGTGCTGAAGTTGTACAGTAAACACTGCTACTAGAAATATTTTTTTTTTACTTTCAATTTATACCCCTATTACAATATGTTAAACCTTCCAGGTCATGAATATAAAAAAAAAATTCACTAAAGCAAATGGGAAGGGGTAATTGTAAATTGTCCCACTACCACAAGAAGCCAAAACAATTATACATATACGACATTAATTAAAATGCAAAGAATTTTTAAATTCGTAATCAGTAACGCTTAATCAATAACAGTATGAAAAACGAGAATTTCAGATTATGAATATAGATATATATATCCCACACACAACTCACCAAATATAAGAAAAGAAACTTTCCATTCCTTTCCACACCATCTGAGGAGACATTGTCATTTCAATGTCCAAATAAAATGTACACTTTGTGGTGGATAAAAATCTGTACTTGTTCTAAACTATAATTTAATATATATATATATATATTGGCCAGTAGATGTGTCTAGCCACATTGATGAGCTGTGATACAGCGAAACAGGGTTGTTGGTGAATGACTACTCTCTCTCTCTCTCTCTCTCTATATATATATATTACACACACACACATATATTACATTTTATGAAACCACGTGTTACAAGTTTCGGTTAGATTATGAATTTACTTAGTAAATTCGAACTCCCTATTAACTCTTATAAAGTTGAATATTTTTTTTATATTTATGATCTGAAGTCTATAGAAATTTGAAAGAAAAAAAACGAAACTACCCTGTCGCACTGTCTGTTCTCTATATTCTTTAATAAACACGGGGTGTCGTAATGAGAGGGTCGGAAAATCTCGTTAAATAATAATAAAAGGCATCTACTTTGACGGGAATAAGATATACATGTGTGATAAAATTAGTTACAACTGTTAAACAATAAAACCTGCAGTGTGCGATAGATAAATTGCCGTCTAAATTATGCAAAAAAAAAAAATGAAAATAACACTGACATCTCATTTTAACACATATTTACCAAAATTACACAAAAATATCTTGAAACGCTACAGAGTGAATTGATTCAGTAAAATTACCATTGATTTCGACCAGGACCTCCGAACGAATTAATCTCCAGCAATTTTTCTGGATATTCGTCTTGTCTAAGTCGGTGAATGCTGCCATAATCCCTCCGTTCAAGTCCTCTTTGGCAATTGTTTTGTTGGTTTCTCGCTCAACTGCGTCCAACACAATAATCAAGGGGGTTGCAGTCTGATGGAAAGGTTAGGTGGTCAAATATGGCGATGTGGTTTCAGAAATTGTCTGCAAGTCCTAAATGTTTTTTTTTTTCTGCTTTTGCCGTCTGGTAAAAAGTCCTGTTGTCAGATATAGGATCTTCTAGCAGCCACCCTTCTTGATCCAGAATAGCACTAATTTCTTAAGTCATTTGCTGTGGGCCTCCGTGTTGAGCCTGTGGGAAGATGAATGGAAGTATAACGTCGCCATCACTAGTGATCACCTCAAATAACTTCGTAATCACAATTAGACTCATCCAACTCGTTCCGAATTCTAGGCCATAACTTTAGATTGACACGCAGACACCCTGAAATGTTCCTATTGGAGCTTTCAATGTGAATGGCTAGCAGTACTGCATACCGTTTCCAAATTTTTGGTTGAGTGAATTGCATCACGGTGCTCTATTTCTCTCACACTGCCCAACTGACCCTACTATGCTGTGCAGTCAACAAAATATAAAAGCAATCAACTCTGATGCAAGAAATTAAAAATATCAAATGGCGATAATTTTACCCATAGCACCTGGAATATCGATAACTTCACTGATATTATATATATATATATATATATATATATATATAGGAAAAACTACTAAAAAGTTGTAAGTTAAACATGTATTTTTGACAGTATTTATTTATATATATATATATATATATATATATATATATACTGTCAAAAAAGATATGTTTAACTTATAACTTTTTAGTAGTTTTTTCTATACATATTAAGACAGTATACGTGGATTATCATTATGCTATATATATATATATATATATATATAGGAAAAACTACTAGAAAGTTGTAAGTTAAAAATATATGTTTGACAGTATTTATTTATTTCTATTATTATATATATATATATATATATAAATACTGTCAAAAAATACATTTTTAATTTACAACTTTTTAGTAGTTTTTTCTATACATATTAAGACAGTATACGTGGATTATCATTATGCTATATATATATATATATATATATATATATATATATATAAAGTTTCTAAGCAAAATTACTGCAGATAGTAACATTTTGGCTAATAAAATTGAAATTTTAAAATGGGATAAATTGTAATACAAATCATTCAAATAATTTTGTGAATAATTTAAATCAGATGCAATAATTTTAATATTTTTATTAAGTTTCATTGGTGTGTAATATTTTTTCCGGACGTTTCCTTTTTCTAAATGAGTATATTCTTCTTTGGTAACTGATTTAATTGTGCTTTAATTGTAAAATTCTTCATAAATTCATTAACTTAAAAAAGTAAAAAGTGAGTGGGGACAGAAAATAATGATTCTACTTGTTCCAATTTCTCCATGACAATGCATTTTTCTTTTATAGATTCTTTAAAATATTTTATGTGCATCCACAAGGATTTTTTTTTTTCACAGTTTGCGTATAATTCTAAGGTGATATATTCTTTTTGGTGCATTTGTTAAATTCAACCAGAAAGTTCAATGACTTCAAAAAGTTATTGTGTTTGTAAAGGTTATTTCTTATGCAAACAAAGTCAAATAATTTACTTAGTTAACACAGATCACAATGAATTTTAGTTGTTTTCTTTTTTTTAATTAAGAAAAGCTTTTAACGTGAAATAAACAAACGCAATATTTTGACATTTGATAACATTTTATACTTGCTTTTGATTATGTAAGTTAATTTTTTAAAGAAAACTTAATAAAGTTTACAGACTTAAGAGCAGAACATACTCTGAAATATCTTGTCGCGCGGGTAGATTTTTTTTTTCAATTGCACAATCATATTAAGTATCCCTTCAAATGCGTTTTGTTATTTAGTAAATTACTATGGTATCACAGAATTTTCATTTTTTTAATACACAACACATTGAATTTAGTATATAATCTTTGTGTTTACATACACTGTCACATCCTAAATTTTTATATAGGATTTATGCTTTTTTTTAATTTTTAGAAAAAATTCAGTTTTCCTTCTTTATGATGTCAATGACATCTGGGAATTTATTTGGTGGTTATGTTCTTTTGTTTTTAATTATTTACTCTTGAGTATATTCGAAACTAAAAAAGGTTTATCCTTTGAAAGTAGCGCCCATGACAGGGCAATACAATTTCGTTTCTATCTAAACATCTGATAAGCTACAGAAAATGCTAAGTCGACCGAATAGTTAAAAAACTCCAAATCAAGTCAATTAGAAGGCATAAAAGTCTTTCTGAAGTAAAAAAAAATCATCTTATTAACTGCATTTTATTTTAAAGAATTGAAATTGTAACGCTACCAAAATCCCATTCTCTTTTACGATATTATTGTCCCTCAGTATCATATAAAGTACAGTGTGCAACAGAAATATCTTCTGCATAACTAAGACATTAGCTAGATGAAGACATCATTGCCAGTAATGTTTTATATTTATGTGGGAGGTATTTCTGCCGTATCCTGAATTTTAAGATAAATAGGATAGCATACATTGAAATTTGAACTAAGACGGTCATTAAAAATTATGACATTAAAATATCATCTATTTAGCGTTTCAGTCTAAATAAAATGGTCCATGACAAAAGGAATTTAAAAAAAATATTTCAATGACATATGATGAATATTCAATGGAAAGAGAAGGATGAAAGTTATTCCACTGGTAGTGCATCAGGAAAAGTGGAAGCAATAAATTTAGAAAGGTTTCGATTAGTCCTAAATTGCATCTTCCTTGCTTTCAGTGGTGCAAACATGTCAATCCGGTTTGAAACTCGACATTTAGTTTTTATTTTGCACTTCATTAAGCCAAACAAAACTATGATTTCTTAATTCAAAATTAGGAGAGCAACAAGATTAAGTTTATCTGTGTCGAGTTTTGCCAGAACATTCAGTGCTTAATGATTAATAATGAATATTAAACTACAAACGATGGCACTTTTCAGTCATGTGACTGCATATTTTATACGAACCCTAACTAAAAGCCAGCTGCAGAAAATTGACCATGAGAAAATTATAATTTAATATAGAATAATAAGAATTTCAAGATTAATATCTATGTAGTCGTTTAAAATTTCACAACTCTTCATTTACATTATATGTAGTCATATAACTGCCCAAATTGTTCAGGGAGGACATTGCGATTCCACCCCGAACAAGTGATGCACATACCACTTTCCCTATTTGTTATACTCTAAATACGCCATCTGGAACTATGGGTAAACCGGGTGGGATATATCCATACATGGCTACCTCAAGATATAGATAATATGTTTCTCTAAAATTGAAGAAAAGTGAAGAAATGACTTAACTTTCAGCCAAGACAGTACAAATAAGATATGCTTTCACAAATTTCGAATGACCTTCCAAAGGGAATCTTAAAAGTCCACCATGTGTTTTTTTTTTAATTTTTTTTTTAATTTACTTTTTAGAACTTCTATATGCTGTACTTACATGTTCGTTGTAATGTGGATATCTGTTCGGAACGAGAAATCGGAGAGCCCAGATCGAATTCCGGTTGAAATCGTTGCATTCACTTTGGCGCAAATACCCATAGGAAAAGGTATTAATCTGTCTCTTTTCTTTCAGCTATGTGATAAATAACAGGACCGATTTGGTTCTATAGCCTTGGTTGGTAACCGGTCTACTCTCAGGAAATAATGGCAACCTACTGTGGGGAAAATCTGCCAAGTCAGTCATGTTTCTTTCGTTTTTAACATGCTTTATCGAAATTTTTCTCGGCACTCGTTAGTAGAATCGCCCAAGAGTGTATTCAGTCAGTTAAGTGCCATACGTGAAACACGCTTGGGCGATCATGTCTCGAAAGAGACATGACTGACTGGGCAGATGATTATCCCGCAGTAGGTTGCCATTGCTTTCTGCGGTAGACTGGTTGCCTGCCAAGGCTATAGAACACAATCTGTCCTGTTATTTGACCCATAACTGGAAGGAAGAGACGGATTAATACCTTACTTGAGCGTAAGTGAATGCAATGAATTCAACTGGAATTCGAACTCGGCTCTCCGATTTCTCGTTCCGAGCCGATATCCACTGGACCACCACGCACATCGAAAGAGTGTATTACGCATTGCATTTAACTGATTGAGATTCTGTATCCTTTCAGATCACTGGAATTTAAGTGTCTCCACATCTTGTTTTATGCTGTACTAATTATTGTAATTTTCTCCCTGTCCCAACTGTATTTGTTGTGTAACCTATTTACATAGTCAATGGGTTATTTGCTTCACTTGCCTTGAGAGTATTAAACTCTTTAAGCATTTTTCTCATTATATTCCCGACATTGCAGTTGTCTCTTTCTGCGCAGTTTCTTTCCAGTTGCTATAAACCTCAAAACTTTTTCGTTTCTAACATGCTTTATCGAAATTTTTCTCGGCACTCGTTAGTCGAATCATAACGCTCCAAGTTTCTTAATCTTTCAAAAACTGAGATATTCCGTGTTAATTAATTACTTACTGACTTTACAGGCATTAATCAAATTTAAATTTGTAGATCTGATGAGCTTAAAGCGTGTACAACTTATTCAACTTTATACAGCATATTTTGAGCTTAAGGCTTCATCAGATCAGTTTTCTTCCTCAATTTTACCAGTTTAACAGTAACTCAAAGTTAACTACCCAAGTTAATCCATCTTTACGACATGTATTCAAGTAGTCTTATACGCAGGTTATACAGTAGAGATTTGTTTTCTACGCATGACACCTGGATTTGGTTGTTTCCTTGGAAAGAGAATGAAATAAAATATATCGTTTTTTATCCAATGACTTTACTGAACTGATTTGGGTTAAAAATATCAACTTTCTATATTTTATTTCAATTCTATGTATATATATATATATATATATATATATATATATATATATATATATATATAAGCCTGATGATGGCAGTTTCCCTTTTTTCTAGGGGAAATCTTTTCCTTCTTTCTTTTCTTAGCTTACTTCCCTGTCAACCACCCCTTCCCCCTTTTCCTTTTTTTCCTTTTTCCTTTTCCCTTTGTCTTTCGTCCCCCCTACCACTTCTATTCGTCTAGACATGGCTAAAATTCAACTTTTTAAACCTTCAACTCAGATAAGGTAGAGGGGTGTCTTCTAATATATATATATATATATATATATATATATATATATATAGGTATCTGTCTGCTTCCCTGTTTACTTCTTTAAATTCAAAAAAATATTAATCTCACCTCTTTTTAATTTCCTGTGAATGGAATTTTTTTTTGCGGGGGGGACTTCTGCCGGTATAAAATCTTTTGTCATTTGAATTTGATTAAATAATAATTTCGTTGCTGAAAACGCTAGGAGATCCTCGTAGAAATGGCTATTCAACGGATTTAAACATCGAAATTTTGTTTTATTTTTTTATATTTGGCTCTGTAATTAGAATATAATATTTACATCGAGCACTCCACCTTGATCAATTTTAATATTAATGAAATTGATATTAATTAGGATCGGCCTTTTTGGATTTACCTACCTGATTAGCCTTCCTTCACTCGTCAGGGCTTAATATCAATCTTAATTTCAAATTAAGCCCTGACGAGTGAGACATCATAATGGTGCCTTTATGAAACTTTGAAGTCGGCATGACTCTGGGACAAACTTCTCGATATTAACCATATTAACGCTCTCTCAGTATATACCTCGATATCGAGGACTTTACGATAAAAATCCTGCTTGCTATCTTTTTATCAGTAAACCACTGAAAAAACAACAATCACTATTAAGCATTATCACAACTCAACACTATATATATATATATATATATATATATAATCGACTAAATCTGGTATGGATATTACGTCAACCTCTTCAGTTTTTATATTTCTATTTGAAATAAATACAATGTGTAAACACTTTATTCTGTATGTATATGTGTTTTATTTTAATTAATAAATGCAAGCGTAAAGGGGATTATTTCTTCATTCATTATCTTAAATTTCATTAGATATTTTTGCTATATCATCCATCTTGTTATAGCAGGATTTTCTTTGTGATAGCATTTGTAATTCCCGGTGAAACGGATAAGTGAATTCCAAAAATAATGTTGAAATTTTCCGATAATATATATATATATATATATATATATATATATATATGTGTGTGTGTGTGTGTCTGTGTGTGTTGAGACATAATATGGAAAGACGTAACTTTTTAGTGTTATTTAGTTAAGATAATTTTGTTTGAGATAAATTGGTCGGACAATATATTTTTCGTTCCCAAACCCAGCGGATAATTTATATTATAGATATTTTAAATAGCCTCAATGTTTATTAAACACCGCTGACAGGGAAATCGGCGTGGCGAATTCTAATCCTTGCCAAGTCTACATCATTCGGTTTTAAAATAATATCCTTGCGAAATGTAGTAAATCCATTTGTAATTCATGTCTCGATAAATAATTAAATAGCAAGATACACTGGAATTTTTAGTCTGGAGTCATAGCTGCTTGGAAAAGGTAACGGAAAACCAGTTCACATGTAGTAAAGGAACTTATGGAAAGCCAGAGTTGCGTACGTCTTAAATATACACTATCGGCCATAATTATTAGGCCACCCCAGTTTTAAAAAAGAAATGATGTATTTCATATTGTTTTTAGTATTTATTGCCAAGTGGATAATTCTAAAGGAAAATAGAATGGTCCTTTTGTTAATATTACTTTGCGAAATTTTACAAGGCAGCCAGAAAGCCTTTGCTTCAGCCAGCCAATAAGAAAAAGAGACTATCATAGGGAAGAGAGCACAAAAACTGCAAACCAGAACAGTTCATTTGATGCACATGATATTGTGCAGTATAAACAAAAGAACCATTTTATTTTCATTTAGAATTATCCACTTGGCAATAAATACTAAAAATAGTATGAAATACATTATTTTTTAAAAAAAAACTGGGGTTGCCTAATGATTATGGCCGGTAGTGTACATAATATTAAAAATCTATGACGCTACTAATAACTATGAGGATAGCTGCATTTTGATAAAATTAGAAGATTTAGAAGTCCGGTGTTTGACGATAAATTACTTCCGGCAGCAAGGCCTCTGGTCGGGAGATCATAGGTTTTTAGGAGCATGGAACCAGTTTTAAATTGCTTTTGTTTCCATGTTCACGCTGACTCGGATTGGTAACACTTCCGAAACAAAGCCAAACAGTATAAAAGTATAAAAATACATTTTTATATGAAATATTATCATCAGTACATATTTATAGCAAAATTACCAAGAATACATGCATAGTAACAAATTGTAGCGACTTCATTTAAATCCACTTAAAATATTACCAAACAACCAACACGAAAAAAAAAAGTTCATTATTTTAAGCCATCCATGTAATGTCCTACGATTTATTTCATCAAACTATTATCCAAAATTGTGAATATACTGTATTCCAGCTGTGTATATACACGTTAGTGTAGATACGATTACTCAAATTTGTGTTTAGCAATTTAGATAGTTCAATATTTTTCTGCCGATAAAAAAATCAATTTATACAGTTAGCTTTTAAAATGCTCTTGTGAAGCCAAACCTTTTACAACATAGATCTATCTATCGCCCGGTTCACACTCCACCCACGTCTATTGAACAGGTTAAGAGGCGCATCCCTTGTCCCCTGTTTAGGATGTGGTTTCCGGCTTTCTCTTTTCCGATCTTTTCACTATTACGTAGCCCCCCTGCACATCAGTGTCGTTACCACCTTGCTCGGGGTGATACGATTAAAAAAAAAACCCTGTGTAGTCTATATTATTAGTTAGAATTATGACTATCAATAGCGTCTGAAGTTCATATGTTCCCCCATGATTGTAATTTGAAATATTTACTTTATCAGTTACCGCAGAAGAAAAAAAAAATCAAAAGTTTGTTCCTACATTCTTTGGTAATTGTATTTTCAATTTATGTTAAAAAACGTTGAATGTTATTATTTTGTTTCTTGTTACTCACTGTAGAAATGAAAAAAGAAAACTGATTGCTTATTAAAAGATGTATGAAATTCAATTGGTTGATTCGTCTCTAACGTATTCAGTATGGCATATTTTCTATTTTAGTGTAACCTTCTTTCACCGTCTATATAACAATTTCTCGCTTTATTTCTGTCTGTTTACATCTGTTACTTTGTATATCTTTATGTCCGTCTCTTTGTCGATCTATCTTTCTCTCTGTCCGTCTCTCTCTCTCTCTCTCATATATATATATATATATATATACACACACACATGGGCACCAATCTTTCATTTAAACATGTTTCGTTAAAAAAGACCAAGGAAGTTTTTTATACACACCAGTCTGTCTGTCTCTTATTCTCTCTCTCTTTTCCTCTCTCTCTCTCTCTCTCGCTATATCTCTTCCTGGTTCTCTCTCTCTTCCAGGTTCTCTCTCTCTTCCTGGTTCTCTCTCTCTCTCTTTCCTGTGTTCTCTCTCTCTCTCTCCCTGTGTCTCTGCCTATCTCTCTCTCCCTGCCTCTCGCTATCTCTCTCTCTCTCTCTCTCTCTCTCTCTCCTGGTTCTCGCTATATATTCTCTCTCTCTCTCTCTCTCTCTCACTCTCTTCCCGTTCTCGCTATCTCTCTCTCTCTCTCTTACTCTCTTCCCGGTTCTCGCTATCTCTCTCTCTCTCTCTCTCACTCTCCCGGTTCTCTCTCTCTCTCTCTCTTCCCGGTTCTCGCTATCTCTCTCTCTCTCTCCTTCCCGGTTGTCGCTATCTCTCTCTCTCTCTCTCTTCCTGTTTGTCGCTATCTCTCTCTCTCTCTCTCTTCCCGTTGTCGCTATCTCTCTCTCTCTCTTCCTGGTTGCTTTATCTCTCTCTCTCTCTCTCTTCCCGGTTACTGTCGCTATCTCTCTCTCTCTCTCTCTCTCTTCCTGGCTGTCGCTATCTCTCTCTCTCTCTTTCCCGGTTGTCGCTATCTCTCTCTCTCTCTCTCTCTCTTCCCGGTTGTCGCTATCTCTCTCTCTCTCTCTTCCCGGTTGTCGTCATCTCTCTCTCTCTCTCTTCCCGGCTGTCGCTATCTCTCTCTCTCTCTCTTCCCGGCTGCTTTCGCTATCTCTCTCTCTCTCTCTTCCCGTCGCCATCTCTCTCTCTCTCTCTCTTTCTCCCGGCTGTCGCTATCTCTCTCTCTCTCTCTCTCTCTGGCTGTCAGCCATCTCTCTCTCTCTCTCTCTCTCCCTGCCACGTTGTCTCTCTCTCTCTCTCTCCTTCCTGCTGTCGGTCTCTCTCTCTCTCTCTCTCTCTCTTCCCGGTTGTCGCTATCTCTCTCTCTCTCTCTCGCTGTCGCTATCTCTCTCTCTCTCTTCCTGCTGTCTCTCTCTCTCTCTCTCCCGGTTGTCGCCATCTCTCTCTCTCTTCCCGGTCGTCGTGTTACTCTCTCTCTCTCTCTCTTCCTGGTTGTCGCTATCTCTCTCTCTCTTCCTGCTGTCGCCATTCTCTCTCTCTTTCCCGGTTGTCGCCATTCTCTCTCTCTCTCTCTTCCTGCCTGTCGCTGTCTCTCTCTCTCTTTCCTGGTTGTCGCTATCTCTCTCTCTCTTCCCGGTTGTCGCTATCTCTCTCTCTCTCTCTCTCTTCCCCTGGTTGTCGCCATTCTCTCTCTCTCTCTTCCCGGTTGTCGCCATTCTCTCTCTCTCTCTTCCCGGCTATCTCTCTCTCTCTCTTCCCGGTTGCCCGCTATCTCTCTCTCTCTCTCTTCCCGGTTGTCGCTATCTCTCTCTCTCTCTCTCTCTCGCTCGTCGCTATCTCTCTCTCTCTCTCTCTTCCTTGGGTTGTCGCCGGCCCCCCCCCCCCTTCCCGGCTGTCGCCGCCTCTCTCTCTTCCCGGTTGTCGCTATCTCTCTCTCTCTCTTCCTGGTTGCTGCTATTCTCTCTCTCTCTCTTCCTGTCGGTCTGCTATCTCTCTCTCTCTCTTCCTGTCATTTTGTCTTTCTCTCTCTCTCTTCCTGGTTGTCGCTATCTCTCTCTCTCTCTTCCTGGTTGTCGCTATCTCTCTCTCTCTCTCTTTCCCGGTTGTCGCCATCTCTCTCTCTCTCTTCCCGGTTGCTCGCTATCTCTCTCTCTCTCTCTTTTCCTGCTGTCGCTGTCTCTCTCTCTCTCTTCCTGGTTGTCGCTATCTCTCTCTCTCTCTCTCTCTTTCCCGGTTGTCGCTATCTCTCTCTCTCTTCCTGCTGTCGCTATCTCTCTCTCTCTTCCTGGTTGTCGCTATCTCTCTCTCTCTCTCTTCCTGGCTGTCGCTATCTCTCTCTCTCTCTTCCTGGCTGTCGCTATCTCTCTCTCTCTCTCTCTTCCTGCTGTCGCCATTCTCTCTCTCTCTCTCTTTCCCGGTTGTCGCCATTCTCTCTCTCTCTCTTCCTGCTGTCGCTATCTCTCTCTCTCTCTCTCTCGCTGTCGCTATCTCTCTCTCTCTCTCTTTCCCGGTTGCCTATCTCTCTCTCTCTCTCTCTCTCTTCCTGGCTGTCGCTATCTCTCTCTCTCTCTCTTCCCGTCGTCGCCATCTCTCTCTCTCTCTCTCTTCCTGGTTGTCGCTTACTCTCTCTCTCTCTCTTCCTGGTTGTCGCTATTCTCTCTCTCTCTCCCGGCTGTCGCCATTCTCTCTCTCTCTTCCCGTCGTCGCTATCTCTCTCTCTTCCTGGCTGTCGCTATCTCTCTCTCTTCCTGGTTGTCGCCATCTCTCTCTCTCTTCCTGGCTGTCGCTATCTCTCTCTCTCTCTCGGTTGCCGCCCTCTCTCTCTCTTCCTGGCTGTCTGTCTCTCTCTCTCTCTCTCTCTTCCCCACACATCTCTCTCTCTCTTCCCGGTCGCTATCTCTCTCTCTCTCTCTCTTCCTGGCTGTCGCTATCTCTCTCTCTCTTTCCTGCTGTCGCTATCTCTCTCTCTCTCTCTCTCTCTCTCTCTCTCTCTCTCTCTCCGTCGGTCGGTCTCTCTCTCTCTCTCTCTCTCTCTCTCTCTCTCTCTCGGTCGTCGCTATCTCTCTCTCCTTCCTGGCTGTCGCTATCTCTCTCTCTCTCTCTCGGTCGGTCGGTCTCTCTCTCTCTCTCTCTCGGTCGCTGTCTCTCTCTCTTTCCTAGCTAGCTATCTCTCTCTCTCTCTCGCTGTCGCTAGCTCCCTCTCTCTCTCTCTCTCTCTCTCTCTCTCTCTCGGTCGGTCGCTATCTCTCTCTCTCTTCCTGTCGCTATCTCTCTCTCTCTCTCTCTCTCTGTCGCTATCTCTCTCTCTCTCTGGCTGCCTGCCTCTCTCTCTCTCCTTCCTGTCGTCGCTATCTCTCTCTCTCTCTCTCTCTCTCTCTCTCTCTCTCTCTCTCTCTCTTCCTGCCTGTCTCTCTCTCTCTCTCGCTGTCTCTCTCTCTCTCTCTCCTTCCTGGCTGTCGCTGTCTCTCTCTCTCTCTGGCTGTCGCTATCTCTCTCTCTCTCTTCCTGCCTGTCGCCATCTCTCTCTCTCTCTCTCTTCCTGGTTGTCGCCATCTCTCTCTCTCTCTCTTCCTGGTTGGTCGCCATCTCTCTCTCTCTCTTCCTGGCTGTCGCCATCTCTCTCTCTCTCTCTTCCTGGCTGTCAGTCTCTCTCTCTCTCTCTCTTCCTGGCTGTCGCTATCTCTCTCTCTCTCTCTCTCTCTCTCTCTCTCTCTCTCTCTCTCTCTCTCTGTCGGTCGCTATCTCTCTCTCTCTCTCTGCCTATCTCTCTCTCTCTCTCTCTCTCTCTCTCTCTCTCTCTCTTCCTGGCTGTCGCTATCTCTCTCTCTCTCTCTCTGTCGCTATCTCTCTCTCTCTTTCTCTGTCTCTCTCTCTCTCTCTCTCTCCCTGCTGTCGCTATCTCTCTCTCTCTCTCTCTCTCGGTCGGTCGCTATCTCTCTCTCTCTCTCTCTCTCTCTCTCTCTCTCTCTCTCCGTCGGTCGCTATCTCTCTCTCTCTCTCTCTCTCTGTCGGTCGGTCTCTCTCTCTCTCTCTTCCCGTCGCTATCTCTCTCTCTCTTCCTGGCTGTCACACATTCTCTCTCTCTCTTCCCGTCGCTATCTCTCTCTCTCTCTTTCCTGCTGTCGCTGTCTCTCTCTCTCCTTCCTGGTTGTCGCTATCTCTCTCTCTCTCTCTCGGTCGGTCGGTCTCTCTCTCTCTCTCTCCCTCCCCGTTCATTCTCTCTCTCTCTCTCTTTCCCGGTCGCTATCTCTCTCTCTCTCTCCTGGCTGTCGCTATCTCTCTCTCTCTCTTTCCTGGTTGTCGCCATCTCTCTCTCTTTCCATTGTCTCTCTCTCTCTCTCTTTCCTGTCTCTCTCTCTCTCTCTCTCTCTCCCCCACACGCCATCTCTCTCTCTCTTTCCTGGTTGTCGCTATCTCTCTCTCTCTCTTCCTGGTTGTCGCTATCTCTCTCTCTCTCTCTTCCTGGTTGTCAAGCATTCTCTCTCTCTCTTTCCTGGTTGCCGCCATTCTCTCTCTCTCTTTCTGTCTGTCGCCATCTCTCTCTCTCTTCCTGGCTGTCGCTATCTCTCTCTCTCTCTCTCTCTCCCTGGCTACCATCTCTCTCTCTCTCTTCCTGGCTGCTTTCTGTCTCTCTCTCTCTTTCTGTTGTCGCTATCTCTCTCCCTCTCTTCCTGGCTGTCGCTATCTCTCTCTCTCTCTCTTTCCTGGCTGTCGCTATCTCTCTCTCTCTCTCGCTATCTCTCTCTCTCTCTTCCTGGTTGTCTTTATCTCTCTCTCTCTCTCTTCCTGTCGCTATCTCTCTCTCTTCCTGCCTACCATCTCTCTCTCTCTCTCTCTCTCCCTGGCTGTCGCTATCTCTCTCTCTCTCTCTCTTCCTGTCGCTATCTCTCTCTCTCTCTCTGTCGCTCGCTATCTCTCTCTCTCTCTTCCTGGCTGTCGTCATCTCTCTCTCTCTCTTTCTGGCTGTCGCTATCTCTCTCTCTCTTTCTGGTTATATATATATATATATATATATATATATATATATATCCTTTCCTGGTTCTCGCTATCTCTCTCTCTCTCTGTCTGACTTCCTGGTTCTAGCTATCTCTTTCTGTTTCTCTGTCTGACTTCCTGGTTCTAGCTATCTCTTTCTGTTTCTCTGTCTATCTCTCCGGCTGTCTGTGTATCTCTCTTTTCCATATATATATATATATATATATATATATATAACCATTTGTCTGCCAGACTCTAACACTATTCACATCTAACTTTCTACGTCATCATTACTCCGCGTGTACCCCATTGCCAAACCGCAACAATAGTCGCCGAAGCAGGAAAAGAATTGTTAAAATAAACGAGGCTTCTTGTGTGTCTCGTTGAAACTGGAACGATGACATGTCTAACTGAACAGGTTGAACATGTAGATATTAGACGTGGCAGATGTAGGTGCCGTATTAGTGATGGGTCTTGGCGGTAGTGGTGGAGCAAGAAAGCGAATCGAAGCTGACTGACATTGGACAATACAACACCTGACCCTTATATGAAACAAAAAACAACATTAAGCGATAACAATAGGTGTGCTGCGGCAGGTCAGAAGACAAAAGGATATAGGAACAGATAGTGACACAGGTGGAACAGAAAACTAGACATATTTTTTTTTTTTTATCACCCCTTCCTCTCTTTCTATTTGAATCCTCTCTGAACTAGGTTAGAAATATTGGAAAAGAACTTCTAGGGTGGGTGGGGTGTAAAGATGCTGGTTAGTGGGTAGTAGTACCAGTAGTATTTTGAATTCTTTTCATGCTCTTAAGGGTTATACTTTTTGCGCAGTATAATAAAAAATCAACCGGACGTGGGGTTAGCTTAGAGAGAAATTTAGTCTTTGTTCAATTTCCGGCTTGTTGCGCTCACTTTCGTACTAACAGCCTTGTGAAAGGTAGAAATCTATTTATTTATCCGCTATGGGTTAAATAGTAAGGTAGATTTATATCGTCAGACTTGGCTGTCAGCAAGTTTTGTAGGACAGCACTGAATTAGAAACGGTCGAAAAACAGATACCACTTCAATATCTTTACGACAAAGTCATTTCATTCACTTATAATAAAAGAATTATGTTGAGAGCTATGATTCCTTACGTCCGGAATGGAAATGACAGTTAAAAACAAGTCAGTTCATTCATCTTGTCTTTTTTTTTTTTTTTTTTTAATTCCGTAAGAACTGCAATCAGCTTATAGCTGCAATATTTTAATAAATAAAATGGACGGCGTTTATGAATTGATTTTTTGGGTCTATGTCCTCCTGTATAGAAAAGACTAGATATAAATTACAAGAAAATTGAATGCATGGTCATCAGTATAAAGAGGAGTCCAAAATAATAACTACAGATTGGGAATACTAAAATCAAGTAGGTACAGTAATACCTGGGAAGTGTTCTAATAGAGGGCGTTACTGAGATCTGAAGGTGTATTGGCATAGCCAAGGATGCATTCCAGAAGTTGAATAGTGTACTGAGACAGAAATTTCTCTGGAAACAAAGAAGAGGGTAGTAGATTGTTATGTGATGTCTGTCCTTCAATATGTCAGTAAATAATGGGCAATATCCACAAGGATGATGGAAAGACTGGACTCAACGGAGAAGATCGAAACGAAGAGGAAACTGATACTTCAGCTGTCTTTTCCTGATATTAAGTATCTGTAAAAAAGGAAGGAGAACTTGGAGAATCTGATACTCACAGGACGGATAGAGGGAAGGAGAGACAGGAGAAAGCAAGGCGTGACGTATTTGATGGACTTGAGCAGAGAGATCACAAAGCAGGGTTTGAGATGGGTAACAGGAGAAGGGTTGTGAAGAGCTACAAGGGATAGGAAGATGTGGAGGGCCATGATCGCCTACGCTCTGAAGGATTAGAACATATAGAAGAAAAGAAGAGTCGTTTTGTGAGATATTTTTCACCATTTATTTTCCAGAACTTCAAAAAAGGAATACTTTTTTTGTTTTATTCTCCTAACATGAGATGTTGCTCCTAAAATGACTTTTCCAAAGAAAAAAAAGGATATTCTTCATTTTCAAGTTTTTTTAAGAAGTGTGTATCGACCACACAAAATGCTGATTACCTTATAAACTTAAACGGGACAGATTTTTCATCTTGCATAAATGATCTAATCTTTGGGAGAGAACCTCGTGAAAATAAGGCAATTGAATATTAAAATCTAATAATACTTTTGTAATTAGTAGAATTATAAATTACACTATATTTTAGAATTTATTTTTATCTTGAAATGTTGTATAATTGACTTAAAAATGTAAAGCAAATTCCTGTAATCTTTTTCTCTTTCATCACTAATCAGCTTGATTCATTCACATCACTGATATATTACTGAGGAATTTTCAATACCCGGGTTAGTCTGGATACCCGAGAAAGATTATCTTCTAAATAAGTGTTCATATCTTTTGTGGAGTAGTTTTCGCACTGAAGGTTATAATCGTGCTATGTCGGTTACTAATCGACTTTACGTACCCAAAATGTTAGTAACTTGGTAATCTTCCACTGAAAGCTGACTCCTTAGTATTCGGCTAACTGCCGACTAATGTCAACTGCCTAGTAGTTCTACTGAACTCCAATAGAACTATAAAGAACTCATATATACTTCCCAAAACATTCCACCCATGTCTATTGAACAGGTTAAGAGGCTCATCCCTTGTTCCCTGTTTAGGATATGGTTTCCGGCTTTTTTCTTTTCCAATCTTATCACTTTAATTTCTTTTCTTTTTTTTTTCAATTGGAGTAGATAGATCTATCTATCGCTCGGTTCACACTCCACCCACGTCTATTGAACAGGTTAAGAGGCTCATCCCTTGTTCCCTCTTTAGTATGTGGTTTCCGGTTTTCTCTTTCCAATCTTTTCACTATTACGTAGGCCCCTGCACATCAGTGGCGTTACCGCCTTGCTCGGGGTGATATGATTTAAAACAAAAAAAAAAAGTATTTCTTGTTAACTCTTATTAATATAGGAGGGAGAGTCCATTATCTGAGGAATAGGTGTGTTTCATCATAACAATATCATATATTAAAAAATAGTTGTTTAAATTTAACAGTTTAATCTCATTCTATATACCAATTAATAAAGTCAGCTGTAGATGTTATAAAAAAATAATGTCTGGTTACTCGAATTCGAGCATGCCTGTCTACTAGGGCTACTAGTTAATCTCTGTTGCAGACACCTGCTCAGGCATATTTGTGTTTGTTCAACATCCACAGAGTATACCTGTAGTTTATACTGCAACTATGCTTAGAAGACTTTAGTTACAGATTCTGGGAGGGAATACGTTATTTAGGGTTTCACGATGAAATTCTTTCTTTTTTAATAAAACATATCTAATGTGTTGGGTCAAATGTTTGACTTACATCGCGAAATGCGATAAAGATCGTATCACGATATTTAAAAATTAAACTGATGTCAGAACAAACAGTAAACATATTTGAAAACATCTAGTCGTGTTAAGCGGAAGTTCGGCGTTATGAGAAACTTCATATTCCCATACCAACATGAAGTTAGAAAAACTATTAAAATTGTTGAAAAGATAAATAAAAAATAATCCAAGCAGAACTTTACTAATTGTTTCATGAAACTTGCATAAATTAAAAAGAAAAATCTCTGCCCGAATACGCATATATATATATATATAATCTCAAAAGTAAGAGGCTTGATGGTACAATTTCAAAGGAGATCCTATTAAAATTAAATTTTAAAAATTACATATTAAAACTGATCCAAAACGTATTTTTTTTACATATAAAAAGATTCAAAATTTACAAGTTCGTAAGAATTTTCTATAATATTAAAGGTAGCTGATGAAGCGAATTCAATTCTCTGAAATCATCATACGATCATGTAAATTTCGTATTTATATATATATATATATATATATATATATATATATATATATATATATATATATTAGACAAATTATTACCAGAGGTGACAAACCATATTGCTGATAATATCAAAGCGCGGTAAAATTTATTTTTCAAAGGTAATAATATCACGGGTGATAATTCGAAGGTTTGCTATCTTGTTATATATATATATATATATATATGTGTGTGTGTGTGTGTTACATTTTCTTTAGTTAAAAAGTAGAGTATCGAAGAACGTTTTAGATAAATGCCAACTAACAGATTCGAAAGTAGACCATAAAATTATTGACGCAATGCTTCGTTTTACATTCACAAGATTGACTTTCCGCCTGCATTCCTAATTTTTTTTTAACTAAAATATACATATATTGACAAGGAACTTTATAGAATGCATATTGCCGACACACGTAGATGTACGTATACATAAGTTGATGCTTGTCTTCAGCATCTGCAGGATATAAGTAAAAAAAGCCATATAACCGTTTACTTACGTATCTATTTCTTTGAATGCAAGATTTTTTTTTTTTCGTTATGTTTCTTCCGGTGAGAAACCGGCGTTATTGGATCGTCAATTCATTGAATTCACCTTAGTTTTACGTTTTCATTTTCAAGAGCAAAAGATTCGAGGAAAAGCCGTTAGATGTGAATTATTAGCGGTTGACTTGATTCATAAAATGCAGACGTTGAATACTATTTTTTTTTATTAGATTATCCAGCGAATAAACGAGAAAATAACAGCTTATGTGACATCGATGGTTATAATTCCGGCATTTTATATTGATAAAAATGAGCAAAAACCAATGATAGAGATTAGTCGGGCAGAAAGTTTAATTCAGGATTTCTAGGATATCGAATGAAGAAGATACGATAGAATATGCTTAATACTAACAAGGGGTGATAAAAGGCACGCGGACGTCTATATTTAGAGGCAAAGATACAAGTAATATGAAGTTAACAGAAGTATATGTGCATGTCTCTGATTAGTATTTAATTGAATACTGCTGACATATCTGGTTGGATAGCAGGGTCTGCTATCCAACTAGGGGTCCTTGAAAAAATCCAACGGAGAATCTGTAATGTGGTCGATCCCGACCTGGCAGACAATATACAGTCACTTTCTCACCGGTGCAATGTGGCTTCCGGTGTCTCTTCAACAAGTACTTTCACGGCTTCTGCTCCTATGAACCTAGTTCACTGGTTCCCCCTATTCATGAATTAGCTCGATCAACAAGATTAGCAAGTATGACCCACCTTTTTACTGTGAAACCAATAAAATGTAAAATAAAAATCTACTTCAGCAGCCTTTTTTCTCGCACTTCCTGCCTGTGGAACTCCCTTCCGTTTACTTGCTTCATCAACAGCTGCAATCTCCAGGAGTTCAAGAACAGATATCATATAGCAATCTAGCACTCTCTTCTTTGTTTACAATGAGATTTTCCTGTCTTTCAGTACTCTGCTTAGCTTTTGAAATGCGTCTTTGGATCTCAACATCGCACTTTTTATCCTCCGCCAGCACGTTTCCAAATTATTTAAATTTCTTTACTTGTTTTATTTTAGTTTCTCCGAAACTAGTTGTCATTTTGGGGTCCTCTTTTTGCTGATGACCATACATTCAGTTTTCTTCAAGTTTATGCTGAGTCCTTTCTTCTCACTTTTTCTTGTTACCTTCTGTAGGAGGTTCTGCATTCACCTTTCTGTGTCTGCTATCAGCACTGTGTCATGTGCGTATCGTACATTGTTGAGACTGTGGCCACCAATAACGAATCCTGGCAAGAACACAACTGGAAATTACAAAAACTTAAGGAATCAGTACATATGTTAGGCTACAAAAATCTCCTAAGCCAGTCAAGCATAGAAATGAATACAATACGGAACCAATAATACAGAGTACTAGAGAAAACCATTAACTTCAAGATTGCAATATGAGCTCTGGTAAAAAAAAGTGTTTACTACAACATTAGATTTATAAATTCCAAAGATTCATACACTTATGTCTATAAGCTTACATAGCCCAGCGGGTAAAAGCGACTTTTGTAGAATTAATTAGATTGTGTTGATTCAGTACTTAATTCTGTTGAAACTATCATTTAAACTAGGTGTAATCTACATTATTCTCATTGTTCCGACTGTTGTCCTCATCTTTATTGCCATATTCATATTCACGACGTTTCGACCATTTTACGTTCCAGACTTCATGTGATCTGAATTTCTAACCGAACCCTTTCTTTATCAATGGGGTATATTGTTGTCGATTCCTGAGCCATTCCATCGCCGGATGTCTTAATTATCTTTCTTTAAATCAACTAAGTTGTTCACAACTGCTGTAACCAGGTATTGAACTCACAACTCTTTGGTTGGATCCATTGATTGGCTCAATGCTTTTCTTATCCACTGGGCCATGTGTATGAAATTTTTGAACTTATAATCCAAATATCTCAGAAACTTTTTTCTTTGCCAGAGCTCATATTACAATTTAATGTTATCGTTTCTCTCTAACACTCCATATTACTGGGTTCCATATTGTATTCTTGTCTATGATATACCGAGACAGACTGAAATCAATCATGCATTCACACACATGCATCACCCATCGAGATCTTGGTGTTCGAGCTTTTAAATGTCAGATGTTGAAATGCGGGTTTTGATTGTCAAGAGGGCAAATCTTTATGAAAATATCAAAATATTAATTGACTTTTTTCTGAAATTATTCTCTTTATTTCGGTAAATTATATATTCCACCTCATTAAAGATAGATCAGTGAGTTAAGTACCAATCTGTCCTGTTATTTGACTCATAGCTAGAATTAGAAGCGATGCATTATATTATTACGTAGTAATTAGTGGGGGATCTGTTTATTACTTCATAACGATAGAAACCCGATCTCCCACTTTATGACCAGTAGAAGTCTTAGTCATGATCCCAACTATTATATTCAGTCAGTCAGTTAAGTGCCATATGTTACACGCTTTGGGTGATCATGTCTCGAAAGAGACATGACTGACTGGGCAGATTATCTCGCAGTAAGTTGCCATTGTTTTCTGCGGTAGACTGGTTGCCGACCAAGGCTATAGGACCCAATCTGTCTTGTTATTTGACTCATAGCTAGAGTAGTAATTAGTGGGGGATCAGTTTATTACTTCATAACAATATAAAACTGATCCCCCCACTTTATGACCAGTAGAAGTCTTAGTCATGATCCCAACTATTATATTCAGTCAGTCAGTTAAGTGCCATATGTGATATACGCTTTGGGTGATCATGTCTCGAAAAAGAAATGACTGGACAGAAGATTGCCTATCCTGCTTTTAAAACTATAGTTGAAAGAAGACGAGACGGATTGTATTAATAAGTAGTAATTAGTGGGGGATCAGTTTATTATTTAATAACAATAGAAAACTGACCCCCACTTTTTGCCCAGTAGAAGCTTTTCTTACGTTTCCAACTATTATCTTCATTCAGTCAGTTAAGTGCCATACATGATACACGCTTTGGACGATCATGTCTAGAACTAGACATGGCTGACTGGGCAGAAGATAATCCCTCAGTAGGTTGCCATTTCATTCTGCGGTAGACTGGTTGCCAGCCAAATATATATTTTCACAGTCTACAATATTAACCGAAAATGTTTATTGACTATAAAATTTCTCTCATTTAACGAATTTTCTAAGTCAGAAAAATATTCTTATGAATAAAATTATATACATTTATTTTGGTCCAAGTGATAATTTTAAAGGTACTCCTGCATATAATGCTGGATAAAGATGCTCTCAAAAGAAAATACCAACAGTCTCCGATGGATAAATTGTCGTTTCAATGACGCAAAAATGAAACAATATATTTCATATATTTATCAAAATTACTCCAGAAATATCTTAAAATATTAAAGAGTAAATCTATTCAATGAAATTGCCATTGGCTTCAGCCACGGCCTCTAGATTTTGGAATCTCTTTCGAATCTTCTTAATTGTCTTTTTGTTTAAGTTGGTGAATGCTGTCATAATTCATGTCTTTTGTCCATCTTTGCCGTTACAAGGCATTTTGGTAGTCTCTCGCTCAACTGCACCCCACACAAGGAGGTTCAGTCTGGGGCCTTGGTTCCCAACCAGGAGTCCATTGACCCCCTAGGCGTCCATGAAAGAATTTCGAGGGGTCTAAAAGATTATAATTCGTACTGGCGTATATTCATAATGTGCTAGATGTGCGGCGTACACCCCATAATTTTTTTCATAGTTTCAAACTTGTTTCTTATACTTGTAAGATGCTTCTTACCATTGGCAGTGCAAATCTCAACATTATCAATAAGATGAATGAAATATCATATACAGTTGTGTTAAATGAAGTAATGCTTATGTATTAATATATGTTCAATACTCATGTGTGATTTGGGATTTTTTAATGTTTTTTTTTTCATACGTGTTTCATTTATACAGGTTTTATATTTTTTTCATACATTCGCTTGTAAGCTCAAAAAATAAAGTTAGTTTTATAAAAATGGTTTTTGTGTACAATACCTACGACTATAACAACGTTAACATAACATTTTCACTAGATGTTTTACTTAAATAAAGGAGGGCTGAATGAAATGTTTTTTTTTATTATGAGTAAGTTAAAAGCTTAATCAGCATAATAACGCAGGGCATTTTAAATGAATATATTTTTTGACAAAAAAATCTTTTATTTTTGCTAGTTTAACATATTTCGTTTTAGGGGTCCACAAGTGAATAAGTGACTGGAAAAGGGGCAACGGGACAAAAAAGGTTGGGAACCACTGGTCTGGAGAATTGGGTGGCAAAATATGGGGTGTGATGTGGTCGCAGAAATTGTCTGACAGTCATAACTGGTTCGGTTCGGTTGCCAGACATAGGTTCTTCCTGAAGCCACCCTCTTAATCCAGTTCCGCATTACCTCCCCAAAACACTTGGTGTAAGCTTTCGTGTTATGTCTGAGGTCATGTGGGGGGATGAATGGGTGGCATAACGTCACCATTACTTGTGATCATACCAAACACCTTCGTAATCCAAATTAGACTCACCCATCTCTTTCCAAATCCTATGCACTTTCTTAAGATTAAATTTGAGTTTTGTTTTACGGCATATCAACCCCTGTGTGTTATTTAATACCAAAAAGGTGTGGTTTTAAGTTATTTTTTTTTAAATGTTCGGTTATAGTGAGAAGGTTGATTTAGTAAAATTTTAATGAAAAATTTTTGTTTTTATCCTTTTTTATTTTAGAAAACTAAAAACGTCTTCTAGTTTTGTATTCAAAAATGTTTAGCTGAGAATGATTTTTTTCTTCAAAAATGTATTGTTGGTAATATTTTTCATTCAAAAATGTATATTTTTCTATAAAAATCTATTTTATGAATATATTTCTATAAAGGTGTATTTTTATACTTTCATAGTGTTTTGACCCCAGTTTGGTGGGGGTTAACTATTTGCCCGTAGCTGGGACATTAATAGGTGCTACCACTCCGTTTAGAGTAGACCTGGGAACAGCAGCAATTAAGAGGTGGTTCCATGCCCCTCACAAACTCCCAATCAGAGGCCTTGCTGCCAGATGCAGTTTACCGTCATGCCCAGCAGCAGCACTTTCTTGAGATTAACAACCAAATACTCGGAAATGTTCCTATTAGAGATTCCGGTTGACAAAATCAGAAACAAAGTTCGCGCGAAATTAAAAGTATAAACTTGTGATAATTTACCCATCACGCTTGAGTATCTAGAGACACATTGGACTAATGAATAGCGACTCGGATTAAGGAATTCCTGTCGATTTACGTGCTAATATCCTTTTGAATGATTCCATCACTTTTCTCCTCTAGCTATGGGTAAATAGAAGAACAGCCTGTGCCCTTTTTAGTCTAGGGTGGTGAGCATTCTAGGAAGCCAAAGCTGAATTCAAAAGACTTACCACTACAGTCAACTTATTTGTGTGGCTAGTCTGGCTGTTGGTGCTAAGAACTGATTTATTTGACCCTCATACATCGGAAACGACGGGAGACTTAATGTTCTTTGCTTACATTCGCAATACAAACATTTTCAAATATTTTTCACTGGTCAAGCCACTTATTTTGCGTAATACACATTTAATTTTTCTCAAGTAGCTTTTTGCGACAATCTGTGTACCATTATTTTTTTTTTCTTTTTCTATCTTGTCTAAGTTTTCAAGTTCATTAATTAGTGTTCCCGGACCTTGTGTAGACTTTTGCAATTCTACACACACACACACACACATATATATATATATATATATATATATTATGGAAATTAACGAAGATTAACGAAATTGGTTATAAACAACCGACAATTTGAAATGATTTGTTTGAACATTCTTTTTGATCGATACTCGTATTTAAGTAGATATTCTGTTTATAATCAAACAGTATTATATATTTATTTCTACCGGCCTGATTACTTACGATAAATTTTATTACAAAAATGTGTGTCATTCAGCAGGATTCGAAACTACGACCCCTATCCACATAGGGAAAGCCACCAACTGATATGGCCACCACGAATGGTGATCAGTCTAAACGAAGTCAAATTAAGCTTATAACACAATTTTCGATTCATCGTAATAACCACACCTGCTCTGAAATGTATCGTAAAGTCAACAAATGTATACATGTTACGGAAATTAACGAAGATTAACGAAACTGGTTATAAACAACCGACAATTTGAAATGATTTGTTTGAACATCATTTTTGATCGATACTCGTATTTAAGTAGATATTCTGTTTATAATCAAACAGTATTATATATTTATTTCTACCGGCCTGATTATTTACGATAAACTTTTGTTACGAAAAAATGTGTGTCATTGTGTTATAGGCTTAATTTGACTTTGTGATGACTGATCGTCATTCGTGGTCGAGAGGTCTAAGTCGCGCCAGAACACATAGTGGCTTCCCCTATGTGGATAGGGGTTGCAGGTTCGAATCCTGTCGAATGACACACATTTTCGTAACAAAAGTGTATCGTAAATAATCATGCCGGTAGAAATAAATATATAATACTGTTTGATTATAAACAGAATATCTACTTAAATACGAGTATCTATAAAAAAGAATGTCCAAACAAATCATTTCAAATTGTCGGTTGTTTATAACCAGCTTTGTTAATATTCGTTAATTTCCGTAACATGATGATTATCGTAAATAATCAGGCCGGTAGAAATAAATATACTCCAACAGTTTCTTTCCTCGCACTTCCCGACTGTGGAATTCTCTTCCACACGATTGCTTCCCCAACGGTTACAATCTCCAGGAGTTTAAATGTAAGGTCAATAGACACCTCCTAACACACTAACCTGCTCCCATTCTATCAAACACTCTTCCCATCTGCCCAACCCTCATCCTCGCTATCCTCATCCTCGCTATCCTATGTCTAACCACTCCTTCTCTTTAACTTCTCCTATGTAACCCCATGCGCAATAGTGGCAGTGGAATGCCTTGCTTGGGGTGAGATGATTTAAAAAAAAACTGTTTGATTTTAAACAGGATATCTACTTAAATATATGAGTATCGATCAAAAATAATGTTCAAACGAATTATTTCATATATATATATATGTATAAACCCATATTGAAATATCGGGAATTCTAGTTACATTTACTACATTGCTAATACTATTGGGAAAGGTATAAATCTATTCCTCCACCCATGTATTAGTATACAGCAGGACAGACTGCGTTCTATAGACTTGTACCCCGACCAATTGCGAGAAGGACAACTTTCAATACAATACTCTGTATGGAGCGTTTGGTTACCTTGTCGAATAGTATATGCACAGTTGGCTATATTCGGCTCTTCCAAAAATTTTGATTGCTTTCCACAATCCTGCACAACTGTAATTAAAACATGGGCGTATGGTTTGTTTGTTCCGTTCAAACAACTGAGTAGCTGTACCATCATAAGTCGAAAACAACGGAAGAGTCCTACCTCTCATATATATATATATATATATATATATATACACACACACACATTTACACAAGTAACGAGTTACATAAAATCTACCAATACCAAATTAGTTTTCAATTTTTTTTTTCTGTTCTTGTCTGTAATACTCAATGCTATGACTATCCAAGTCTGGTCATTGCGTCCAGATATTTATTGCTTAGGTCGGATTTTCTTTCTTGGTTTGACTGTTTTTATTGTGTAAGTCGCGTCTCGTTTGTTTTTCTGTTTATTAGTTCCTCCCACTTCCTCTTGTTTTATCTTAATGTATTTTGATTGTTAGTCTGTTGGTCATGCTAACATTCTTGATTTTTGTAAGTAAAATACCAACAAACACACACACACACACACACACACACATATATATATATATATATATATATATATATATATACATAATACTTTTAATCCAAAAGGATAATCAGTAGGTAAATCACAACAACCTGATTCTAATTAATATTCATTTTATTAATATAAAAATTGTTAAAGGTGGAGGGCTCGATGCAAATAATATATTCTAATTACAGAGCCAAATATAAAATTAAATAAAAAATTTCGATGTTTTTAAAGGATTTAAACATCGAAATTTTTGTTTAATATATATATATATATATAGATGCACCTATCTATATGAATATGCCTGCTCTATCACTGATATTCAGCGCTTTTAAATAAGTGCCACGCATATATAATATGTAAATATAATATATATAACAAATTGCATATATATATATATATATATATATGGCATTAGTTCTTATTGCTACAAATTTATTTCGATGAGGTATCCATATTTGAGTTGCTGCTGTTTTTATGTGGCACCCAGTGAGGATCGAACTGATTATTCAGTGGTAACGATCCAAGCGAAACATGCTTGCTAAGCATTATAAAACATCAAGGTATCCTATTTGTTTTTATGGTAATAAACTGAAATTGATGCTATATTATTTAATTGTAATTATTGCCTGATATTATTAGAACTATCAGGTACTTAAGAATAATTTTATTGGTAATTATTTTTTTAAACAAACTATATATATATATATATATAATTAACATAACTAACTAATAATAACTAACGACATATATTTAATTAACATAAACTTTATCTCTCAAACTATACGGGTTTTTATCATTTTTATTTTCCTCAATAATTATTTGAAAAATATTTTATTTCTGAGAGAGAATAATTTTTTACTTGTTAGTCTTGAGATATTGGCATTTTTTTTATTTTATTGTGAACATAGCAAGTGTCTTCTTACGGAGAATAAAATTACTATTACTTTTCTATTGACATTACTCGGCTGCACTCAGTTTTTGAGAAACTGAAAAGAAAGTTATGAATGGATGTTACGCAATCCTCATTTTGGGTGCCTGTATATTTAAGTTTGACATCAGCTGTTTACAAATACAGATTAAGCGGTTTCTTTCATTATCTTTGTCTGACTTTTTTTTATAATCGTGTCGCCCCCAAGCAAGGCATTTTACTGCCACTGTTGTGCAAGGGGTTACATATGTTATGAGAAATACTGACAGGTTACAGTGGGTGTCAGGAAGAGGGTATGAGAAGGAAGAGAATACTGATGAGTGGGGTGAACGGAGAAAAGAGCATGAGAGAGAGGATGCAAGTTAGTGAGATAGGAGATGAATATTGACTTTACATTTGAATTCTTGAAGATTGTAACTGTCAGGAAAGCAAATAAGCGAAAGGAAATTCCACAGGCGGGAAGTGCGAGAAAAGTAGCTGATGGAGTAGAATTTGCGTTTACAATTTATTGGTTTCACAGTAAAAGGTGGGATCTAGTTGCTAATCTTGTAGCTCGAAGAAATTCATATATAGGATTTACCAGTGAGCTAAGTTCATCGGAGCAGAAGCCGTGGAAGTATTTGTAGAAGAGACACAGGGAAGCCACAGTGCGACGGTGAGAAAGTGAATGTATCATAGCTGCCAAGTCGGGATCGATCACATTAGAGATTCTCGGTTGAATTTTGTTAAGGACCCATAGCTGGATAGCAGGAGCACCCGACTAGAGCTGGCAGCAGTATTCAATGCACAGGCGGATGGTAGATTGGTATATATGTTCAGGATTTTTTCACACGGCAAAAACTTCCTTTTCATATTTTTCTTAGTTTTGACCTTGATTTTCAGATTTCTTCGGCTACCAGTTGCATTTTTGATTAAACAAGTAGTTATCAAATATTTATACGATGGATATTCCGAAACAAATACCTTTTGTATTTCTAGTGAAACCCGAAGTCCAGTTTTGGTAGAGCAAGACGCAATTACAAATCTCTGGTGTTCTTCATAGTCACCACCATTGGCTCTGCATTTTATAGATGTTTATTTCGTAGATTGCTCACATTGGTGTCGCCACCGCCAAAACGTATTAGTCTAACTGTGCTCATATCCACTGTTTGGTCTTCAATATAGATCAGAAACTGACGAGAAATTTGTCCGAATGGAGAGATTTAATTATACTTCTGTTTCGTACATACTTTCATGACAGGCTTTATTTTCTAAAAAAAATTCAGAAAACAAAAAAATATTGGCAGGGAGACTTATATGACGAACGTAATGGGAGGCATTATTTATAAGCGGCCTTCGTGTGTGAGCTTATGCATCGATACATATATTTTCAATAACTTGAATTCTAAAGTTGAAAAAAATGTCAAGTGGTAACAGACACAATATTATCTACCATACGAACAACACCCAGTGGTTGTTGTTTTTGAGAGAATAGAACAAATTTGAAAAAAATCTGTCTATATTGCTGAGATGAGCTAGTATTTATACTAATTACATTATTCGGACTACTGTTTTCAGCTTTGTTGCTATTTGTAGGACGTTTCGGCCATTGTACTCTCCGGTCTTCTTCAGGTGCTAGGAATTTCGAACCGAACCCTTTATTACAATCACTGAGGGATATCATTCTCATTCCTTGCGTGAAGCTACTTTTGGTAGTCGTGTATTATCTCCTTCTAATCTTAGTTATTTGTTCACCACAGACGTAGCCTGGTATTGAACTCAACTGTTTCGATCAAGTCGCTAGAATTAACCAACGTCTATATCCACTCGGTCACGCAATGGCAACCCACTGCGGGATAATTTTCTGCCCAGTCAGTCTCTTTGGAGACATGATCACCCAAAGTGTGAATCACGTATAGCACTTAACTGAAAGATAATCTAGATTTATCTCAAAGTTTCACATTATTAGATTAATGGTGGCATACAATTGCAGATTAATAAAAGGTCAAAATATTTAGGAACAAAAAGAGTCAATATAAGGTTAAATATTTTTACGTGAAAAATTCTGGCAAAAAAGTAATTCTATAAATTTTAAGAAAGTAAGCACTTTCGATTAACTCCGATTCTACGTTTAAAAATGAAAATGTACAGGAAATTACGAAGCTAAATGAGAAAGGATTGTTTTTTTTCAAATGACACTTCCGTTCAGGAAGTATTCGATCATACCTCCCCACGAATTTCTTTTTCGCTATATGTTCATGCTTACATTCATGGGAAAGATAGTATAGGGGCTTCCCCTTGCATCTTTCCGTTTAGGAATAAAAAAAAGAGAGGAAAACCAGTTATTTTCCGCTCTTAAACTCTTTGTAACTAGGGTTTAGATAGCCCAGTCTCTTGTATTTATCAGAAGGATTTGGAGAGAATGGATGGATAAATGCCACTTTTACCAAATGTATTTGCACAAAATGGCTGATCTTCTATCGGCCACAATTATGACGGCACCCCTTTGTTTAAAAAAAAATTATGTATTTCATACTAATTTTTAGTATTTATTGCAAAGTGAATAATTGTAAATGAAAATAGAATGGTTCTTTTATTAATATTGCACAATAACATGTGGATCAAACGAATTTTTAAATACTTAGTTATTACCTGTATTGCAGTTTCATCAATGAAAGAATTAAGAAAATTTAGGGTGATTCGGACGAGTTCATCTTTGCTTACTTGCCTTGTAAAATTTTGCCAAGTAATAATAACAAAAGAACCATTCCATCTTCATTTCGAATTATCCACTTGGCAATAAATACTAAAAATAGTATGAAATACATAATTTTTAAAAAAACTGGTGTGGCCTAATAATTATGGCCGGTAGTATATATATATATATATATATATATATATATATATATAATCTACAGGGTGCGATGGGTAAATTGTCGCTATTTGCCTTGTAAAATTTTGCCAAGTAATAACAAAAGAACCATTCTATCTTCATTTAGAATTATCCACTTGGCAATAAATACTAAAAAAATAGTATGAAATACATAATTTCAAAAAAAAAAAAAAAAAACTGGGGTGGCTTAATAATTATAACCGTGTCGTGTATGTACAAGTTCACTTGAAAATCGATTGCGTTTTTGAATTACTGACACTGTTTCTTTAAGTTATGTTTAATTTTATGAGATAGATCAATGAATGCCTCACCAAAAAGAAAGAGTAGAATTTTGAATTAAAACAGTGATTTTCCAAAATCATAGAAAACATTTTTTGGGTAACCTTGCAACTGTTACCAGAAGAGTGATTATTTTTTTTTTTTTTTTTTTTTTTTTTACAAAAATGTGAGTTCACTCATTTACAAAAGTGTGACAAAGCGTATTTTAGTATAAGCGTAAACACATACAAATTATATACTGACATTTTACGCACATGTAAACAATGGAACAGTTTTCTTAAGGTACATGCGTCAAAATTATATGCTGTAAATAAAGAGCCATACCTATTCATAAATCCATGCGAATAAATGCACAACAATGAAAACAAACAGAAATCTAAATAAACAGAAAAGTATGAAGAGAAAGTGAATTCAGCCAAGAGGAAAAACATGGAGACTCTTTCGATGTGATAAGTGTCACTTCAGTAGTCGAGCAAACAGCTGTCAGAAACATTTTTAAAAAAATTGTCAAAATTTCAAACTAAACAATTACAGTAAGAAAGAAAACATGAAGTAGAATAACACTGGAAACAAAAATAAATATTAAATCGTAATGAATATATGGACTGGATGAAATATTCGCTTGAGCTTTTATAATTGTATTTTTCTAATGGATATTTTCTGTTTACAACATCTGATAGTTTTAGTATTTTGAAAGATAAATAGAATTTTTAAAACGTTACTTTTCCTGTAAACAAATTCTCATTTGAATTTTTTTTTTCTCAAAGCTCATTTAATTTCAGAGCCATTTGCTAGCTATTCATTTATCTCTGTATTCTTTGGCCCTCGATTCCAGTGCAAGAATTTCGTTTTTCTTGTTTGATTCCTCTTTTTCTATGAAATCTGCAGAACGATTATTGTCCTTCGTTACACAAACTTTTTCAGTCAATGTCGCCTGTTCTTTGGCTTAATCCTTTTATTCTTCTTCCTTTGCTCTCTTTCTTTCAATGTTCTCCCCTTAAAAGAAAACCCCCCTAAATAACGTGTATTGAGATCTTTGATAATTTTCAGTATTTTTTAAAAATATGCTAGTGTTTTCTCAAATGATGAAATATAATTTATTCAGAGGAAACTTAAAACTTCCGCTTTTCATCTCAACATATATGTACACTCAAGGTGGGGAAAAAACTTGAAGCAGCGGAAATGTGGTTTTGCTGTGGATATCATGGACCGAACATGTGAGCAAAGATGAAGTTTTGGAAAAAATGGCATTGAAAAGAAAACTAATAGTGAGCATCATGAAGAGACAACTGAAGTTCCTGGGACATGAAATCAGGAAGAAGGGCTTGGAAAACCTGATACTGACAGGCCAGATAGAAGGAAAATGAGACAGAGGAAGGTAGCGGATAACATATTTGAAGGGCCTGATCAGGTGGATGACGGAACGGGGGCTGCGTGGAGTAACAGGAGAAAACATATAAAGAGCCACCAGTGATAGGGACATGTGGAGAGCCATGATCGCCTACATCCTGAAAGGATAGGGTACATAGAAGAAAAAGAACATTAGAACCCACAAAAAAAAGAAATTACCTAATATTCAACTCCACTAGTATCAAATAAAAGGAAAATATTATAATTAAGTTTCAAACTATAAAAATCAAATTAATCATAATAATTTAAGCAAGTTACAATCTCCAGGTGTTTAAATGCAGGGTCAATAGACACCTCCTATCACACTAACTCCCAACTATTCTCACAACACTCTCATCTACCCAACCCTCATTCTCGGTATCCTCACCCGCCTATCACCCACCCTCTGTTATTTCCTATATTTAATCAGCCTTTCTCCACTCTACGTAGCCCCCTGCACAGTAGTGGCAGTGACATGCCTTGCTCGGGGTGAAACGCTTATAAAAAAAAAAACAATAATATTTTAATATTCGTATTTTTCATAGTTTCCATCTTATAAAATGGAACTGTCCTCATTTTTGTAATAACGTCTTGACCCTTGTGCTTTTTGGCCTTATCTATTGATCCTTGTAACCATTAGAAAATCTGTGACTCATTCATTCAACCAACAAAAATAGATTTTTCTCGATCCCTAGTCCAAATTTTCGTATTGGTTAACGCAAGGTAAACGGAATGAAAACACTCCAATCCCATTAATGGAATAAAATGTTCATTTTGGAATTCGTTGAAGGTTGTTAGAATTGGAGACACCGGAAGAAGTTCCGAGGGTTTAACGGTCGAAATGGTGTGGTTGTAGCAATAACTATGAAGACATATTTCCGAAGAAAATAACTTCATCTTACGTATTCTCACAGAAATTGTATTCTTACATCTAAAATGATATCAAACATTTTGCTAGCCAATTTACTTCAGTGTTTAATCAATTTATTCCGGTAATAATTTCGGGAATATGTATATGTCTAAAAACGATTAGTAACTCTGTCTTAAATTTCGCGATGCCTGGACAATAGATGAACGAACAGAGCCATATGGATAGGTATTTAAATGCGATCCAGTTTCTGCAGACTAAACACCTATTGAGAAATACATATGCCTTCCGTTTGTATATGGCTGCTATTAGCATGGTGAAAAACTGTATTTTTTTTTTTCTCTCTTCTCTTTTTTGCGAGTCTGTAACAAGCAGAGCAAAGCCCGCACGGATTTTATATCACTTTACATGCATTTAAGAATGTGTCATTTTGGGTTTTGTAATAGAGAAACAAGAGAAGTTCTATCTCGATTTCAACGTGATCCATACCCCGGCAGTCCCCGCGTTTTTCGCCCCCTCAATTGATACCCATCTCTATGCCTCCCACATAGCTTCGTGTCTGTCATTCCATTATATTTTTCTTCCGATACATGTTTTTCTTTCCTTTTGTCACTTCCGCTCTGATTCTCTTTTTTTTTCTCTCCCTCACATTCAATTTTTGTCTTGTACATTAAGAGACAAGAGAACTGAAACCTTTTTTTTTATATTCGTCATGATAGCTATGAGCTTTTACTAAACACCGTTTCCTCATTTTAAGTTAAAGCCATAAATCTGTATTCTATGTTGGATTAGGTAACATAAAATATTCAGAACATTCTTCTTCTTCTATGGGTACTGTCCTTTCAGGACGTAGGCGATCGTAGCTTTCCACCTCTCCCTATCCCTGGTGGCTCTAAGCACGCCTTCTCCTGTTACACTGTGCAACCCTCGTTCCATCATCCAACTGATCAGGCCCTTCAAATATGTTATCCGCTGCTTTCCTATGTCTGTTTTCCCTCTATCTGGTCACTTTCACCATGTTCTCCAAGCCCTCCTTCCTCATTGTATGTCCCAAGATCTTTAGTTATCTCTTCCTGATGCTCAGTATTAATTTCCTTTTCGTTTCCATCCTTTCCAAAACCTCAACATTGCTCACAAGCTCAATCTATGATATCCGCAGCATCCTTCTGTAGAACCACATTTCAGCTGCTTCAAGTTTTTTTTTTCATCTTCGATGATATTGTCCAGCATTTATTGTCATATTGAAGAACTAACATCACATTCAAAACATTAATTCTACTACAATTACTATGAATTATTTTTTTTTCTAATTTTTTAAATCCGAAGATGCACTGGAATAAACAAAGTTGCCTTTGAAAATTATATTACCGAAAAGTTTGGTTTTAAAAAAAGGAATGTGTTAAACTATTTTGTAATGTATATACTCCTATAAGGACTATACTGAATACATCATTTTCTAATAGACACTGAGCAGATTTAAGGTAGCAGGTATGTGGTTCTACAGAGAGATTCTGAAAATTCCATGGACAGGACATGTGAATGAGAAAAAATAGCAGTAAAAAGCTCTTTCTACTTAGAATTGGCAAGAGATAAAATTACTGTAGCACACAATGAAAATGAGGGCTTGGAGACGTCTTGAAGTGAAGAGAAGTGGATTTGTTTTAATCATTTTACCCCAAGCAAATAATTCCACTGCCACTATTGTGCAGGGGGTTACATAGGGGAAAGTGATGAGAAAGAGTGGTTAGGGAGTTACAGTGGGGAAAGTGATTGGAAAGAGTAGTTAGATATAGGAAATGTCAGAAGGAGGGTGATAGACGGGTAAGGATAGCGAGGATGGGGGTTGGGTAGATGAAAAGGGTGTTTGAGAGAATGGGTGTGTTAGGTGTCTATTGACCTTACATTTAAACTCCTGGAAATTGTAGCTGTCGGGGAAGAAAGTGTATGGAAGGGAATTCTACAGGCGGGAAGTGCGAGAAAAGAAGCTATTAGAGTAGAAGTTGCGGTTACATTTTAACATCGAATAACCAAGCTTGTGTAAACGGGTTGTAGCATGTGGATTGGGAAGGACAGTATGGAGACACCCACGTCATAAAGGCACACTTCACCAAACGACGGCGATATATCTAATATCTAAAAAGAGACATGAATAAAGAATAGATTTTAAATTATACTTGGAATACTTTCAGAGTGAAATTTGTTAGTTAAGGAGAAAGCAACTTTCGCTTTGCGACAAATATATTTGAAGTGCAGGTGTGATTGTGAAGCTAAAAAATATAGAAATTTGTGGAGATCTGGGATAATCCACCTTCTGAAGTGATTCTGCAAATAAAGAATTTGATTTCACAGAAATCATATTTCATTCCTTTGTAACTATTTGGTTATTTTAAAATTTCTCCGGGCTTTCTCTCTTTCTGGGTACTAGGCATGACGGTAAACTGCATCCGGCAGCAAGGTCTCTGATTGTGAGGATCATGAAACCACCTCTTAATTGCTGTTGTTCTCAGGTTCACCCTGACCCGGAGTGGTAGCATCTGTCATGGTCCCATGTATGGGTATATAGTTAACCCCCAAACTGGGGTCAAAATACTGTGAACGTATAAATGGTAAAAAGTATTTTATGGAAATATATAGATAAAAATAGACTTTTATAAAAAAAATATATAAATTTTTGTAGGAAAAATATTACCATTAATATTTTTCAAGAAAAAATTTATTACCATAAAAAACGAAAAAAAATATTCTCTGCGAAACATTTTTGAATACAAAACTTGAAGACATTATCAGTTTTCTAAAATAAAAAAGAATAAAAACAAAAACATTTCATTAAAATGTGACTAAATCAACCTTCTCACTATAAACGAACATTAAAAGAAATACCTTAAAACCCCAACTTTTTGACATTAAATAACCCACACAGGTTGATATACCGTTAAACAAAACTCAAACTCTCTTTCTGTTTTATTTGAATTTTCTATCGCAGTTACTTGTTTACTCCACGTTTGCAACTGCAGCGGGTTCACACTCTACCCACGTCTATTGAACAGGTGAAGAGGCCCATCCCTTGTTCCCTGCTTAGAATGTGGTTTCCGGTTTTCTCTTTTCCAATATTTTCACTCCTTTTCCTTTTTTTTTTTTTTCCCCCAATTGGTGTAGATAGACTAAACTATCGCCCGGTTCACACTCCACCCACGTCTATTGAACAGGTAAAGAGGCTCATCCCTTGTTCCCTGCTTATGTGTGGTTTCCGGTTTTCTCTTTGCCAATCTTGTCACTCTTACGTAGGCCGCTGCACATCAGTGGCGGTGTGATAAGATTAAAAAAAAATTTCTACTAAACAACTATTTATTTTCGACAGTTTCAATTATTCTTTCTTTCTTCGTATGCTTCATTTAGTTTCCTTCCTTCATTCCATGCCTGTCAATCCACAGTCAACAAGCAACACCTAGCATGACGACATATTCTAGTCACACTATTTAGAAATACGTGTCACATTCGGTTTCCTCAATGTATAACGTGTCATAACATAGGACTAACAAGAGTGTCACTCCTAATTTGTGTTACAAGCAATGTGGAATATGTCACGGGCCCATGTAACGCAAGAATGAAAGTTTAAAGGTTAAAACACCTTTACATAAATTTAGTTTTAAAATTTACAGTATGATATTCTCATACAGATTTATGCGCTTGCGTCCAAAATATAAATATACTAGCAGTATAGGCCGGTGTTGCTCGGGTGTAATGAAACCTTTAAAACTACTCCATGGTCCTGGAGCTCAGATTCTTTGGACGTTGGCACGAAAGACTAAAAAGCAATAGTTGTTTCCAGTTAAAGCGAAACCGTAGACTGAAAGAAAAATGAATGGATGTAATTCAAATTTTGATTTCCTGGTATCGATATCAAATAAGTTTTTTTCGTCGTAAACTGAATTTTGAAGGCTAAATAAGTCCTCTGAGTAAATGGTATCATGGCTGGGACTAAGAACTACAATTATACCTACTTAGAGCCAAACCCGAAGCAAAAACTAAAATAAAAGGGCTGAAAACAATACAGACATACAGGCAGATAAACAGACACACTAACAAACATCTTGCTATATATATATATATATATATATATATATATATATATATATATATTATCGATTTTCTGCACTATTGTAAGAATTGCAACCTTGAAATTTCTGAATATCGTTCCTTATGTCTTTGTCTATGAGTGTATCACATTTGATTAAAATTGGACCACTCCTACTATAACCGGATTTTTTAGATTTTCGATATTTAACAGGAGTACCTCGACACAAAACCTAGCTAAGAACACTCGTAGACGCTTAATGTACAACTGTGTAAATTTTCAAGAAAATCGGTTCAGGCGTTTTGGAGTCTATAGGTAACAGATACACACACACACACACACACACACACAGTTTCATTTATAAATAAGTTTAGATTATAACATGGATATTTTATAATATCGCTACAAAAGTAGCTATTTTTTTTCCGACACTTTTTGAGTCTTGTCAAGTGATGTAGTTTGTTTCAAATTGAATGGTTTTAAAAGGTTAAAAACAAGCAAAACCTTTTTAATCAGGGTTGCGTTGTTCTGTGTATAATGTGGACCAATCGGAGCAAAGAAACTTCTAAATTGGAGAATATGTGAGCAGACTTAAAATAATTTAAAATATTAGTATTAATATATATATATATTAGTATTTTTCATTTATTTTTTAATATGATATGTTTGTTTTTAAGGATTATTTTAGCAAATGTGTATGGAGTTTCAGTATAAAAAGTTCTATGAAGGTATATCGGTGTGTGTGCGGGCTTATTGTTATTCATACGTGTAAGAAAATTAGTAAGACCTCTTTGTTTCATTGAAATGTAAGTCTCTTCTAAATGCGTCTGCTCTAAAACAAACTATTTGAAAATGACATATTGTTTGCTAAGTACTTGTTTATGAGCCAGAAAACGTCGATTTAAGTCATTTCTAAAATCGTATTAGAAAGTAAACTTGACGGCTAATTAAGCGGAGAGACTGTTTCGATTTACATGTCCAGTCCATTTTTAATATATATTTTTCTCGATAAATTCTTCGATAACGACTTAATTTCACCGCTGTCTACAACTTTAGCATAACTTTAAGGAAATGTAAGATAAAATAGCATCGTACAACCACCTGTGGCTGTTGTCAAAGAACAGTCCTACCTGCTTTGGCATAGATTATCGCTTATATTAAAATGGAATGAGGAGAGAAAAATGCAGGAGACGCTTAGAGAGCACAGGTTGGCTATACGGTGCTTATTTCCACAAAAGCATTTCCAGATTTACCAGGTCGCCGCAAGGATCTGTCTCTTTTTTGGAGGCTCTCGCGGCTGCATCAGCTGTTGTTAAGCACTTTTGAGTAAGACATCTTTTTTTATTTCTCTTTTGTGCATTATTATTATAATCTAATGTCGTTTAGCCCCTGTTAATGAATAGATGAAGTACATTTCTTTGTACGAAGCGCAAACACCTTACGTTATGTGCAGAATAGATCAGAAGGAAACTTCTAGAAAAAACGTGACGCTGACGTATTTGTAATTTAAACAATATAATCATTTCCTTATTAACAAATCTGTAATGATTTCTAATGTTTTTTAAAAGTAGGCTGAAGTGGTTACCATTTGAGTTAAATGTATCCAAACGAAATCATTAGAAATGCAAGCCAGCACCTTCTGGTAGTGTAATGGTTAGCAAGCTTGTCTCGCTAAAACCATTACAGTTGAGTAGTGAGTTCGATTCTCACTGGGTGTCCCATACTTTCGGCCTTGTGCCACATCTAAGCTGCGCTTAGAAAATTGGGCACCTCGAGGTGGTGTAATGGTTAACAAGCTTGTCTCACTAAAATTATTACAGTTGAGTAGAGAGTTCGATCTTCATGAGTGTCCCATACTTACGGCTTTGTTCCATATCTAAGCTGCGCTTAGAAAATCACCATTACCAATGCAAGAAAACGTGAGCAGTTCGACGTTGTGTAATGATTAGCAAATTTGCGTTTTCATCCATGATTTTATGAACCTAAGAAGTATTTCTTAGTGTGGATGCATTTAGTCATAATTTCCGTTCTTTCATTTAACAGTTCGTTTTTGTTTGGGAATAGCATAATTTTTAACATGGGTTCATACAACTATAGATAAAAACACCATAATTCGTTTTAATTTAAAAATTGCGCGTTCAAAAATTCCCTGCCACGGGGGCGTTCAAGTAAAACACCGTTACAAGAGCGTTCTTAAAAAGAAAAACGGTAAACGGTAAAATCATTTATTAAAAATCGCCTGAAGACACCACTTATGGTAGAAACCTAGGTAGCGTAATAACTCGTTTATAAATGGGAAATATTCCAAAGTTTTACAATATGATTATATTGAACACTTTTTAATACAAACGAGCACTGGTCTAACCCAATTATGACCAAAAACTAAGTATTAAACAATCATCTATATATATTTTTTTTTAATCATTTCACCCCAAGCAAGACATTCCACTGCCACTATAGCGCTGGAGGTTATATACGAGGTGCTGAGAGAGCGATTGGATATAGGAAAGGTCAGAAGGAGGATGATAGACGAGTAAGGAGGTACATAGGAAGAGTGTTTGAGAGAATGGGTGCGAGTTAGTGTGTTAGGAGGTGTCTATTGAGCTTACATTTAAACTCCTGGCGATTGTAGCTGTCGAGGAAGCAAGTATGTGGAAGGGAATTCCACAGGCGGGAAGTGCGAGAAAAGAAGCTGTTGGAGTATAAATTGCGGTTACATTTTATCGGTTTCACTGTAAAAGGGTGGGACCTAGTTGCTAAGCTAGTATCTCGTGTAAATTCGTACCTAGGGGGGAACCAGTGATCTAAGTTCATCGGAGCAGAAGCCGTGAAAGTATTTATAGAAGAGGCACAGGGAAGCCACGTCACGACGGTGAGAGAGTGACTGGTAGCCTGTCAGCCAAGTCGTATCGATCATATTACAGAGTCTCCGTTGTATTTTGTCCAGAACCCCGAGGATATATATATATATATATATATATAATTTTATCTTGCAATTACTCACTTAGAGGTGGATCGCTTAAAGTTACTTTGCATACAAAACCATTATAGAAGCGTCACCAAGCTGGTGGCTCGTTGCTATTGATACAAACGCAGGATTCCGTCGCGTATTGTTCATCCTCGCCTTCTTGTTTCACTTTCCCTCTTCCAATTTTTTACTTTTTCAAGTTTTATTCTTATTATTGTTCCCCATGGTGAGCACAACAAGTTATATTTGAGGGGAAAGGCCCATGTATGAATAAGAACTGAATATTATCTTAACCGACACGGTATAAAGATATCTATTTCCGTTCAGATCAATATATATATAAAACCAAGATACGCAAGTGATCGTCGTTGAAAAAGCAAGTACTAAAAAATTGTCATCATCTTATCGTCACAGTTTTTCCCAAAGAGCAAATTGTCGCTACTCTAACGCTCTGTCCATAGCAAGTGTTCAGATGAGCTCAATTATTTTAGTTCCACATTTACAGCGTGAACATGCCATACCACTTCCACGGTGTCGAATAACCTTCATTTCCCCCGTATTCCATATGTAAGCAGGAAGTTCCATTAAGCGTTTTTTCCCATGAACTGCTGCTTTTTTGAACGGACTCTCTAATGGCTTTTTCTTTGGACACTTCAATCTTTACCACGTCAAGTCATTGGATCAATCGTTATGTATCCTCCTTATCCTCTTAATGGTCATTTCTATCATATTATCTTAAATTCTTATATATCCCAGAACGAAATATATATATATATATTATTCGGTAGTGTAACTGGGTAGGACAATCTAGCAAGTAGCCGTAATGTACCGGTACTCATCGTAGTCGTAAGCTTATGCGTAGGCTTATGCATTAGGCGTAGTCAATAGGCGTTCCAATAGGCGTAGTCTTGGGCGTCCCTGCCTTAGTCTGTGTTTATGGCTGACACCAGCCAATCATATTACTGTCAGGGGGAACCAAGGTCTATGCATATTTATTGCATCAAATTCAATTTGTACTTCATAACAGTTCGACTGTAACTGTCTATTATGAGTAGCTCCTGATCATCGGTTTGAGTGAATATTATATAAGAAAAATCAATAGTGTGTATTCGTATATCTGTCAATTCCAGTGTTTCATAAAATCGGGTAGCTATTACTTATAATCGGAATCGACTTATTTTAATACACATATTTAGCGTTCCCACTAATATTTACTGCGAAAAATAATCCATTTGAATGTTTCATTTGACATTATTTTCATTTATACATTACCATTTAACCAGTCAGTCTGTTAAGTGCCATGCGTGATACACGCTTAGGCTATCATGTCTTGAAAGAGACATGACTGACTGAGCAGAAGATTATCCCGCAGTAGGTTGCCATTACGTTCTGCGGTAGAATGGTTGCCAGCCAAGGCTTAGAACTCAATCTGTCCTGTTATTTATCCCATAAATTCTACTCCAACAGCTTCTTTTCTCGCGCTTCCCGCCTGTGGAACTCCCTTCCACAACTCTGCTTTCCCGACAGTTACAATCTCCAGGTGTTTAAATGTAGGGTCAATAGACACCTCCTATCACACTAACTCCCAATTATTCTCAGAACACTCTCATCTACCCAACCCTCATTCTCGGTATCCTTACCCGCCTATCACCCACCCTCTGACATTTCCTATATTTAATCATCCTTTCTCCACTCTACGTAGCCCCCTGCGCAGTAGTGGCAGTGACATGCCTTGCTCGGGGTGAAACGCTTATAAAAAAAAATAAAAATAAAAATAACTGGAAGGAAGAGACGGATTAATACCTTTCCCAACGGTATTTGCACGTAAGCGAATTCAACTGGAATTCGAACTCGGCTCACCGTTTTCTCGTTCCGAGCCGATATCCACTGCACATACTATTTAACCAACTTTTTCTTAAACATATGTTTAGATAAAAGTTTTTACATCTAGATTTCTCAAAATATTACAAAATATAACAATTTATTTGCAAATGTGAGATTTCAGGCTTTACACAGTCCTCTCTCAGAATTTGTGCATATAAATTATCCTTAGAAATCAGCGAACAAACAGGGTTGCATATAATTTCGAAGACTTGATATATAGAATGATGGTGAGATGCAAAGTGACGCCTGATATAGGGGCAAGTACATACTCACGGACATAACAGTCTAATGTGTTTACTGTTCGTAATATTGCTAGGTGCTCGCAAAAGATTTGAAGGCATTCTGCAAAAGTCTCATCCGCATAATTTTTCATTGATGGTGACAAGCGATAGGTGCTTGGCATTTCGTGTTCAACATTTTTGTGACTAAATCGTGATGTACAACTTTTGTAGAAGAATTTGCTTCCTCTTTGATTTTTCTACGCTTTGAGATGAGTTATTGTATTGTCAAACGAACACACAGACATGTGTACAGAGACTCGGTACACGATGTGAGATTTTATTATGCAAGTCAGTTTCTAATATAAAATTGGTATTAACAAAATTATATTCTTAGAATTTTCAGGACATATTTATATGATAAACTAGCAGTATAGCCCGGCGTTGCTCGGGTGTAATGAAAGCTTTAAGACTAATCCATGGTTCTGGAGCTCAGACTCTTTGGACGTTGGCACGAAAAACTAAAAAGCAAAAGTTGTTTCCAGTTAAAGCGAAACCGTAAACTGAAAGAAAAATGAATGGATGTAAATCAAATTTTGATTTCCTGGTATCGATATCAAATTTTCTGCACTATTGTAAGAACTGCAACCCTGAAACTTCTTAATATCGTTTCTTATGTCTTTGTCTATGAGTGTATCAAATTTGATTAAAATCGAACCACTCCTTCTATAACCATATTTTTTCGATTATCGATTTTTGATATTTATCGGCAGTACCTTGACACAAAACCTAGCTAAGAACACTCGCAGGCGCTTATAGTACAACAGTGTAAATTTTCAAGAAAATTGGTTCAGCCGTTTCAGAGACTATATGTAACGTTTACACACACACACACACACACACACAGAGTTTCATTTATAAATAAGTTTAGATATACCAGTGGTGGGGGAAACTTTGGCGAAGCAAGAACAGGAAAGACTGTTTATGAAATATTACAAGATGAATTTGTAGAAAGATACAAAGGGGAATAAAAAGTAAAAATAAAATATCTACCAAAAAAAAATAAATAAATAAATAAATAAAATGCTGTTGATGTAAACCGAGAAAAGATGTTAAAATTTAAGGATATTTTTGGCTTTCATGTCTGCATAGAAATTATTACATTTAAATAAAAATCACAACGAAACTTTTGTAAGTTGTGCGAAGCAGTAAATGAAAATTAAATTTCTTTAGGAGGCTCGCCTCTACAGTCGTAATATTTTTTGTAATTTTGCAGGTCGTTAATCGCATGAATCATCGGATGCTTCAGCTTTTTCCCAATATTTGTCATGCCGGCAGTTTTTTCTGCAGAATTTTTGTTGGACTCTTGACACAAAAATGTATTTGTATACACAACTCTAACAAAGAGTATTTCTCCAATCATCACTGGGGTAATTTTTCTGAAATGATTAAGTGAAGTTTAATTTTACACACACACACACACACATATATATCAGCAGTCGCTTTATATGCTAGTATGTATGCTAATTTTGAGTGACTTACTGGCATTTCTGCTAATAACATATCCTTTGAAGCACTGTTAAATTGTCATAGCTTTTAGATATAAAATATTTTTTAAAAACGTTAATGCTATGTCCTTTCAGGCCGTAGGCAACCATAATTCTTCACAGATACCATTTATTGATTATCTGTAAACTAAATAGTGGTTCCCCATTGCCTTCTCCACAGTTTAGAATTCAGTTTCATTCTTTGGGATTGGTTGTCACACAAACCTAGTTAGCCTAGATACCATGCTGTTTAAGTCATAGCTGGCGGGGCGAAAAGACACTCATATTGTCTCAAAGACTTTTTCTGAAAACTCATCATAGTGATATATACGTAAAGTAAACCATTGATTTCCTATCAAGGGCATGTTGTTAAACACAAAAGTGCTTGCCGTTTTAAATTCTACACGAAACTTTCCGTAATTTGGTAGCTGGAAAATTAGGCTTCACACAGAATTTCTATTATAAGATTTCATTCCTCAATTTTCTTGAAACTCAACCGGCACTTTTACATTCTTCCGTTTTTCTGTAGTGATGCCAAGCTCGGGATTAGGAGAGTGTTAAGTGGGATTTGCTTCTTCACTTGGCAAATTCCGGTCCCAATTAGAAGCGCGTTTCATTGGTGATCTTCAAGCGAGCACAACGGCTCACTTATCACTATTTGATCTTCTCTTCTTACTCACTGATGGTCTGAGCAGGTGCATCACAAGACGCATAGGGGGGGGGGACGATGAGAGAGCGAGAAAACACTACAAACACTTGTATTTGGATATAGTCTCATACATACATAGGGATGTGCGTTGTGGCGCAGTGGATATCGGCTCGGAACAAGAAATCGGGGAACCGAGTTCGAATTACAGTTGAATTCCTTGTATTCACTTACGCGCAAATACTCTTGGGAAAGGTATTAATCCGTCTCTTCCCTCCAGTTATGGGTTAAATAATAGGACAGATTGGGTTCTATAGCCTTGGTCGGCAACCAGTCTACCGCAGAAAGCAATGGCAACCTACTGCGGGATAATCTTCTGCCCAGTCAGTCATGTCTCTTTCGAGACATGATCGCCCAAAGCGTGTATCGCGCATGGCACTTAACTGACTGACTCATACATAGTCATATAGGCTCATCGAAATATAAAGGTCTTTTTTTTTTTCAGCATAAACACACGCGTCATACATTTATATGTAACGAGTAGCAAAGAACAAAAAATCTCCCTTTTTATGTATGTGAGTATATTCGAGATGAAGTCAATATGTTTGTAATGTATATATTTATATTCATAGATATTTTCGAATAACTAGGAAAGGAATTTTCATACGAGCATCTTTTATTAAATGACAGACCAGAATTTCTCTTTTTCTTTTCATGTGCAGACAGCTCTCCGATGTTACTGGCTAAGATTGTAGAGTTCTCCTAGACAGCAAGCACTTTTTAATATATACGACCGACGCAACCACGAATTACACAAATGCGAAAACAACAGATAACCAAGGATCACGCAAGTCTTACATTAAACTTATGCCTGATATAACAAACAAATCATTTGTAATTTAAAAGACATCCAATTGTGAGTTTAACTTACGAATCGTTTTTTATAATTAAAACAAAAACCGACTGATATTCTCATTATTATTATTATTATTATTATTATTAATGATCAATAGGATCTGTCACCTTCTTATCCCCACCTGTGATCATCATCATCATCATCATTATTCTCATCAATCCCATGACCAGGTGTGCTTGTCAGCTCGTTGTGCAGATTGGCAAAACGAACCAGGTGTGCTTGTCAGCTCGTTGTGCAGATTGGCAAAACGAATCATTTCCCTCCACATATCTGGATTGAAAACCAAAGAGGTAATCATTTATGCGGAGGTCAATCGACAACCGATGTCCTCCAACTTGAGGGCTCGCTTTTCACAACTACTGAAGTCAGTCTTGAAAGCCCACTGTCCAGCTATGTTGTGTTTTTTTCGCTGGCAATATCCAGTAGTGGAACACGTTTAGTCGCCGATGACTGAACCATACGGTAGGTGACGTGACATATATACAACTTAACTTAAATACCATAATATATTTGCTCAAAGAAATACAAAACCCTTGTTGCCTTCCGCATTCTTATTGATATAGACTCACTTTACGAGTTTTGTAAATCAGTAAGACTCTACGGACACCTCACGAAGATATCTCCATGGACGTGTCTAAGTCAAAGTAAACTCACAGAGATCATCCCATTTCTAAATTCAGTTTTCCTTCTGGTTGGCAGCTAAAAAAAATGATGCCAACCAACCCTGATATTTAACCCGTAGCTGGTGGGAGGTTTGAACGTAACGAAACCGGTCAACATTCCAACTCTGCTTACCAATCTCGCTTTCTGATTTGCTGATCTTCATACTTCCAGCACATTCACAAATAATTGCCTTATATTTTATTTGCTGCTACATATTGTTAAGTAGCCTTGACTGGCTTTCAGACATGAGTTCGTCTCATTGATTCAATAAAAACTTATTTGTTTATTTTATCTTATCAGCCATTGTTTAAGCGCATGCGTGGTGTTCATGCTTGTAGAGCGCTAAGATACAAAGATGTCGATGCAAATACACATCGCCTAATTGGAATTTAGAATATGCCTTTTTGAAGTGTACTTTATTTGAATAGTTTACAAATGATGCTGCAATGCTAGGTTTTCCAAAATCTTGAAGAACTGTTGCCTCTACGAATTTTGTTGCTCCAAAGAACGTTTTTGACTGGCAAAGTTGGTTATATTTATTATACACTTATTTAATACATTTTCTTTTTTTTTTTTAATCATATCACTCCGAGCAAGGCGGTAACGCCACTGATGTGCAGGGGGCTACATAGGAGTGAAAAGATTGGAAAAGAGAAAGCCGGAAACCGCATCCTAAACAGGGAACAAGGGATGAGCCTCTTCACCTGTTCAATAGACGAGGGTGGAGTGTGAACCGGGCGATAGTTTAGTCTATCTACTCCAATTGAAAAAAAAAGTGAGAAGACTGGAAAAGAGAAAAAACCGGAAACCGCATCCTAAACAGGAAACAAGGGATGAGCCTCTTCACCTGTTTAATAGACGTGGGTGGAGTGTGAACCGGGCGATAGTTTAGTCTATCTACTCCAATTGACATCATCAACATGAATGTTACAGTAACAATTTCCACTGTTAGCTCGTCCTACGAGATAACTATCCAGTAGGTCTATATTCTATATAATGTATATTGCCATCGTGTGTCGAATTTCAACGACCGCCATGGAAATTCATAGAACCTGGTTCCGTAGAACGAGCAGAAACGACATCAAAAGTAAAAATTGAAGCATCAGCATTGATAGGACTGGATGAAGGATTCATTTCACAATTCCGAAGACTTTATCGAATAAAACAGGTATTTGAAGAAGGCTTGTTCAATCTGAAATGCTGTGAACCTAAAACCTAAGTTAAAAACAATTTCTTTTGTGTGCCGTTATCCCTTAGAATATGTAGCATCATTGTTCTTCGAATTCTTTTGTTTTTTTCTTGTTCAAAGTAACCTTTTATCATCCCTCCTTTGTCTTTGAATGGATAGGAAACAAAGTAGGTTATTTAATGTTTCCACCTATTTCTCCGACCATAGGTATGTTTTATTTTTCCAGGCTTTCTTTTTTCTGTTATGATCCAGAAGTTCCAACTGCCGTTCTCTTTGTAAATAAGTTTTCTTGTAAAGCTATACCCAAAGTTTTGAAGAATTCATTATAAAAAAAAACAAACACAAATCTATTTATACAATCATGCATTTATATTATAATGGATTAAAAGCTTGCTTGATTCGCGATAATAGTTCATGCTTATTTTTTCTCTACAAAGTGACGTTTTCTCTGTGTCGTGTCCATGTTTTTGCAGATCAAATCTTCAGCCCCTTTTCGCGTAATCTGCTCAACTAATAGGTCTAACGAATAAAAAAAGGATATGAAAAATTATTCGAAAAGAAAGATAAGAACTGAATATCCTTTTATTTAAATTTGTACCTGTCCGATTCTGCCGGCGTATATTCTTTGATACCTTTTGCAGACCGGATAAAAACTGAATATCCTTTTATTTAAATTTGTACCTGTCCGATTCCGCCGGCGTATATTCTTTCATACCTTTTGTAGACTATCTGTGTAAGGCGAGTGCCAGAGGAAGAGAAAAGCCACGATTGTCTTTAATTGAACAGAGAATCCAGTTGTATTCAGTCGCAGAGAATATTGTCTTTCTCCTTGCCATATTAATTCGCTTAGAATATAACTGAGTCATAATAACCAATTATGTGTATATTCATTTATTTATGCTCCGTGATTTCGGCAATTCTAAAATTAAACGAGATAAAATAAACTGCGTCTAGAGATTATATGCAAAAGAGGTATTGTCAAATATTTTATGTAAAATTCATAGATATGTGTTATCCAATGAAATAATTTGTACTATTATGTATAGCGAGTAAGCATGAAAGCAATTAAGGCTCAATTTTCAATTTCAAATTGATATTTAGTATTTTTTCAGTAATTATAGAAATTTGCAGTGTCAAGAGATTGTTTACAAGAACTGAAATTTAGTATTATGATTAGTAAAAAAGAACTAACAAAGAATGTAAAGAACTATATAATCAAAGAAATTAGCAAGGAAAGTCTTCGCTTCAAATTTCTAAGGATTTGAAAAGAGATCATAGAACAATCAAGAAAATATCTCAAATGGGAATTCAACCAAGAAAAAAAGGCTCGGGCTGAATGAAAGAATTTAACAAAGCGAGATCTATCACATATTCGAAGAGAATTAATAAGACACCCAAATGCGTGAAGTGCGTTTATATTTGAGGCCGCTGGAGCTCCTATGGTGTCAAGGGAAACAGGTGTAAAGCGTTAAGGAAGTTTGCTGATGTAAAAAATCAAATAAAGAAACCCATTTTGACAAAAATACATAAGGAAAGAAGATTGCAGTGGGCAAAACATACATGAAAACTGATTTCAGTAAAGTGCGTTTTACAGACAAATCAAGGATCACTCTTGATAGGCCCGAACGATGGGCACAAGGATGGGTTTGCAAGCAACATGACTCAAGAAAAATTTTAAAACGCCAACAAGGCGGCGGTGGGATCATGATTTGAGCTGGGATTATTAGTAATGAGCTCGTGGGTTCATTTAAATTGAAAGACGGGGTTAAAATGAATTCCAAAAGTTACTGTGATTTTCTAGAGCAATATTTCTTTGAATGGCTTGATAACCAGTCTTTAGCCAAGCGTAGATCTACAATCTTTATGCAAGACAACGCACCAAGTCATGCATCAACGTTTACTAAATCCTAGTTGAAAGAAAAGGGATTTGTTGAAGATTCTCTTATGGACTGGTCTTCAAATAGCAGTGACTTAAATCCCATTGAGAACCTGTGGAGCATCCTCACGAGAGATATTTATTCTAATGGAAGACAATTCAATAGTAAGTGTGACCTCTAACATCAGATGTTGGCAATAGCCTGCTAAGTGTTATTGAAAAAAAAAAGGAGCATTTGTGCAATAAATTTTAGGGGGTTCTTATTTTTTGTTAATAGATCATTTATTTTTAAAATAAATGTATTTTTTTTATGTTTTTCCTTTAAGAAATTGACGAATTTGTTCTGAAATCCTTTCATATTATTTTTTTACATTAGTTTTACAAGGTATAATAATGTAAAAGTATCAAAATAAATAGTTGCAAATAAACTACTGACAGTCAAATTAGTCTGTTTCGTTAACTTAGTGAATTTTTTCCAATCAAAAACAATAGTTTTCTGTATCACTATATATCTGAGTTAATAATATTTAGTAGAATATAGACAACATCATAACTTTTAACATTAAAGACGCAACTCTTTATACCAATTCATAACTTGCATATCATCTCTAGATGCAGTTTAGCATGTCTTTAACTAAGATATTTCTTCTTCAGTCGACAAAACAATCTCTATTTTGTCTCTCACCTATATTATTTTACACATTCTTTTTTTTTTTTTTTTTAGAGAAAAATTTTGTAAAATAATTGATAATTGGATTTTTTTCCAGTCACTTTTAAACTACAGATTACTAGTACAATGTTTTCATATTGATGATGTATTTACAAATATTTATTTGCTGTTGAGATTTTAGCATAACAGCATGAAAATAACGGAACTGTCATATATTCTATACTTTTCTTCTGAAGCCCATCTACACGCATTGTGATATATAGGAAACGTTTTGTTTTAAGTAAAAGCAAACTATCAAAATTTGTCAGTCTACATCTTCTTGAAAACGTGCCAGGTCAGGAATATGTCTGCTTCTTACAATATGGCGTATGTTATTCCGAAATGGCTTTCATTTATATTTTACTCTGTTAAGGACTGATATTTAACGACACATAAGGACTGGTAATTTTAGAAAATATTAGACACCAGAAAATAGTTATTTTTACTCTGTGTGCATGTGTGTGTATAGGGGGTGCTTTGGAGTGTTCGTACATGCATATATGTTTGTTTTAAAATTTTCAAACTCTCTAAAACAATTTTCAAAGAAAACTATTTTAAATACATTAAAATGTTCTTTTAATGACTGTTCGTTCTTATTAGCCTAATTTTCTGTTATTTTTCTTCATATTCTAACATCGGATGCGTGCTGTGGTGCAGTGGATATCGGCTCGGAACGAGAAATCGGGGAGCCGAGTTCGAATTCCAGTTGAATTCCTTGCATTCACTTACGTGCAAATACCGTTGGGAAAGGTATTAATCCGTCTCTTCCCTCCAGTTATGGGTTAAATAACAGGACAGATTGGGTTCTATAGCCTTACCTGGCAACCAGTCTACTGCAGAAAGCAATGGAAACCTACTGCGGGATAATCTTCTGCCCAGTCAGTTATGTCCCTTTCGAGACATGATCGCCTGTATCATGCGTAGCAATTAACTGATTCTGGCACCGATATCGAAGCTACTCCCATACATTTCTAAATATCCATTCTTCTCAATCTATCACATTAGAATCACACAAAGACAAACTCATGTCCATTGTTGGTGATACTGTGAGATTTTTCGCGCTAAAACGCTATGAAACTGAACTCAAACTGACATTCTCTTCAGATTTATCAACAAAACATGCTTCTGTGTTTTGACTTCTTTGATGCCAATGAGTCATTTCTGTTTTTTATGGACACCGAACTGTTAAGATGTTTCTTTACTCTTTTAAAATTTCTTCGCTTTTTTAAATATTTCATTTCTTTATTTTAATCTTTCATTTTTTTTTTAATCCTTCATTTCTTTTTTAAATACGGTTCTTCTTTTTAAATTATTTTCCTCAATCGTTTTTTTAAGTCTTTGATTTCCTTTTTTGTAAAAAAAACATCACATTTTTATTATCATTTAATGACGTATAGGTATAGTTATGCTAATTTTGTAACATTTTAAACGTTTTCAGTTTTCATTTCGGCTATTCCGATCATTGTGAAGCTGTAATATTCTTATTTTCAAGATTCAGAGTATAAATAATCATGCCTTCAAATTATAGTTTTTCTAATATTTTCATGCTTTCTATCGAAATTGTTATTACAATAACTGCATACAACGGACGTTTACTTTTAAATGGGATTTTCAACGATAATTTAACTTAAATATATAAATTAAAAAAATATCTGTATATTTTGATGAGTAACCAATAATTTTTTAAAAAAGCGATGTCTTTCTTATAACATTTATTTGTACAATTATATGCAAAATCAAATTTCAAAATGAGTGCTAAAACTTTCCTTTGAAATAATCGTCAATAATATTGCTATTAGTTTATAATATTACTTAATTTGTAGTGGATAAGAAATTAATTAAAATCAACCTTCTTCACTTTTACAAAAATTCACAATGACGTGTGAAATCCTGGTTTTTCCCAAATAGAAAAAGGATTGACCATGTGCTTAACGAAAAATCGAAACCAGATTTCGCAAGTAGGTGTTAAAATGATTTTTGACCAATGGGAGCGACTTGCAAGCCAAAAAGAACTTCGAGTAAGTGCGAAAAGTCTAGATTACAATAAAAGGACTTCATCAGCGTCAGAGAGTCAGATGGGAGCCGCGAGACAACATCTAAAATGTAACTCAACTTCAAGCGACTCGGACATTGTCCTCTTCCTCTTTCTCCTTATCTCTTTCAACAATTACTAGTATGAACATTTTGTACGAAATCTACCTTTAACTTCTGAATGTTTCTAATTGCACATCAATTCCTACAACTTATGTTAGTCTTTCCCTTTTATAAATTTCTATTTTAAAATGCAAAATGCATATTTTATTCTTACACTATTCAACACATTCCATCCTACCGACATTCTGATCATTCTGTTAATGACAAACTCTGCATTAAACTTTTAAGCTGTAGGGAGTTCGGTTAAGTAAGACACAAGGCCGAATTTAAGAAATATTAACCCTACCCGACGCTTCAAATTTTGTCGCCATCGGTAATAATTGTTTTAATTTTCTCCCTTCGCCTTCGTCTCTAAATGTTTCTGTTTTAGATTTTAAGCAATATTTTTTTTTAAAAATGCCCCTATTTAAACTTAAACAAAAACAACACAACAAGGATAAATTATGTATAGCGAAATCAGGTTTTATGCAGCAGATGTCTAATCTGGCTATTACAACTTAATACGATATTAATATCATTCATTATTATTTAATATTGTCTTTACCAAATTTAATAGTGAGGCAATAATCGTTAACCTTATATTATCATTTTAATCTTTTTTTTTTTTTTTTTTTTTTTTTTTGAGGGATAATTCGTAAGTCTTACAACTTAAAAAAAACAAATTGATCCCCAGAACAAAAAATTGATGATAAAAATTGGAGTAGAGAGACTGAACTATCGCCCGGTTCACACTCCATCCACGTCTATTAAACAGGTGTAGAGGTTCATCCATTGTTCTCTGTTTAGGATGTGGTTTCCGGCTTTCTCTTTTCCAATCTTTTCACTCTTACGTAGCCCCCTGCACACCAGTGGCCTTACCGCCTTGCCCGGGGTGATATGATTAAAAAAAAAAAATTTAAAAAAAAGGAAGAAAAGCATGTAGATTAAAACTGTATAGCATATTAATAAGTTTCAGGATATTTATTCCCATCTGCCAAAGTGTTAAATTGATTTAATTTTTAAATTTAAATCGAAAATTACAGCGCATATTTGTAACGGACATTAATTTCAAATTCATAGGATTAGAAAATAAGGAAGAGCCTTATGCTATACAAACACCTATTGTTTTCTTTCTAAGTTTTCTTTTTCTATGGATATTGACTAAGTCAATAAATATATATGGTATGCATGTATGAATTCTTTACAAATTTTCAGATTCCGCGGATCAAAGACAATAATGAATAAATTTTAATTTTACGTAAATTTAATTTATCCGTTAGACATTTGAACAAGTATAACTACAACACACTTGTATATCGTTATAATCGGGCCTCACATCAGTGAGTGGAGCCGGTGTGCAAGTGAAACTGTTGAGAGAAAGGCCCCGAAACAGTGCACATTCTCTTCTGATGACCCCAAGTTAAATATAAATTCGAAAGGAACACATTAAAAGAAGTTCAATGAAGTCTTATGCCGTAGAGAAGCTAGATGGAAAGGTTATAGATATGAGGAGCATTACCTATTCAGCTCGCCTCAGGTGAGTTTCAGTTACTATCCAGTAATTTTCTTCTTCTAAATTTTGCGCCCCGATTTATGGTTCTGCTGAAAATATATCTGATTGTGAAGATTGAAATTTACAGGCAAAATATATGAATTTAATGACGTTTACTTGGTGAAACTTAGAAAACATATGTTTACGCCAAATAATGCTATCTTGTAAGGGAATCAATATTGTTTACCATAAATATCTACATTTATGAGGAGACTGAACTCAATATCGGTGATAGGCTCACCCCTTGTCCCCTGTTTAGGATGTGGTTTCCGGCTTTCTCTTCTCCAATCTTATCACTTTGTTTTTTTTTGTTTTTTTTTTCAATTGGAGTAGATAGATCTATCTATCACCCACGTTCACACTCCACCCATGTCTATTGAACAGGTTAAGAGGCTCATCCCTTGTTCTCTGTTTAGGATGTGGTTTCCAGCTTTCTCTTTTCCAATCTTCTCACTGTTACGTAGCCCCCTGCACATCAGTGGCGTTACCGCCTTGCTCGGGGTGATACGATTAAAAAAAAAAAAAAGAACGTTTATATATATAAAGAGTGTGGACATAGAAAATCAATGTTTTGGACCAAGATTTTGGGCCAATTGAAGCGTGAAACTGACCCTTGAATTGAAAACTGGAGATCCGATTTCCAATTTCAATCGGGTTCGTTACGCGCAAATTGGGAAATGTATGAATTAATCCTTCTCAAGAGGTATTCAATTTTATTTCTCCTTGTTTTCCTCTTCTAAAGGTTAATTAGTAAGGCTTTTTATCCTCAAATCATTATTATTTCTAAAATATACTTACAATCTAAATATAATTCATGGCTTTAAATAACCTGAAAAGAAGTGATAACCTGTCAAAAACAAACCAACCAATGAATAACTCAGTCATTTCTCGTATCTTCTGTGATGTCATTCTCAGAGTTCGTGCATAGGGAATATGCTACCCATCCTTGCTTTGAATATTGCTACCACAGCTGGTCTGCTACTCCTGATATTTATTTAGAGATTCTTGATAAATTCCAAAGAAGAATCTGCAATTTTATTGGAACTTAATATTTTGGCAGCATCTTTTCTTTTAAAAATTCTTGAGGTCGCCGCCATCCAGTACTACCAAGATATATCAATTTGCACCCCGTTTTTTTTTTCAATCTCACCTTTTCTTATAGAAATGATACTGAAACAAACTAACATACATAAGAAAAAGTCCAAGAAAAACGGCTGAATTCTCTTCATTTTAACATCTCGTGACATTGCACTACACAGGAAGAAGTTCTTAAACTAAAATATTCTGTTAATCTTTTTGAATGATTTGTGAGCGTTTTTTCTACTTGCCAACACTGTTTATAGATACGTAATTTGGAATAATGCCCATTTCGTCTTTTTGCCTTGATAAAGTCCATCACAGGACGAAACACGTAGGCGAATTAAATACAGTTTTCCTCTTGTCTTCTTTTTATTTAACCATCCTGTCCTTAATCTCAGATCATAAGTGAGTATATTTTGACATATGTATATATATATATATATATGTTTTAAACAAGTTATGTTAAACGGTAAAGACAACATAGTCTTTTGAAGTTTTTCATATTTTCTGATTAGCCTTTTTATTTCCGAATTATATTTGTATAAAAATTGTCCAAAATTTGTCCTAGTACTTACGAACGTCATCGTTCATCATCAGGGACTATATTACAGTTTAAAAATCAAACATTGCCTTGTAGCAGGAAAAGTGTTACAAAATTTTAAAAGAAAATAAATAAACGTAATGAAGAATTTTTAAATTCAAAGGCAGTAATAATGTAAGCAACCTGCACACGTGAAGATATGTGCTCACGTAGATGCGTGAATTATATGGAATACTTGGTTGTTAAAGATTTTAAATGCCGTAAAAATGCGTTAGAGAATTTGAACTTCGAAGGAATTAAGTATGTAAATGATCAAATTACTCAGAGGCAAACAGCACTAGGACAACTTTTGGACAATTTTTATACAAATATAATTCGGAAATAAAAATCTAATCAGAAAATATGGAAAAATTCAAAAGAAAATATATAAGACTACGTTGTCTGTATCGTTTAACACAGCTTGTTTAAAATAATATTGGTCTAGACATTTTGCCTTCAGCCATTTTCTCGCTGTCGTAATGTAGGTTCCATATGCCTTTTCTATAAATGCTTTCATGGTGATTGTTCTGAACTTTCTGCTATGGTAGCTAGACTATATGAACGAAAGCTCACTTCTAGATTAACAAGTTCTCTTCATTTTACAGATGAAATGACCGTGAGTTATATTATACCAGTTTCTTGCTTGCGAGTTACCTTTGATTTTCAAAACTTTAAATGTAATATCAATCTTTATCTTCGGTCTTAATCTGCTCCAATGCACTTAGCCTACCGGTGCCCCCTAGGTATGAATTTACACGAGCTACTAGACTAGCAACTAGGTCCCACCCTTTTACAGTGAAACCGATAAAATTTAACCGCAATTTCTACTCTAACAACTTCTTTTCTCGCACTTCCCGCCTTTGGAATTCCCTTCTGTATACTTGCTTCCCCGACAGCTACAACCTCCAGGAATTTAAATTTAAGGTCAATAGACATCTCCTCTCTCACTAACTCGCATCATTTCTCTCAAGTTCTTTTTTCCATCCACTCCACCCGCATTACACTAGTATTCTCATCCGTCTATTACGCTCCTCCTGACATCCCCTATAACCTACCCCTCTTTCTCATCATTGTCCCATCTGTAACCGCCTGCACAACAGTGGCAAGAAAACTACCTTGCTTAGAGTGAAATAATTATTTTAAAAAATTATTGTTCACTTGTGTCCTATTTTCTTAAGTGCTTTTTTTTTCTTCATATTCTGTCATTCAGAAACCCTTGTGTCTTAGTGGCTTCATTGCCTTGCTTGGAGTGAAATGAAAAATTTGAAGGCGTGGGAAAATTTATTATTGGTTTTAATCTACATGCTTTTCCTAATACGCTACATGGCTTAATTGAGAGAGAAAGCGTAGCAACTGACTTGACTATTTCAATGTTTTCTTTTTCTCCGTACTTATGAAAGGTGACCAAGACAACGCTGTCATTGTACTGTGGTTGTCATCCCCAAAAATCAACGTTGGTGGTGTTCAGTAGTAGAAATTATTTATTTATTTATTTATCATACACTTCCAACCCCAGTCCTCGAAAGAAACATCACTTTCGTCCTCCCTTTTAAATGATGACCTTTCTTCCACTTAGTACTGCTTCATGGACTTAGATATTTCTCCCTGAAGATATTTCTCCTCGTCTTCCTTTTCAAGTAACATTGCTATTTATGCCCCTTTTTTTTTTCTTTTTTTTTTTCTTTATTTCAAGAACGATATGCTTCGCTGAACTTTAAAAAAAAAAACAGATAAATAAAAAGCAACATATTTGTTAGTACAATAACCGGAGACTTCGGATAGTGTCAATCCAGCAGAGTGATTGGCCATCAGCTTCCGCCTAATTGTATGTGTTTGTGCACAACAATAATGACTGTAGTTAAGTAGGAATCATTTTGGGAGGGTAAGAAGGTCATAACTGGATAAAGTGACACGAAGACGAAAAGAAAGGTGAGGATGAATTTAAAAAGAAAACTTGAAGATAAAAGAAGCTAAAAATAGACTAACCTCTCATTATATATATATATATATATATATATATATATATATATATATATAGGTGGTACGCAAAACAAAAAAAGGAAAGGTAGCATTGAGTATAAAATTCAAATAACTGTAGAGACGCTATAGAAGGCGTTCAGATCGACAAAATAGGCATGAAAGAATATGACCTTTGGTCAAGTAGGGATTTCAAATTCTACCTTCTACGTGTCACCCTTTATATCTTGCCTTCTTCAATGACCGCTCCCTCCTTACCTGACCCATCGAGAACTATCGTTTGGAAACTGACAGCAAGGATGGGTGGCATGAGTATCTGTGAGTGCGACCAGGGTAAAGGTGACGGATCTGACAGTGCCTTCTTCAGGGTCACATACAAAGTGGGGTCAAAAGAGGCGGTGAATTGAGTCAGGCCCATTGAAGGCTGCTTGTCACTTTTCATCCCACTTTTCATCTCGTCTTATCTTCCTTCTCTCTCTCTTTTTCAATCTAAATTTAAAAAAAACGTATGTATTTAAACAAAATTTTAGCAAAAAACTAAAAAAAAAAAAAACTAAAAGTGAAGGCAGTCGAAAAGAATTTTATTTACTAACAGTAAAAATGAAGATTCCATGGTTTTCTGTGAATTTTCTGATGAAAATTCATATTTAACTTAATAATTAAATACTAGCAGAACCCGTGGAATTTTCACGGAAGGATAATTATGATTTCCTGAAAAAATTTTACTTTGGCATACTAAAAATGATATTAACATCTTCAAACATAAAGGTATTGAATAACAAAATAACGATAACACAGAGTGTAATTTTATTAAATATATATATATAAAAGTAATGTCCATAGAAGCTACTTTAATGTAATCTTATATTAAGCGGCGTATGCACAGATAATAACCAAAATACTGTACGCTATTTTGTGAGAGATTTTGAAAAAGTGTTTTATTTATTACTGGAAAATCATGGCTCCTGTGTCCATTGTAAACAGAAAAGACCAACTAAGTAATGGCCGAAGGTGTAGATGCCAGAAATTTCGTTATTAGGTCGCAGGATACGACAACAAACCTACCAATTTTACTATATTGTACACACATGCACACGCACAATTACTGCTACAATCACCAGCTTAATCTGCTACTGCTACGGTAATGCTATAGGCTCTCTCTCTCCTCTTACTACCTCACTTTTTACTACCCTTTCGTTTGGTAAAGGTGAGAGAAAGGCTGAGGAGAGTACTGTTTATAGATTATAAAAAGATGGAGGGGAAGATAAAAGCTCGTGTACAGTGTAAGTGTGTTATATTTCTACAGTGACGTAACGGACGGAGGAACTAACTAAGGAAGGAACAAGCAGAATTATTATATGATGGTCCTTGCGAGTTCAATGAGATTTTTATGCCGACATACATATTGCAGTACGCATACGTATAAATGCAAGTTATTTTTAAAGAGATAAGTGTGTACAAATGAAAAGATTAAAAATTGATAAAGTTTTATATACATTGGAGCCAACATAATTATGTTATCGTCTCGCTCGTCTGTCTTTTCTTTTTTTTTTCTTTCTTGTATTCTCTCTTCTACTTTCTTTCCTTCCCTCTTCTTTCTTCTTTCTTTCTGTTTTTTTTTTTTCTATCATATCTCCCCGAGCAAGGCGGTAACGCCACTGAAGCGCAGTGGGCTACGTAGAAGTGAAAAGATTGGAAAAGAGAAAGCCGGAAACCACATCATAAAAAGGAACAAGGGTTGAGCCTCTTCGCCTGTTCAATAGACGTGGGTGGAGTGTGAACCGGGCGATAGTTTAGTCTATCAACTCCAATTGAAAAAAAAAGAAAAGAGTGAAAAGATTGGAAAAGAGAAAGCCGGGAACCACATCCTAAACAAGTTCTTTCAATTTTACTTTCTTATTCTTTCCGTCTCTCTTCTCTCTTTCCTTTCTTGGATATTCTCTTCTTCTTTCTTTGTTTCTCTCTCGCCTGTCTGTATATCTCTCTCATCTGTCTGTCTCTCTCTCGCCTCTTTTTTATTTTTTGGCTTTCACTAAGACCAAAATAGCTTCTCTGATATATCTTTTCTTCAAGTCTTGCTATAAAAATGGAACTGCTCATTATTTACCTGAGGTAGTAGCAAGATATGGATGTGCGTTGTGGTGCAGTGGATATCGGCTCGGAATGACAAATCGGAGAGCCGAGTTCGAATTTCAGTTGAATTCCTTGCATTCCCTTACGCACAAATACCCTCAGAAAAGATATTAATCCGTCTCTTCCCTCCAGTTATGGGTTAAATAACAGGACAGATTGGGTTCTATAGCCATGGCTGGCAACCATTCTACCGCAGAATGTAATGGCAACATACTGCGAGATAATCTTCTGCCCATTCAGTCATGTCTGTTTAGAGACATAATCGCCCAAGCGTGTTTCACGTATGGCACTTAACTGAATAGCAAGATGTAACAGACAGACAAACAGCCATAATTATATAACCTTAAGAAAATTCTCAACTGCAGAGTGGTCGTTAACAATGAAATATTTAAAGCTCTGGATAGTGAACTCGAAATCTATTGAAGAGCAAAAACATTGAGCTTCTAGGATAAATTGGTTCATTGGTTCTATAATCTTCGTGACCCTTAAGATGCCATGCTGGGTTTTTCTAGGTTTACTTGAAGATAGCCATCAGTGTCTTGGGTCAAATAATACGGGGTGAGTAGCAACGGGGAATTTCTGACCTGACCGCAAAACTAGGTTGGATTTATCATCTTACAAGTTAATGAACATTTGAAAAGCGAAAATAAACTTTTAAAATAAGCGAATTTTATACATATATATGTAGACCAACTGCGTCCTCAAAGAACTTGGCATATATGCCAAGTTTATTTAGGATGTATGTGGCCATTACTCTACACAACTTGATGTTTCTAGTTGCTTTAAGTAATAAAAAAGCAGAATGTACACTACCGGCCAAAATTATTAGGCAACTCCAGTATTTTTTTTTTAAACAAATGATGTATTTCATAAAATTTTTAGTATTTATTGCCAAATGAATATATAATGGTTCTTTTGTTATTACTACTTTGCAAATTTTACAAGGCAAGGAAGCAAAGATGAGCTCGTCCGAATCACCTTAAATTCTCATTCTTTCATTGATGAAACTGCAATTAATTATTAAATATTTATAAATTCATTTGATGCACGTGTTATTGTGCAGTATTTACCAAAGAACCACTCTATTTTCATTTACAATTATTCACTTGGTAATAAATACTAAAAATCAGTTTTTTAAAAGATATTATTCATGTCATACTATTTTTACTATTCATTGCCAAGTGGATAATTCAAATAACAATAGAATGATTCTTTTGTTATTATTACTTTGCAAAATTTTACAAGGCAAAGAAGCAAAGATGAACTCGTCCGAATCACCCTAAATTTTCTTCACTCTTTCATTGATGAAACTGCAATATGGATAATTATTGAATATTTATAAGTTCATTTGGTTCACATGTTATTGTGCAGTATTAACAAAAGAACCATTCTATTTTCATTTACAATTATCCACTTAGCAATAAATACTAAAAAATAGTGGGAAATACATATTTTTTTTAAAACACTGGGGTGGCCTAATAATTATGGCCAGGAGGGTATGTTTGTCAGTAAATGGATGAGTAAAAATAGCAAATTGGAGGTACCAAAAATCAAACAAGTGCATAAATTTAAATACCCGGGAAGTATTTTAACAGAAGACGAAACGAACGACACTGAGACCCGAAGGAGTAGAGGGAAAGATAAAGTTGCATTCAAAAAGCTAAGTAGAATACGAGGAAAAAGGAAAATTCCGCTGGAAACAAGGAAAAATACTAAGCAGCTCTGTGATATATGACCTTCTGTATGGCAATGATTGCTGGACGACCACCTCAAATATTTAGAGAATAATTGAAACGATAGAAATATGGTACCGAATTAAAAATACAATTCAAGGACTTATCGTCTAATAAAAAAATCTATCGCTCTGTTCTGATAGCCACAGACTATTTTGATGAGTTTATGGTGAAGTGTATGAAGAAAGGTGCGTTCTCAACAGATAATCATGATAGTGGCTGTAGTTTTATAATCGACATTTCGTAATAATCGTAGTAATGAATGTTAAAGTGTACGTTCAAATATTGAAAGAAAGCCTGGTGCTATTACGGAACACTTGCAAAGAGGAGCCATGATATTGATTCAAAATATTCCGCTGAGAAGCGAAAAGAATATCTGATAAAAGCTAAAGGTAAATGCATTCATTCAACCGAGGAGGTCACAGCCGGATTTAATTTGTATTACTTGGGGAGCCTACTTTAACGAAAAAGTAGAAAAATTACAACCGTTCAATCAGCTAAAATTGAAAACCTTGCACACTGTCGGATTGTATAAAACATTTCGTTTTTATTTATATATATATATATATATATATAAAAGGCAAGTTGTTTGTGTGTATGTCTGTTTATATGTTCTTTATACAAAGCTACAATTTTTATCCGATTCTCACCAAACTTCACACAAATATGCTTTAGGCTGAATCTGAGCTCCAGGACCGTGGATTAGTTTTAAATCTTTCATTACACCCGAGCAACGCCGGGCTATACTGCTAGACTATTATATGCTTATGTATATGTAGAAAATGTGTGTATATATATATATATATATATATATATATATATTATACGTGTATTTCTATATATTATGTAGTTATGTGTGTAAATATATAATATGTAGGCATGTAAATTATGTATGTTTATATATTATGGGTGTATATATACATATGTTAGATATGTATATATATATTATATATTATATATAGTGATGATCATCCACGTATACTGTCTTAATATGTATAGGAAAGAATATTAATAAAAAGTTTTGAATTTAAAGACGTACTTTTTTAAACAGTATTTGTTTATTTTTATTTTTATAGTTTTATATTTCAGATCGTCGGTCCTTCATCAGAAACAAGTGATCACTTGTTTCTGATGAAGGACCGAGGGCGGTCTGAAATATAAAACACTATAAAAATAAACAAATACTGTTTAAAAAAGTACGTCTTTAAATTCAAAACTTTTTATTAATATTCTTTCATATATTATATATATATATATATATATATATATATTATCGAGGCAGAAAGTAATTTCCTAAACATATACTGTTAAATATAAGAGACAATGAATGTCTCTTATGTCTAATCATGAGCCGTTCTAAACGTCGTATTTTGGCTTTAAGTTCAGTTGAAAATAAAGACAAAAATTCTCCAACATTTGGATAATTTTTTATTAATTTGGTTCTAAGCTTTCGGCTCACATGAGCCATCTTCAGAGAGGTTATTAAGACGGCAACGCAATAACATCCACCATCACCGACGATTTTATTTTGTGTTGACATAAAACTCCGCTAGCTAGGCAACGGCAATAGTTACCAAAAATAACAAACGCAGTTCTCAAATTTGCAATGCGGTTCTATGACGTCACACCGAGTGATAGCGCGAAATGACAACAGAACCATGTATTCAAATGCACACACACACACATATATATATATATATATATATATATATATATATATATATATATTCCATTTGTAAAAGAGTTATTACGCGACCTATGTTTCTGCCATGAGTGGTGTCTTCAGCCGATTTGCAATAACTAATTTTACGGTTTAGTGTTTTTTTTAAGAGCGCTCACTTAACGGTGTTTTTTTTTTTTTTTTTTTTTTTTTTTTTTTTTTTTAAATTAAAAGAAATTATAACGCTCTCCTCCATGGTTGTATGAACCTAATAGTTATTTTTTAGTATGGTCACACTTAGTCATAATTTCTGTTCTTTCATTTAAAAGTTCATTTTTGTTTGGGAATGGCATAATCCCTAACTTTTCTTCTTGGCACAGTCTATATATTTTGCCACCGTTGTAAGGCTTGGTTGTTTTCACTATAATCCACGTTATGTCTGGGTTTTTTTCATATAAGACCCAGACATATTTTACTGAAATTAAAATATGGAAAAAAAAAAATATTGCACACTGTCGGAGCTTATAAAACATTTCGTTTTATATATATATAAATCTAGTGAGGTCACTTTCATCGCAACAAGAAGAGATCAACACTAAAAATGGTTGCATCAGGTATTGATTTTGAATAATTTATTACTAATAATTTTACTTAATCCAAGGTTGCTCCATTTATTTTGAGTTACCGTTTTCAGCTTTTTTTTTTTTTTAAGTCATATCACCCCAAGCAAGGCGGTAACGCCACTGATGCGCAGGGGGCTACGTAAGAGTAGGAAGATTGGAAAAGAGAAAACCGGAAACCACATCCTAAACAGGGAACAAGAGATGAGCCTCTACACCTGTTCAATAGACGTGGGTGGAGTATGAACCGGGCGATAGTTTAGTCTATCTACTCCAATTGAAAAAAAAAGAGTAAAAGAATGAAAGAGTAAAAGATTGGAAAAGAGAAATCCTGAAACCACATCCTAAACAGTGAACGAGGGATGAGCCTCTACACCGGTTCAATAGACGTGGGTGGAGTATGAACCGGGCGATACCTATAGTTTATTGCAATGTACAAGTCGGGTTTTCAAGCCTAAAATTTTTTCCCAAATTAGAGATTGATTTATACGGCGGCTATAAAATGCAAACCTTTACCACAAATCTAAAACAAAACTAAAAATCCTGAAATCGACGTGTACGTTGCAATTTACGTCATCATATCATCCGTGATAGTATAATGTTCTTTTTTTTTTTTTTTAATCATATCACCCCAAGCAAGGCGATAACACCACTGATGCGCAGGGGGCTACGTAAGAGTAAAAAGATTGGAAAAGTGAAAACCGGAAACCACATCCTAAACAGGGAACAAGAGATGAGCCTCTACACCTGTTCAATAGACGTGGGTGGAGTATGAACCGGGCGATAGTTTAGTCTATCTACTCCAATTGAAAAAAAAAGAGTAAAAGAATGAAAGAGTAAAAGATTGGAAAAGAGAAATCCTGAAACCACATCCTAAACAGTGAACGAGGGATGAGCCTCTACACCGGTTCAATAGACGTGGGTGGAGTATGAACCGGGCGATACCTATAGTTTATTGCAATGTACAAGTCGGGTTTTCAAGCCTAAAATTTTTTCCCAAATTAGAGATTGATTTATACGGCGGCTATAAAATGCAAACCTTTACCACAAATCTAAAACAAAACTAAAAATCCTGAAATCGACGTGTACGTTGCAATTTACGTCATCATATCATCCGTGATAGTATAATGTTCTTTTTTTTTTTTTTTAATCATATCACCCCAAGCAAGGCGATAACACCACTGATGCGCAGGGGGCTACGTAAGAGTAAAAAGATTGGAAAAGTGAAAACCGGAAACCACATCCTAACCAGGAAACAAGGGATGAACCTCTTCATCTGTTCAATAGATGTGGGTGGGCTGTGAACCGGGCGATAGTTTAGTCTATCAACTCCAATCTGCTAGAAATAATAAAATTATGTTTAGTTTTGAAGACTATTATTTTTTTTAAAATTAGTATTGATACCGTTGTACTTTTTGTTTCTAAATAAAAAAAAAAGAAGTCTCAAAGAAAATTTCGTATTTTCAAATATGTCGCTACAGAAGATTTTTCTATAAAATTAATTCATATCTTCTAGTGCATTCCCAGATACCCATCAGAATTACAACATTAAATATATATTATTTTGAAATTTGTAAATTTATTTTATAATGATAGTTATTATTAAAATTTCATTTCAACTCGGTAATATACAGGCACTACTTAATAATAAAACAAACGTGTTTCCTCTTCAAATAAAAACGGATTGATATACACAACAAATGGAAACATTAATAAAATTCAATCCCACTTCCTCATACAAATGATCGTTGCTTTAGGGCCTTAATCATTAATTGTGGCGCGGTTTTGCTGCCACAAATTAGATAATAGTCACAATCATTGCTCTAGGCTCAAACTCCCTTACATTAAAAAAAAAATGTCCCTAGAAATAAATTATGAATCTATAATGGGGAATGAATAAGCGATAATTTGCTTAAAGCGATTTTCCAGAAAGTCTCTTTCTCTCTCTAACCATTTCTTTCAGTAATCTCATCTCATTTTCCCGCTAGTTTTATCCACTTTATATCTATTTCGGCCATGGCTCCGTCTCGCTGCATGAAGATCAGTCTTGTTTCTTTTGCTGTTGTTTTTTTTTTTTTTTCATATATTCTTCTTTTTGAAAATTCCCTCTCTACCGTCACAACTACGCCCCCACCGACCTGCATCGTCTTCCTTCCACTCGCACTTACAATATTCTTTCGATCACTTGAGTTTAGCCACCTCTGCCACTTTTCTGACTTAGGGATTTCCTCAATATTCACTCACCACACCAATACCTACAATACTTACTCTCTTTTCATTTTTTCTATCGAGATGGACAAAAGTGAAGACATGTGAATATTACATTAAAGCCGATAAGCTGTTTATAAAACGATTAACGTTCATCGGTGGTTGGGAGTAGACTGGTAGAAAAGTAGCGGGAACTGTTTTGAAGTATGCTTCTCTCAATAACATAGGCAAGGCGCCACAAAAAAAAAAAAAAAAATGAGGTGTGTGTTGCGGGGAAGCGTAAATCAGATGTTGGGGCTAAGTCAGATGTTTTAAACGGTTGCTGATATTTTTGGGGGATCTGGTTGTGGTGCAGTGGATATCGACGCAGAACGACAAATCAGGTGCTGAGTTCAAATTCCAGCTGAATTCCTTGCATTCAATTACGCACAAACATCATTGGGAAAGGTATCACTCTGTCTCTTTCCTCCAGTTATAGGTTAAATAACAGGACAGATTGGGTTCTATAACCTTGGCTGACAACCAGTCTACCACAGACAGCAATGGCCACCTACTGCGGGATAATCTTCTGCCAAATCAGTCATGCCTCTTTCGAGACATGATCGCCCAAAGCGTGTATCACGTATGGCACTTAACTGACGAAATAGTTGGAATCATGATTAAGGCTACTACTGGTCATAAAGTAGGGGGTTAATTTTCTATTGTTATGAAGTAATAAACTGATCCCCCATTAATTACTACGTAATAATATAATACATCGCTTCTCCCTCTAGCTATGAATCAAATAATAGGACAGATTGGATTCTATAGCCTTGGTTGGTAACCAGTCTACCGCAGAAAGCAATGGCAACCTACTGCAGGATAATCTTCTGCCATGTCTCTTCTAGACATGATCGCCCAAAGCGCGTATCACGTATGACAATTAACAGAAAAATTCTAACGTAAACATCTTTTTAATCGATTTCACCCCAAGCAAGGACGTAAAGCAATTAAAACACAAGGGGGTTACTGAGTATGAAATAATTTATAAACAGAAACATTACTAGAAAAAAGCAGGAGAGTAATCATATAGCGATTGACATTGTATTTAAATTTTTTGAAGATCAAAATTGGCCGGAAAGCATAGAACCCGAAGAGAGTCCTATATGCGAGAAGCACGAAAAAAACAAAAAAAAACAAAACGTTAGCATAGAATTCCCGCTTATATCTAGCCAGCCCGACTGTATATTGATGAAATCTCATCATCTGTCTACTACTGTGCTTAAATTTGTAAAGTCTAGGTACACTATCGAAGTTAGTCAGTTAAGTGCAATACGTGATACACGCTGGGGCAATCATGTCTCGAAAATGACATGACTGACTGGGCAGAAGATTATCCCGCCGTAGGTTGACATTGCTTTCTGTGGTAGACTAGTTGCCAGCCAAGGCTATAAAACCCATTCTGACCTGTTATTTGACTCATAGCTAAATGGAGAAGCGATGTATTATATTATTAAGTTGTAATTAGTGGAGGGTCAGTTTATTACTTCATAACATATGAAACCCGACCCCACTTTATGACCAGTAGAAACCTTAATCATAATTCCAGCTATTGTATTCAGTCAGTCCATTTAGTACCATGCGTGATATACGCTTTGGACGATCATGTCGCGAAAGCATGATCCGGAGTGGTAGCACCTGTTAGGGTCGCAGCTAGGAGCAAATAGTTAACCCCCAAACCTGGGTCAAAACACTTTGAAAGTAGAAAAATGCTTTCATAGAAATATATATATATATATATATATATATATATATATATATGCCTAAAAGTACTTATATAGAAAAATAGACATTTTTGAAGAAAAAATTGTTACCACAACACATTTACGAAGGAAAAAAATTCTCAGCCAAACATTTTTTGAATGCAGAACTAGAATAAATTTCAAGTTTTGTAAAAGAAAAATTAATGAAAACACAATTTTCGTTAAAATCTGACTAAATTAACCTTCTCACTATAACCGAACATTAAAAAACAATACCTTAAAACCCCACCATTTTGGCATTAAATAGAGGTTTATATGCCGTTAAACAAAACTCACATAATTAGTCCCGATATGTACAGTTCTTGTCTGTGGAGCGGGGAACAAAACAATAATTTAAAAATATAAACCTCAGTGTGTACTTACAATATATGGAAATATATTTACAAGAAACTAAAAAGAATAGTGTTAGTAAAAACCCTCAACCCATAATCTTTAATTGTGGTAGAAACATTAGTGAACTGGACGAAAACAACGCAGGACTTTAATGATACAAAAAACAAAACAATCATTTGTCCAAACACTCACATAAACACACTGATTCAAACAAGAACTACGAAAATCACACTAGAAAAATGAATGGTGTCCTGCAGCCACCGGATAATTGACATCACTGATCACTTGACGGTGAAGTAGGGGTGGGGGAATAAACTTAAAAATTGGGGCAGAAATAAGAGGCCAATAAATTTGCATTCTTTAGCTAAGTGAACTTTAAAAGAAGAAACTAACGTCAAATACAACCCTGTACTAATCTAATTTTGAACTGCTTATGATCAAAACATTTAGAGTAATATCCTAAATCCTAACCTGCATCAATGTACGAATTTAAAATGACACTCCTGACTTGATACAGACGTACAAGTCTCACACACACACTTCACCCAATTTTGATATGGGGAGTTGCCGCCTTTCCGTCCTGATCTTGACTGTTTCTTTTTTAGAGTGCTTAGATTAAAATAATTCAATAATTGAGGGAGGGGCCATAATCTTTTTTGATGGGGCAAATGATGATGTCTCCATTGGCTTTGTTTTTCATAGCTTCTTCGCTTCGAGATCTTTTAACTTTTTCAACTTTCAGTTAGTTCCCAACTCGGCTAATTTTTTTTTTTTTTTTTTGCATCTCACTAGCATAGTTAGCATACAATGCAGGTGGGGGTCACCCTTGGAGCTAGTAGAACGAATGAGGCTGTAGGTGATTTTTGTACCTTCATTAATCTTCCTTATTCGCACTTGCGGAAGGAGTTGGCTTTGAGGAAAAATGGAATGGTTACCAACCGGGTGTTTCTCCGCACCGGTCCGAGTCGCTGATAGTTCCGCTGTACCTGTAATGGGCCTATCAATATAAGCCAGAGAGCGATTTTGATAGCCTGCCACCGGAAGTTCAGAGGCTTTCTTCGGACAGGAAAAGGAGAGGTGACCATTTTCTCTGCACTTCCAATATATTGGCTAACGGCTGTTCAGATGTCTCTATCGATTATCTCCCTTTAACTCAACTCTTTAATGTTTTTCAAATCTGCTATAGTCAGGTATTACCTGGCTACAGCTGAGTTAAAAACAAACAAACAAAAAAAAACTCAACTCAATGGATTAACTAACGTTTTTATCCATTTGTCTTTGAGATTTTATAAGAGGTTGAAAAGAGATCTAGTACCAATGAGAAATCCAAGAAACTTTACCAGCATAGTCCAATTGAGAATGACTGGAGAGAACTCATGGTCTGAACAGTGACGAGGAGACGAAAAAAATCTTAGAGAGTGAGTTATTGAAAATTAAAAGAATTTCTTATCTGAAATAGTTCATAGCAACGAATGTTTTTGGTGTCAATTCATTCTTCTTCTTTACTTCTTTATGCCCAGTCCCTTCAGGACGTAGGAAAAACTTGGAGCTGAAATATGGTTCTACAGAAGGATGCTGCGGATATCATGGACCGAGCATGTGAGCAATGACGAGGTTTTGGAAAGGATGGAGACCAACAGGAAATTAATACTGAGCGTCAGGAAGAGACAACTAATGTTCCTGGGACATGCAATGAGGAAAGAGGGCTTGGAGAACCTGATACTAACAGGCCAGATTGCGGGGAAAAGAGACAGAGGAAAGCAGCGGATAACATATTTGAAGGACCTGATCAGGTGGACGACGGAATGAGGGTTGCAGGGTGCAACGGGAGAAAGCGTGCTAAGAGCCACCAGGGATAGGGAGATGTGGAAAGTCATGATCGCCTACGTCCTGAAAGGATATGTCACATAAAAGAAGATAGGCGTTTGACAAAGTACGCCACAATAAAGTGGTTAGTAGGGGAATGGTAAGTGCTTAGCCAAATTTTAAAAAAAAGCCTTTTGTGACTAAATGAAAGACTAAGATAATTATTGCAATTAATATTCATTTCTATGGCCATGCATACTAATAATCTCTTCACGTTTATTTAGAAGTACATTTTGATATTGAAATTTCAAAATTTTAATTTTTTCTGTTAAATATATATTACATCTGTCTCTTAAGCTATTAGGGGTCTCGCTGGTACCGCCGTGTGTGTGTGTATATATATATATATATGAGCAGCTCTTTAAATAATAATGTTTTTATGACAGAAAAACTAATCCCCTAACCATGATATATATATATATATATATAAATTATGGTTAGGGGATTAGTTTTTCGACTCTCAAATAAACTGCTATTCCATTTCACTAACAATTGAACTAAGTCCTTCAGGACAACAGTTCCTAAATGTATCTATATACGAACCATTAGCTACGAATGATAAGGACGACGTTTGTTGTATATCTTTGGATGAAGGGAAGCTCTTATGTACGGCTCAGCCGGCTTTTAAGTTTATCGTTGTACTAAGTGCCGAACAAATGATTGCTGCTCGCCTCTGAAGGGGGTTAAAAGACAAATCAAGTGGTCTGTTTTACATCAATCTGTAAAGTTTAGAGCGGTAAGAAGGTTGTTTGAAATGGGAGTTTGATAGTATGATAGTTCTACAGAAGAGAAAGTGTTTTCCTCGCAAGAAAGAGAATGTCTCTGAGAGATAATAAAAATGAGTGAGTTTTAAAAATGGTGCGAAGAAAGAAGGTTGTATTATTCATTAAAGAGTGAGATACAAATAAATCTTGGATAGATGTTTAAGAAAGAAGGATGGAAGTGAGGGCTATTAAGGACACAAACGAAAGTTTAAAGACCACATACGCCTCGAATTGTTCTATCAGACGTTGAAACAAATACAAATGAACGAAAGGGACTTATATCGACAAAGTAGATAGATAATTTCTGCCTTCTTTTTTGTTTATCTTAGTCGGATTTTTCTTACGACTTAAAATTACCATTATCTATCTTCTGACCTCCACTGCTTGTGTGTGTAGAATTTTATATGTGAACGCGTGGAATTACCTTTATCATCATGGAAAACTCAACGAAAAACTGTCATATAATGGGTCAGTCAGTTAGTTAAGTGCTATACGTGATACACGCTTGGGGAGAAGATTATGCCGCAGTAGGTTGCCATTGCTTTCTGTGGTAGACTGGTTGCCGACCAAGGCTATAGAACCCAATCTGTCTTATTATTTAACTCATAACTGGAAGGAATAGACGGATTAATACCTTTCCCAAGAGTATTTGCGCGTAAGTGACTGCACTGAATTCGAACTCGGCTCCCCGATTTCTCGTTCCGAGCCGATATCCAATGCACCACAACGCACATCCCATATAATGGGTACATACTCATATATTGATACTTATAGAAAAGGCACAGAGAAAGCCACCGCCGTAAAGTAGCTTCCCTCTGCCTTTTAATAGCTATTTTCATGGTAATTATTCTGGTGGGTTTGTTTCTTTGGTACATCGACTTTACGAATTCAAACGCTGTACTAGATTTGCCTTGTGGTGCCGTGGATATCGACTCGGAACGGAAAATCGGAGAGCCGAGTTCGAACTCCAGTTGAATTCCTTGCATTCACTTACGCACAAATACTCTTGGGAAAGATGTTAATCTGTCTCTTCCCTCCAGTTATGGGTTAGATAATAGAACAGATTGGGTTCTATAGCCTTGTTTGGCAACCAGTCTACCGCAGAAAGTAATGGCAACCTACTGCAGGATAATCTTCTGACCAGTCAGTCATGTCTCTTTCGAGACATGATCGCCCAAGCCTGTATCACGTATGGCACTTACCTGACTGACTGACTAGATTTCTGATTAATTTTCCTCACTTTCTGGTTGAAATTGAAAAATATAACCGTAGGTTCTATGCTAACAGTTTCTTTTTTTTAACTTGTCACTTATGGAACTCACTAAATTTTTTTTAGCTTTTGAGTCAACTTTGCATTTAAAATTTTGAAGATAAATATCAATTATTATCTTCTGTTTTATTAATGTTCTTTTTATTGTTTTTTCACCTCAATAATGTTTGTAATTTTTATAATATTTTTTTACAATCCAACTTCCTCGATTGCGTCTTAGTGGCTCTATTACCTTGCCTGGGTTAAAATGAAAAAAAAAACCCATTAATGCGCAAAATCATATTTTTGAAATGATGGACATTCAGTCAGTTAAGTGCCATACGTGATACACGCTTGGGCGATCATGTCTCGAAAGAGCCATGACTGACTGGGCAGAAGATTATATCGAATTTTTATTAAAAACTGTATAATTAATTATGGGCTTTACACCGATAATTGACGCCGAAATAAATAAGCCTTAATATTATTCTAATATAGAGATTGCTTGTGCATTTTTACATCGGCAATAAGACCCGCATTCGCAATTATTCCTGTGCGAATAGACCCATGTGTTTTCTGACTATTTCTCTGTAGAAATAATGTTTGTTTTATATCGAGAAAAATAATGCTGGACTTATAAAAATGAAGTAACTTATCAATTTTATTTTCTATTTGCATAGAAATATACACAATATACGTAGCTATAGGTTGGACAGTGTGTTGGATAAAAATCAAATTCCGACATTAATCCTTTCTTCCATAGAATCTCACTCACTCACCCCTCATATCATGAGAAAGAGTGATGAATCTGCTATATAATGAAGATTTGAATGCTTGTCTCACATATTACTGCTTATTCTGTTTTGGGCTTCATCCCCATCCCATCATTTCACTTTTCGTTAAATGCATCGCCCGGTTCACACTCCACCCATGTCTATTGAACAAGTTAAGAGGCTCATCCCTTGTTCCCTGTTTAGGATATGGTTTCCGGCTTTCTCTCTTCCGATCTTTTCACTATTACGTAGTCCCCTGCACATCAGTGGCGTTACCGCCTTGCTCGGGGTGATACGATTAAAAAAAAAAAAGAAAAAAATTATATATTAGATTGTATATAAATGCAAGGGGTCACCCCCACACACACTTTTTAGGTGCCCCTTGTAAATTTGTGGTATTATGGTGTATGAAGGATTGGGAGGTGATGGATGGGTTCTTGTAGTGAATGTGTAAATTGTAATGTGTGATTGGGTCGTGATAGTGTTTAGCTAGGTATAGATAGTTAAGTGAGTACCAACCTCTGCCCCTCCCCTTTTCAGCCGTGTGCTATAATTTTGTATTTTTAATGCAAAATAAATTTTGTTACTGATTATTCTGTGGTTATATGTAAGTTTCTGTATTTTTTTTTTAATCATATTACTCCGAGCAAGGTGGGAACGCCACTGATGTGCAGGGGGCTACATAAGAGTAAAAGGATTAGAGGAGAGTGAGAAGGACGAACCAGTTAGAAAGGAGCAAGAGAAGGATGGGAATACAGGTGTTACGACAGTTGCGAAGGTGAGAGAAAGGAAAGGGATCTACAGGACAGTATATAGGAATGTTTTCTAAAAAATCTTTGCCGTTTTGATATAATTTATAAATACGAAAGATATTTCCGTGTCTTTATTGATTATGCTAAATGATTATTGTGCCGACCAAAAAAGGTCTTTTAAGAAATGTGGTTTAGTCATTTGGTTAGATATTTGGAATTCGCTCGGCCAAGAACTTTTCTTTAATGCGTTCTATGTATGTCAATATCCTTTTACAAAGTGAACAAAAAAAGAACAAATTGTCATTAATACCAGGCAAACACTGTACGCATTATACAAAGGTTGAGAAGATATTCAGAATGAAGCAATTTCGACGGTTTGTTTTTGTTTTTTTGTTTTTTTTGGGGGCGGGGGGAAACGTTCTGATTATTCAAGGTTAAACCCTGAATAAAATGCTATTAATATTGTTGTAAAATAATTGCTCTGTAGAATGAAACTGTCATTATAAAGCAATACATACCTCTCATTCACGCCGAATGTAAATTCACGTGTGCTATGACCACCCTCGTAAATATTCAAAATGCCTTAAATATTTTGGAGTCATATGCATTTACCGTCCATACATATGCACTTTCAGTTTAATGTGATGTTCTTATGCAATCACGCTTCAACAGAAGAGGTATAAAAGTAATTTTAAGCTAAATTTATTTAAGTATCAGATATAAAAAATGTAATCAACTTCATTTTCGATTCTATGTCGAAAGAAATTTGGATTTGTCCTTGAAAAATGTTAGAAACACTGTTTTCAAATTCTTATTCTTAATAATCTACTACAAATGTAATCTTCTAGAGATAGACTAAACTATCGCCCGGTTCACACTCCACCCACGTCTATTTAACAGGTGAAGAGGCTCATCCCTTGTTTCCTGTTCAGGTTGTGGTTTCCGGTTTTTCTCTTCTCCAAACTTTCTACTCTTTTTTTCTTTTTCTTTTTTTTTTCAATTGGAGTAGATAGACTAAATAATCGCCCGGTTCACACTCCACCCACATCTATTGAACAGGTGAAGAGGCTCATCCCTTGTTTCCTGTTTAGGATGTGGTTTCCGGTTTTTCTCTTTTCCAATCTCTTTACTCTTACGTAGCCCTCTGCGCATCAGTGGTGTTATCGCCTTGCTTGGGGTGATATGATTAAAAAAAAAATTAAACAAATGAAAATCTGTAGGTGTTAAATCTAGTGAATACTGAGAATATGGCAGAACATTTCGTTCTAAAGGTCTTTTTTTTATTTATTTTTTATTTTTTTTGGTGGGAGTTTCCTTTGCAAGGATTGACTTTGCATTGTTATAATTGATGAGTAACACTTTTTTTCTACTTAAAATAGCGAGACGTTTTTTTTTGTTTTTTTTTTTAATAATACTTCGTTTACCCAAACAAGTTTCCGCCCATAAATATATCCAGTGATAGCTCTTCCATATTATAGTAGCACTTTTGATATTCCTCCAGACACAAAACAAGAGGTTTTGTGGCCGGGTCTATTAGGTTTGGTGTTGACAATAGTTTCTCATTTTGCCAGGACTCCTGTTTTAAAGTTTTCTGTTGACATTCAAATTCCATTTTTCAACAAGTAAAAAAGTGAAAGGCTAAGATTCCTGGTTAAAAGACCGCTCCAGAGGGTGGGACGTTGTTATCTGTTCTCCCCCACCCTCCGAAAGCTCCTGAGGGACGCAAAACCATCCTTTGAGTTTTCCTTGTTAAGTTCCGAAAATACGTCAATGACATACTGTGAGATAGAAGAGATGATAAACTAATTCTAGACGGAGTTTCTTGTTATTCAAGCATACCTCTGTTTAGCCTGTTGACAATTAATTCTTACCGATGAAATACGTAATTTATTTTTCTAATAGATAAAGATTTTAATTTGTACTTATATTATTTATGTAGACAATGAATTTTGAAATATCCGAAAATAAATCTGGTTTTACACGCCAATATCTTTTACCACCACTGCGCGTGCCCATACACACACACAGATAGAGAGAGAAATGCTGAAAAGTTCTCGGCTTGACTCAATTCCCAAAATTTGACCAAATAACCAAACGTCAGTTATTTTCTCCTTTTTAACGGAAGTGGTTATATATATATATATATATATATATATACTAGCAGTATATATATATATATATATATATATATATTATATAAATACTAGCAGTATAAATATATATATATATATATATATATATTATATAAATACTAGCAGTAAATATATATATATATATATATATATATATATATTATATAAATACTAGCAGTAAATATATATATATATATATATATATATTATATAAATACTAGCAGTATAAATATATATATATATATTATATAAATACTAGCAGTATAAATATATATATATATATATATTATATAAATACTAGCAGTATAAATATATATATATATATTATATAAATACTAGCAGTATATAAATATATATATATATATTATATAAATACTAGCAGTATAAATATATATATATATATTATATAAATACTAGCAGTATAAATATATATATATATTATTATAAATAAACTCAGCAGTATAAATATATATATATATATTATATAAATACTAGCAGTATAAATATATATATATATATATATTATTATAAATAAATACTAGCAGTATAAATATATATATATATATATATATTATATAAATACTAGCAGATAAATATATATATATATATATATATATTATATAAATACTAGCAGTATAAATATATATATATATATATATATTATATAAATACTAGCAGTATAAATAAATATATATATATATATATATTATATAAATACTAGCAGTAAATATATATATATATATATATATATATTATATAAATACTAGCAGTATATATATATATATATATATATATTATATAAATACTAGCAGTATATATATATATATATATATATATATATATATATATTTAAATACTAGCAACGGCTCGGGTGTAATGAAAGCTTTAAAACTAACCCATGGTCCTGGAGCTCAGACTCAGTCTAAAGAATATTTGTTTGAAGTTTGGTGAGAATCGGATAAAAATTGTGGACATACAGACAGATAACCAGACACACACACAAACATCTAGCCTTTTATATATATATATATAATCGATTTTCTGCACTATTATAAAACCTGCAACCTTGAAACTTCTGAACATCGTTTCTTATGTATTTGTCTATGAGTGTATCAAATTTGATTAAAATTGGACCATTCCGATAAATATTAGTTCTGGTCAATTACAGCTCTCACCATTTACACTGATTTTAAATCTGCACAAGTGTGTCCTTGGATTGTAGTCAGAATTAGTGTCAACAAATTCATGAATCAATGTCTATAGTCTTGTGATAACAAAACAAATGTGAACAATAGTCTGAGATTAAACAATGTAAATAAGAATCCCGCTTCCCAGAAATTAAAATAGAAAAATTAAAGTTTGAATATACAGAAAAAAAAATGTCTAAGGTTAAAATAGTTCTAAGCATTAGAACAAGGTGGAACGGGTTTAGAATCCATAAGTCTGTGGTATTTCTTTGTTTTTCGATTTCTTTATAGTCTCTTCAAAACATGGATGATCATGGCTCTCCACTGCTTTGTGTTGCGTAGCACTTAGTAACGTTTGGCTTCTTGCTATTCCTCCTCATCTTTGTTCTGTCCGCCATTTGCACAAGATCCTTAAGTTAGATATTTACTGCTTTCATATCGCTCTCTTACCTTTTAATATTATCATGTGAATCTACTTTTTTCACTGTGTGTCGCAGTAATTAGAACTATCACTTTCTGGTTCTAAATCGTTTATTTCCTTTATACTCTAAATTTCTTGCTTAATTCTTTAAGATTATACCGAAAGAGTATTATAAAACACTGTTATTTCTACCCCAACCCAATTTTGCATCCACTTGTACATATATTTATCGTTTATATATATCTTTTATTTATATATTCTTTCTCATCTTTCTAATCAAAATTTGTACCTGTTATCTGAGTGTACTTTGGGTGCTCATATATTAGGTTTGTTCAAGCATCAGTAAAGAGACGTAACATCTCTGCTAGGTAGTTTATTGTTGTGTGTTTCCTTTCCTATCTGTCTTATATACACAATCCGAAATCCTTCCAGGAAGAAACGTCGAACGGCTGAGCGAACATTGTGTGCTTTGGACTTGGGCGGTCTAACATACGCCATTTTATTCTCTTTCTTCCGCTACCGTTAACAATGCAATTCTGTGGGGTACGCTACTTATATTCATGATGGTGAAACGCATTGTCTGGTTTTAGAAATTTGCGCGAGGAATCATATTTAGTGAGAACGTCAACCGCAAATCATTCATTTAGTTGCACTGAAACTCACAAACAAGTAAGCTTTTAAAAGAGTTAAATATACAAAGTTCAAGCGCTACAATCTCCAGCTACTTCAACCAGATGCAGAATTTTAAAAGTAACTTAATCCTGGGCATGATGGTAAACTGCGTCCGGCAGCAAGACCTCTGATTGGGATGTTGTGAGGAGCATTGAACCACCTCTTAAATGCTGTTGTTCCCAGCTTCACCCTGACTCTGAGTAGTAGCACCTGTTAGGGTAAAACCCCACCTTTTTGGCATTAAATAACCCACAGAGGTTGATATGCTGTTAGACAAAATTCATACTCAGAACTCTAAAAATTTAAAGTGTCTTTTTAAAGTCTCCATTTTCTTTCTATTTTATCATTTAAATTATGTTTATTTTCTTATTAAATCTATAACTTGCATATATTATGAATTTTATAGAGTATCTGTATGCTATACTGCGATTGTTCCTGCGACATAATTAACATTATACTGTATGTTTTTTTTTTTTTAATCATTTCACCCCAAGCAAGGCATTTCACTGCCACTGTTGCGCAGGGGGTTACATAGGGGAAAGTGATGAGAAAGAGTGGTTAGATATAGGAAATGTCAGAAGGAGGGTGATAGACGAGTAAGGAGGTACATAGGAAGAGTGTTTGAGAGAATGGGTGCCAGTTAGTATGTTAGGAGGTGTCTATTGACCTTACATTTAAACTCCTGGAGATTCTAGCTGTCGGGGAAGCAAGTATACGGAAGAGAATTCCACAGGCGGGAAGTGCGAGAAAAGAAGCTGTTGGAGTAGAAATTGCAGTTACATCTTATCCGTTTCACTGTAAGAGGGTGAGACCTAGTTACTAATCTAGTATCTCGTGCAAATTCATACCTAGGGGGCATCAGTAATCTAAGTTCATCGGAGCAGAAGCCGTGAAAGTATTTATAGAAAAGGCACAGGGAAGCCACATCACGCCGGTGATAGTGAGTGAAGCCGGTCTGCTAAGTGGTAACTCCCTAAGAGGGCGTCATTAGATTGAGTCATCCTGGATATATGTTAATGTTCTAATATTCCACAGGTAGAATTCTTTTTTCGCTTCAAGAATGTAGCGATTATCCTCTATTTTATTTTACAGATTCTTCTGAAATAAAAATGATTAAAGGTAAATGATTTTTAAGCCATTAAATCCAAAACGTGGCAGAGATATCCTCTCGTAATTAGAAGATAATTACGTTCTATTATTGTGATAAAATCTGTGCAACGAGGCTCTTACGATTTCTCATTTTCGACTATCTAAAGCAGTCTGTGCATGAATATTTCTTGTTGAAAAGACTACAAAGTGACAATGCACTTTGGCCTGTAATAAGTGGCAAATTAAAGGGGGATTATCTTTTTCGTCTCGGAGGCAGAAACCAATCTAGGCTAACTAGAATATATTTGAGGAGTAACTCTGTAGTTGCAGTTGTCTGTGTTTGAATTAAAAAGGAGATTGTATATTTAAGGAAGACATTAATATTTATATATGATTTTAATATTTTACACTTCTAAATATTGTACATGGAATAAATCAGTGAAATTTCACAGCATATATCTCCAAATGCATTTTCGCATAACTGTTGTCATTGCTATTCATCTGTAAATAAGAACATTTTTTTAGTTTACGAGAGAAACTAGCGTTCATAATGTTTTTTATGAATTTTTCACGTATATATTTACCGATATTATATATAATATATATATTGTTGTTTAAAAAATACATGAAGCGCCCACTCAAATATTGGCATCAACTAGAAATATCGTTTAAGTAAAAAAAATCTGTCAGAATCGTAAATAAAAATCCATCACTTCTTAAGAAATTACTCTGTTTACGTTAGGGTACTTTATTAATGTTTCAAAAGTCTGGGAAAGATTTATCGCTTGATTGACTTTGTTTCGCTGAGTTGGACTAAAGCATATCAAATTTAACGACAGTTTCTCCAGCTACCAGTGAGCTTATATTTTTCTTTAATCTGATATTCTGAATATTCAGGCCGGTAGACGAAAACAGATATATGAAACCTATACACGAATATGGGTATCCACTATAAATAACGTTCAAGAAATCACACACACACGCATATATATATATATATATATAAAACTTAAAATAAATTTTCAAAAATGTTGAATGAACATTTCAACATGAAATCCCTAAGAGAGATCTCACGCCTCCTAAGCAACGGTCAGTTAATAAATTCCTTTCTAATATTCAGTTTTTTAATGTTCAGTTTTTAGGATCAGGTTCTTGGGATTTACCTTCCTGCTTTTTCCGTTTCGGAATAAAGTAATTTAATAAAAAAAAAAAAATATATATATATATATATATAAATGATTTTCGTTCTATTATTGTGATTATATATACAGTATATCGAGACAGCAAGTAACCCAGTAAATAAATGACCCAACACGCACTAAACTCAATTCTCTACAAAAAACCAATGTAGTGTACCAATTTACATGCCCATTCAGAGATTGCATCTCTGATAATAATCAAAAACCTAGTACATATATTGGTTTTACTACAACCACGCTCTCCCGTAGACTTACATGTCATCTTTCTGATCAGAGTACTATTAAACAGCATTTCTCTGAAAAACATAAACATGTAGGTAATATCAGACAGATTTTGGTCAACAATACGGTGATCCTTACTCATACACACAGTAAGAGGAACCTGCAGATATTGGAGGCCATGTACATCAAATCAAAACAACCAACACTCAATAAAATCAACTTTAAAACAGGAAATAACATCTTACATTGCATTTGAATACATGGTTTTGTTGTCATTTCGCGCTATCCCGCGGTGTGACGTCATAAAACCGCATCGCAAATTTAAGAACTGCGTTTATTATTTTTGGTAACTATTGCCGTTGCCAAGCGGAGTTTTATGTCAACACAAAATAAAATCGTCGGTGATGGTGGATTTTATAATATTTCAGTTTAAACAACCTCTCTGAAGATGGCTCATGTGAGCCGAAAGCTTAGAAGAAAACCAATAATTATCCAAATGTTGGAGAATTTTTGTCTTTATTTTGAATTGAAATTAAAGCAAAAATACGACGTTTAGAACGGCTCATTATTAAACATAATAGACATTCATTGTCTCTTATATTTAACAGCGTATGTTTAGAAAATATATATATATATATAATCACTAATAAATGTATCGAATATTAAAGAAGTAAACACGCTTAAATGCTCAATACCCATAGATGAATAGCAGTTATAGATACGTTAAAGAAATTGAACAGCAGATAACCGATTTTCAGTAAAGGGATCACCTGGCCGCAAGTGCTCTTATTTACCTTGTGGAAAAATTAAAAAAAAAAAAAAAAAAACTCGCACACTCGCATGGTATCGCAAACCGATTGATGCGTTCAAATCGTCCGTGCTAAATTGACAAAAAATATCCAAAATATATTAAAAACTGACAAAACATAAAATATTCCATAAAAAAAAGAGTACCACGTTCATTGTACTGCCCGAATGTTGTGAAACAGCCACATAAGTGTTCGCATGAAACTTGTTGTAATGAAATGAGTGAGTATTGTTTATATATAAAATACTCACTCAGTTCATTACAATATGTAATATAATAATCTAATCTAAACTTATTTAAAAATGGAAGTTTGTCTGAACCGATTTTCTTGAAAATTTACACAGTTGTACTATAAGCATCTGCGTGTGTTCTTAGCTAGGTTTTGTATCGAGGTACACCCGATAAATATCGAAAATCGATAATAAAAAAAAGTCGGGTTATAGATGGAGTGGTCCGATTTTAATCAAATTTCATACACTCATAGACAAAGACATAAGAAACGATATCCAGAAGTGTCAAGGTTGCAGTTCTTACAATAGTGCAGAAAATTTGATATCGATACCAGGAAATCAAAATTTGATTTACATCCATTCATTTTTCTTTCAGTCTACTGTTTCGTTTTAACTGGAAACAACTATTGCTTTCTCACTAACTGGAAACAACTATTGTCTTTCGTGCCAACGTCCAAAGAGTCTGAGCTCCAGGACCACGGATTAGTTTTAAAACTTTCATTACACCCGAGCAACGCCGGGCTATACTGCTAGTATAGGATATTCTTATCTATTTATACCGACTAGATTGAATATATATACAGAAATATTTTTTTGTTTATTACTTTGTTTTACCTTTGACGTTTTTCCCCTCTTACTGCTGCATTTATTCTCTCCTCTACGATTTTCCTTATTACTTGCAACCAAATAGAAGCCAATAAGTAAATATCAGATATAAGCAATGAAATTAAAACCCCCTTTTAGATTTCATTTCTATTTCCTTCTTTTTACGTTCATTTTCTTCTCTTTTACTCGTTCTTCTATTATATATATATATATATATATATATATATATATATATGTATAATATCTTCTTCTTGTTCTGTTCTCTTAATCCCTTTTTCATTCGTCTCGTTTTCATTTAGTCTTTTTTTTTATTATTTAACGTAAATATATGTATTTAGGGGATTTGGTTGGAGTGTCGAATAGCTCCCATTCAGAAGTCCTTGTGTCCGGACCATTGTCCTGCGAGTTTGAACTTTCTGATTTATTTAACAATTCCTCCCCGACCAACTCACCCTTCCATCATCCATTCAACGCGCCTCCCTCTCGCCATTTCTTTTCCGCTTTGGCCTCTTCCATTGATGGAGAGCCAACCAAGAGCTTCGATCAAAGAATAATGAAAGGAACATCCCGAGGTGGCTTGTGTCATCACAGAAAAAGAACGGGACGAACAAAAGAAAAAAAAATGTTGACCTGCCAAATCGTAGAGCTAACCGGAGGATTTTTCGTAAAGAAACCTCAAAATGCTTGGCTCAATACTTTGTTTCTCTCTCTCTCTCTTTTTTTGTTTTTTCCAAATATCTTCTTCTTTATGATGTTTTATTATTTTTTACATCATTTCTTTGTCTATGTTACTTTCTATCTTCCTTACTTTCTCTTTTTTTTTTATATGGTCTCTCTTTTTTTTAACTTCATTCTGCACTTTTTTAACTGAACTCATTCGATTAACGCTCTCCTCATCTTCTTTTTATATTTGCCTTTGTCTTAATCTTTCATGCGTTCGTCCACATCGCTTTTCTTTCTGCTTTTGTCTTTTATCTCAGATAAATCTCTACTTTTCCTTATCTTTCTATTTTATTCTGTTACTCGACATCTTCTCTTTCACACGTTTTTTTCTCTTCTTTTTCATCTCGTCATGTATTGTGTTCTTTTATCAATTTTGGATAGAATGCATTCACACACATTCGTAGTAACTGCCAGGACTTCTTTCTATTCAGTCAGTGAAGTGCCATACGTGATACACACTTGGGCGATCATGTCTCTTTCGAGAAATGACTGACTGGGCAGAATATTATCCCGCAGTAGGTTGCCATTGCTTTCTGCAGCAGACTGGTTGCCGACCAAGGCTATAGAACCCAATTTCTCCTATTATTTAACCCATAACTGGAGGGAGAGACGGATTAATACCTTTCCCAAGGGTATTTGCGCGTAAGTGAATGCAAGGAATTCAACTGGAATTCGAACTCGGCTCCCCGATTTCTCGTTCCGAGTCGATATCCAATGCGCCACAACGCACATTTTTGTATTACTTTACTTAAAACAAACCCAAAAGTTATTTTTAGTATCATCCATATTTTCCCCTCTTTAAAGAAGAAATAAAAACCGAAGCAAATTATGCTTAACCTGAAAATAAAAGAAAAATACAACTCTTCTTTATTGTATTGGACAATGTCATATTTTTATAACTTTGTTAACTATATATGTATAGCTAAAAAAATTTTATATATAATAGGTGTCATTATTTTATTTTATTATAACTGAAAACATAAATTTTGTGATTTGCTAATAATATTTAAAAAAAAAATCTTGTAAAGTTTAATATTACCTTTTTTAACGGTTTTTGCTTTTTGTAGCAGAGAAAATGAAAAAATTCTTTCAGAACATAAGACAAATATAATACATGCTATTCCTTATGTGCCTTGTGGTGCAGTGGACATCGACTCGGAACGACAAATCGGGGAGCCGAGTTCGAATTCCAGTTGAATTCCTTGCATTCACTTACGCACAAATACTCTTGGGAAAGGTATTACTCCGTCTCTTCCCTCCCATTATGGGTTAAATAATAGAACAGACTGGGTTCTATAGCCTTGGTTGGCAACCAGTCTACCTCAGAAAGCAATGGCAATCTACTACGGGATAAAATTTTGCCCAGTCAGTCATGTCTTTTTCGAGATATGATCGCCCAAAGCGTGTATCATGTATGGCACTTATTCTTTGGGGTGATGTTCTTTACTTAAATGTAGCGTTCTCTGTACCAATTACAATTAAGCGTTAATCAAGGACCCGTTTTTAGCCTGCTGTAGAGTTAGGGGGTTTGCTTTCGAAACTGAATCTGGTAAAATCTGTGATAATATTGTGATATCAATGTCAATGTCTGATATGTATAAATAGAGTAAATACGTCACCATTTTAAAACCTAGTGGAAACAGAGAATGGAAATTATGTAGTTTATTAACGAAGAGATTCACATACACTACAGGCCATAATTATTAGGCAACCCAAGTGTTTTAAAAAAATGATGTATTTCATACTATTTTTTAGTATTTATTGCCAAGTGAATAATTGTAAATGAAAAAGAATGGTTCTTTTGTTAATATTGCACAATAATATGTGCAACAAGTGAATTTATAAATGTTTAATAATTACCTATGTTGCAATTTCATCAATGAAAGAATGAAGAAAATTTAGGGTGATTCGGATGAGTTCATCTTTTGCTTCTTTGCCTTGTAAAAGTTTGCAAAGTAATAATAACAAAAGAACCATTTTATTTTCATTTGGCAATAAATACTAAAAATAGTATGAAATACACCATTTCTTTAAAAAAAAAATGGAGTGGCTTAATAATTATGGCGGGCAGTGTACATTTGATAGTATAGAATAGACATTAGAATTTAGTAAGATTTAAAATAAAATACAACATTTAGATTTTCAAAAACGTATTATCTGCAGTATTTGCTAATTTTCTTTTTCTATCGAAATGTTTTCTTCTTATTTGACTTTATCTCAATTTGGACAATTTTCTTTTCTTACAATTAGTTTAACTTTTCCTTTCTTTTTTTCTGGTAAATTTTCGTTTTAAATCCCGTCACTTTTCCCCCTTCAAATTTATCCAAAATAGCATTATCTCTGTGTAAATGTCTATGCTGAACTTAAATCAAGTGTTAGTTATTGAAGAAACTTACCCCTTTTTTTTTCTTTTTTTTGTTTTTTTTTATCTAAATGCCCATAAAAAAAACGAACTATATCTTGCACTTTTTCTCTCCCGTAACTCTGACGAAATCATGTAATTAACTGCAGAATGACGGACTGCTTAATGCAACGAATTTTGGCACATTTTTGCACTATTTTTCTTCATTTACTGATACTTCCGGCGATTAAAGTAATGCGCTATTGTATTTCTACGCTTATTGCTCTCAAAACAGGAAGTACATTGCCGGAATTCCAGTAAAGGACGAAATTCGACCAAAATTGCTGCCTACGTAGAACGTCATTCTGCAGTTAATTACATGACTTCGTGAGAGAAACGGGAGACAAAAAGTGCGAGATATAGTTCGTTTTTTTTATGGACTTTCAAAGCAAAAAAGGTAAGTTTCTTCAATAACTAATTGTTGATTTGAGTTCAGCATATACATTTGTACAGAAATAATGCTATTTTGGATAAATTTGAAGGGGGAAAAGCCGTCGGTACCTAAAACGAAAATTTACCTTTTCTCTTTCTTTTCTTTACTGATTTTATTTATTTTTTTTATTTTTCTTCATTCTAAGTTTCGCGTTCATATATACTCACACAATTTCCTCATGAATTTTCTTTCACTAATAATTTGTTTTAATTCTTCCTCCCCTTCGTTTTCTACTCTATCTTCTTAATTTTACTCCCTCCCTCTCACCATCTACTTTATTCGATATCCTGAGGTATGTTATTCAAAGTCACTCGACTGAATCTCTGCACGAGTTTTTTGTTTTTTTGTTGTTTTTTTTTTAGACAATAGCCTCGACAGAAGTCCATCATGGATGCATTTGTCAGTCTTTGCAGTTTAACAACCTGTGTATAACTGTAAAACAATGAGTTTAGACATATCGGACGTTAACAGTTTAATCGACTCCTGTTTTGTCTATCCGACAATGAGGTCTAGAGCTTAATTTCCGGTTTGCTTAGAAAACTAGGTCATGTAGATTTCTTAAACATCAAAGAGCTGCTGACTGGTTTTAAGCAAAGTCTCAAAAAGGGGAATTTGAAAATCATATTGCTTTTCTATAGATGCCTGCGTGACGAGCATCTACCGAACGGCAATATGGTGGTCTTCATCATTGGATTATACCCCACTGACTGTGGAATCGTTTTGTTAAACCAGAATAAAGAAAACAGGAATTGTAAAGCGGATTTTCTAGCCGAGGTTTTGTTCAGAATTTCTTTATAATCCATTAATATCTAATAAATATCGCTTGCAGCATATTATTTGACTCGTAGCTAGAGGGAGAAGCGATGTATTATAGTATATTATTACGCTGTAGTTAGTGGGGGATCAGTTTATTACTTTATAATAATAGAAAACCGATCCCCCACTTTATAACCAGTATAAGCCTTAATCATGATTCCAACTGTTATATTCAGTCAGTTAAGTGCCATACGTGATACATGCTTGGGCGATCATGTCTCGAAAGTGACATAACTGACTGGGCAGAAGATTATCCCACAGAATGTTGCCATTGCTTTCTGCGGTAGACTGGTTTCCGACCAAGGCTATAGAACCCAATCTGTCCTGTTATTTGACTCATAGCTAGAGGGTGAAAGAAATGTATTATATTATTATGTAGTAATTAGTGGGGGATCGGTTTCCTATTGTTATGAAGTAATAAACTAACCCCCACTTTATGACCAGTAGAAGCCTTAATCATTATTTCAAGTATTATATTCAGTCAGTCAGTTAAGTGCCATACGTGATACACGCTTGGGCAATCATATCTCGAAAGAGACATGACTGACTGGGCAGAAGATTATCCCGCAGTAGGTTGCCATTGCTTTCTGCGGTAGACTGGTTGCCAACCAATGCTATAGAACCCAATCTGTTCTGTTATTTAAACCATAACTGGAAGGAATAGACGGATAGCATCCGTCTAGAATAGAATAGAACAAAAATACTGTATTGTAAAATGGAACATTAGACGCTGTGTTTCTGTTTTCATGGAAGAATATTATTATATTTAAACAAAAAACAATTCAGAAATTTTTGTCTTTAGAGGAAACAGAAAAATTTAACGGTTTCCATAGTTATTTTTTTTTAATTATTTCTTTGTAAATTACTTAATCCGTAAAATGAATAAGATTTAAGAATGTTTCCATATCAGTACTTAATTTTGAAATTTTTTCCGTTGTAAAAAAAAAAAATAAATGAAAAGGTTTTCAGGACGTAGTTGATCATTTGATTTATTATATGTGAATTGCTATGCATTCTTAGGAAAGATTTCAGGGTGGTTTTCTAATGATCTCATTTTTATTCAGAGTTTTTCTTTACTGAAATTTGTTACCACACAAGGCTAGAGAGATTTATTTACCTTGCTAATTGATTCATAGCTGAAAGGGGGAGAAAATTTCGCTAATAGTATTTTTTTTTTTTTTTAATAAATGCAACAGATTTGTTCGGAATTTGAACTCGACTCGCCATTTTCACTTTGCTATTGAAAACCATTACTGCACCTACGGAGGCGTTTCCATCATAACATATTTATGTTTTTTTTTTTTTAAACTGTTTTTTTTTGTTGTTGTTTTATTTTCTTATTTATTTATTTATTTTATTTATTTATTTATATATTTTTATTTTTTGAGAAATGCACAACAAGGTTAGCTATTTTACTTGCTCTTTATAATTTGAATGACCTTAGGTAATAATACATCAGAAATGTTACAAATGGGCGGCTATCATGATGGAATAATCATTGTATATTCCTCTTTCCTTTTCTATTTTCTTCTTTCCTTTTTACGTTTTCTCAGTTTAATTCATTTGTTTTTTTTTGGGGGGGGGGTTGTTATAACTTTTCGTGTCGTCTTCTTTCTGAACCAAGATCCCTTTTGATCTCTGTTCTATTTTCATCTCAACTACCCTTCTCCGCTTCGTCGCTTTATCCCCCCATATTTCTCCTTCACTTTTTTTTCCTTCCCCAATCTCAGCTATCGTTTTCCATTTCACTTGCTTCCTGCATCATTCGAATCACCCTCTGTCACTCTCATCAGCTCTACCGAACCTTCCTATCAGAGAGCGCGCTGATGAAGAGTGGTCATGCGTAATGTTGATATTCGACCAATGTATACATGCAGAGATGGGGCCGTTCCAAAGAACTTCGTTGAACTGCAGCTCATTCAGGTGTGAACAGCCATCTGTTTCGGACAGTGAATGGACGATGCTGCTTCATTGTAGAAAGTCTAAAATTCAGGTGTTTTCTATCCTTGATGTATCAGTTGCACTTTTTTTTAGTCCCTCTTTCATATTGCCCAGGACGCGCATATTCAGTTTAATGATGTTACCCTTACCTAGGATTTCTAAAATTGAAATGACATACCAGTCTACCGCAGAAAGCAGTGGCAACCTACTGCGGGATAATTTTCCTCCCAGTCTGTCATGCCTCTTTCGAGACACGATCGCCCAAAGTGTGTATCACGTATATCACTTAACTGACTGACTGAATATAATAGTTGGAATCATGATTAAGGCTTCTACTGGTCGTAAAGTGGGGGATCGGTTTTCTATTGTTATGGAGTAATAAACTGATCCCACCCCAAATTACTATGTAATGATATAATACATCGCTTCTCCCTCTAGCTATGAGTCAAATAACAGGACAGATTGGGTTCTATAGCCTTGGATGGCAACCAGTCTACCGCGGAAAGCAATAGCAACCTACTGCAGGATAACCGTCTGCCCAGTCATTCATGTCTCTTTCGACACATAATCGCCCAAAGCGTGTATCATGTATGTAACTTAACTGACTATAATATTTGAGTATGGTAGGCCCAGTAGTACTGCTCAGAATATGAGGTCACATTATACACGAGGTATATGGATAAAAGATTTTTGCCTGAAAGTATTGAGGAGTTAACTATACATGAAGTAGACTTATACACAAGCATGTGCAGAACATGAAAGGAAAAAAAAGAAATGTAAAGGAAAATGTGCATGCGTCATTTCCGAATTTCCTAATTTCTTGGATCCTATAAATGATTTTAAATGATTAAAAATGATTTTAAAATCAATGCTTAATGATCATTTTAACAACAATGTGCTAACATTTCCTGATGAAGTGGTAAAAATCTCGAAACATAGAAATTTCCGTGTCGCAATGTAAGCTATATCAATTTTAAATAAAAAAAATCAAATTGTTGCCATCCAAGGCTAAAGAAACCAATCTGTCCTATTATTTAACCCATAACTGGAGGGAAGAGACGGATTATTACCTTTCTCAAAGGGATTTGTGTGTAAGTAAATGCAAGGAATTTAACTGGAATTCGAACTCGGCTTCCCTATTTGTCGTTCCGAGTCGATATCCACTGCACCACAACAGTACTAGAAATATTTTATAGCAAATGAATGATATTCATTCATTGTTTTTTTTTTTTTGTTTTTTTTTTTTGTTTTTTTTGTTTTTTGTACAAAGCCATCTAAAAATGGTGAGGAAAACCAGTTACCATAATATATGTGATGTAAATATTTAAATACCGTAGTTGTGTTTTCATTCATGTTTTACTACGATAGTTCTTTTTAACATGGGCGTACATCCTACATAGCTTAAATTTCTTAACTTTTGTCGCTACATAAAGAAAAACTCTTCATTCACTATGCATATTAAGATAAACATTATAAAAAACTTGTATTATATTCTAGTATATATGGTACACATAGTTTTCAATATAATTCAAGTAAAATCTTCGGTGTTTTATACTAATTTAAAATGATATACTATCAATTGATAGCCTTTAAAAAACAAACTTTGATGTACTTCAGATTAGATTTTATGCTAGCTAAAACATTTATTATAAAACTCTGGCAAAAACTTGTTTTATATCATTCTTCAACTCAAGAATTACTTTCAATTTGTTAAAGTCCCTGAATCAGTCTTTCACGATATAGCTTTTAAAATATTTATTTGAACTATAGTAATTTAAAAGTCATTACTAATACCACTGAAATTAAACTTTACGATTACTTTAAGATCCCTCTCATAATTATTTACACGTGGTCTATTGTCTTAATCTTTGTAGTCATAATGAAAACGTTTCGTCTGTTGTGCCCCCTGATGATCTTTATCAGGTGTTTGTCGATTGGCGCAACCTGCAAAAAAATTTGATCAAAACTTTTTATTTGATTTATGGGGTATATTTTTATCATTCCGCTGATTGTGTCTAAGGATAGACCATTTACTCCTATTTTAAAATTGTCCGTGCATGGAGTACTGCTGCCATTTATGGTCAGCTGCCCCTGCCGTTCTCCTCAGTGTTCTTGACAAGCTCCAAAGGAGAGTCTGTAATGTGATAGGTACTGATCTGACGACTCGACTGCAGCCACTTCCCCATCGTCGAAATGTGGCCTCCCTTTGTCTGTTTTATAAATACTTTCATGGCTTCTGCTCGGACGAGCTTAAGTCACTGATGCCTCCTCAACAGGTGTTTACTCGTGCAACCAGACTGGCAACTGGGTCCCACCCATTCACAGTCAGGTTAGCCAAATGCAGACGACAATTCTACTCCTGCAGCTTCTTCTCTCGCACTTCCCGCCTGTGGAACTCGCTCCCATATTCTTGCTTTCCTGACGGCTACAACCTCCAGAAATTTAAATGCAAAGTCAATACTCATCTACTAACCACTGAACTCTAGCTCTCTCCCCACCCCCGTATAACCTTCCCTTTCTCTCCACCTATGTATCTGTCATCGCACCTGCTTTCTCAGCTTTCTATTGTTCCTTTCTAACTAGTTTGTACTCCTCACTCTTTTCTAATTAATCTTTTTACATTTATGTAACCCCCTGCACATCAGTGGCGTTTCCGCCTTGCTCGGGGTGAAATGATTAAAAAAAAAAACATTAAAAAAAACTGTATTTAAAAACAGGTGTTGCTAACCTTGATATATTACACATCTAATTATTAGTAAAAGAAAATAATTAAAATTTTTATAACTTTTAATTATTAATACCAGGTACATTGTTATCATCTACTATTTTTCTTACTATTCTACGTAACTAAATGATGAAATTCCTCTTGTTTGAACCCAATCTGTCCTGTTATTTGACTCATAGCTAAAGGGAGAAGCGATGTATTATATCATTACGTAGTAATTAGTGGGGGATTAGTTTATTACTGCATAACAATAGAAAACCGATCCCCCACTTCATGACCAGTAGAAGCCTTAATCATGATTCCAACCATTATATTCAGTCAGTCAGTTAAGTGCCATACGGGATACACGCTTTAGGCGATCATGTCTCTTTGAGACATGACTGACTGGGCGGAAAATTATCCCGCAGTACATTGCCACTGCTTTCTGCGTTAGACTGGTTACCAGCCAAGGCTACAGAATCTAATCTGTCCTGTTATTTAACCCATAACTTGAGGGAAGAGACGGATTAATACTTTAACTTCCATTTTACGGAAGAAAGAAACTTGTTCGAGCGTAAACAGACAAAATACACCGGGAGAGAATAAAAAAAAAAAAAGAATAGTTGTAAGAAAGATCAATCGCGTCACCCTATTAACTCACAGCATACATAGACGTGTTCTTTAAAATATCACATTGCAGTCAGTGTCCTTCACTTTTACAAAGCATATCAAAGTATCTGACAAAACCTAAAGATTTCTCCCCCAACGACGGAGCAAAAATGCTTCTGTGACCTTTCACCTTAGACGATATATATATATATATATATATATATATATATATAGGCCGGAGATAACAATCCATTAGAAAACCGACATGTTGTTACTTGCTAAGGGCCCCTGTATCGGCGTTGAAAAATTGTCTCGTTTGCCCCCAGGTGATGCCATATACTATTCGCTGAACATTACGCTGCTAATAGGCACAGGCAGAATCGCGCATGCGCGCACAGACCTCTCTCTCTCTCTCTCTCTCTCTCTCTATATATATATATATATATATATATATATATATATGACAGTAAATACTGCTTAAAATAAAACGAAGAGTCTACTCAAATTCGGTTATCCATTAAAAATAATGATTGAGGGAGTGCATAAGCTGAGTGGAATATCTCTCTCTCTCTCTCTCTCTCTGTATATATATATATATATATATATATATGGGACTTTGTGTGTGTGTCCGTTACCTACTCCGAAACGAGTGAACTGATTTTCTTGAAAATTTACACAGTTGTACTATAAGCGTCTGCGAGTGTTCTTAGCTAGGTTTTGTGTCGAGGTACCGCCGATAAATATCGATAATCAAAAAAATCGGGTTATAGAAGGAGTGGTCCGATTTTAATCAAATTTGATACACTCATAGACAAAGACATAAGAAACGATATTCAGAAGTTTCAAGGTTGCAGTTCTTACAATAGTGCAGAAAATCGATAATCATATATATATATATATATATATATATATATATATATATATATATAAAGCAAGATGTTTGTGTGTGTGTGTCTGTTTATTTGCCTGTATATCTAAGTAGGTATAATTGTAGTTCTTAGTCTCAGCTATGATACCATTTACTCAGAGGACTTATATAGCCTTAAAAATTCAGTTTACGACGAAAAAAACTTATTTGATATCGATACCAGGAAATCAAAATTTGACTTACAACCATTCATTTTTCTTTTAGTCTACGGTTTCACTTTAACTAGAAACATCTATTGCTTTTTAATCTTTCCTGCCAACGTCCAAAGAATCTGAGCTCCAGGACCATGGATTAGTTTTAAAGCTTTCATTCCACCCGAGCAACGCCGGGCTATACTGCCAGTATATATATATATATATATATATATATATATAATCCAGTTAATTGCCATACACGCTCGGTGATCCTGTTCCTCAACAAACATGACTGACTGGGCAGAAGATCTTTCTGCAGTAGGTTGCCATTATTTTCTGCAGTAGAAAATAATCTGTCCTGCTATTTAACCCATATCTTGATGGAGAAGTGACAAATTCCTACCTTTCCTCAGGGTATTTGCGTATATGTCTATGCAATGACTTCAACTGGAATTCGAAATTGGCTCGCCGATTTCTCTGTGTCGATATCCACTGTACCACAACGCACATTATATATATATTTATTCTTGTATTTTATATGGTTTTGATTTTTTGAGGGCATAGTATTACGGTTAGTCCGTCTGTAAGGAAAATGCCATTATGACACAATGCATTCCACCATATATTTGGAAACAGCATATTGTCCTGCTTGGCATTTGCACCGAAAAGACTAAACTATCGCCCGGTTCACACTCTACCCACGTCTATTGGACAGGTGAAGAGGATCATCCCTTGTTTCCTGTTTAGGATGCGGTTTCCGGTTTTCTCTTTTCTAATCTTTTCCCTCTTATGTAGACCCCTGCACATCAGTGGCGTTACCGCCTTGCTTGGGGTGATAGGACTAAAAAAAAAAACTCCAATAACACCCTTTCAGAATGTTTGGGTGTCAAACTAATGTCTGTGCAGAGGATTCGGAAAGAATTGGAGGTGTTCGATTGTGGTTACGTGGGTACGTCAGCTCGGAAAACTTACTCTGATCATTCTGATGAGACAAGAATTCTCGAATTTGTAGGTTAGGGCCTACATCAAGTGCCTTGAGGAGGTAGTTGAGCCCTTGGTTAAGTGTGTGGCTGACGGAAGGAACATATGCCTGGCAACAGGACTCTGCACCATGACACACACGAAGGAGAACCCAGTCATGGCTGTCAGACAATATCTGCAACCATATTATCATGTACTTCTAGTAACCTAACTCTCTAGATTGTGGGGCGCAGTTGAACATAAGACCAACAAAACTTCTTGCAAAACCAAAAAAAAAAAAAAAAAACAGAAGGTAAAAATTTATGACAGCATTCTGCAACTTAAACAAGGGGACCGCCCAAATGAGTTGCAGGAAATTCCAAAGTTTTCTTGAGGTCATGGTTAAAGCCAACGACAATTATATTGAATGAATTTACTTTTTAGTATTTCAACATATAATTGTGCCTTTTTGGTAAATATATCGTTTAAAATTTGATGTCCATTTTATTTTCATTTTTGCGTATTTTAGCCAACAGTTTATCCATCATCGTACCCATGTATATATATATATATATATATATATATATACCGGGGAGTACATTGTTTTTTTTCTTTTTTTGACACATTTTTTTGTTACGAAAATATGTCATTTTCGTAACAAAAATTTATCGTGAATAATCAAGCCGGTAGAAATATATATATATTACTGTTTAATTGTAAAACAGAATATCTACTTAAATACGAGTATCGATAAAAAATAATGTTCAAACAAATCATTTCAAATTGTTGGTTGTTTATAGCCATTTCGTTAATCTTCGTTAATTTCCGTGACATATATAAATATAGTACCTAACAAATCAATGTATTCTTTCCATGCATAATAAGTTTTTTCATAACGTATTCATGCATATTTTTTTCCTACTTCGACACGCCAGTGCATTTGTATTTATTCACGTAAAACTTGTTTTTATATAAGTTTATATACTCGACTTTATTTATAACTGAAGAACACGGTTAATTAAGTTTTTTTTTTCTTATTGGTTTTGCCTATCTGGAAAGGACGTAAAAATAGAATTGTCAGAAGAGAGGCAAAATTGATGCAGTAAACCACTACAACTGAACAAGTATTAAAAGTAACAGGAACAATAGTATATTCAATAATAACGGAGTATTAGTATAATATTAGTACTATTGTCATTAGTAAGAAAATTTGGAAGAACACTATTGCTGAAGATGAACGACATCATCAAATAAGAGTGAGTGAGTTTTGTTTAACAGCATATCACCCACTGTGGGTCATTTAATGCCAAAAAGGTAGGGTTTTAAGGCGTTTTTTTTAATGTTCGGTTATAGTTAGAAGGTTAATTTAGTCAGATTTTAAGGAAAATTTTATTTTTATTTTTTTATTTTTTTTCATTTTAGAAAACTGAAAATATCTTCTAGTTTTGTATTCAAAAATGTTTTGCTGAGAATTCTTTCCATCGTAAATGTGTTGTGTTGTAATAATTTTTCTTCAAAAATGTATATTTTTCTATAAAAGTCTAACTTCACAGTGTCTTGACCCCAGTTTGGGGATAAACTATTTGTCCATAGTTGGGAGCCTAACAGGTGCTACCACTCCAGGTCAGGATGGACCTGGTAACAACAACAATTAAGAGGTGGTTCCACGCTCCTTACAATTTCCCAATCAGAGGCCTTGTTGCCTGATGTAGTTTACCGTTATGCCCAGGACCTCATCAAATAAGATATGTCTATATTTGTGGGATACGGGAATGTAAAGTCAAATGCACGTTGGAAAACTCTTCTTGATTGGTGAAATGTTCGCGAATGTTCTTTGAAGGCATTTTTATTAGGACATCGTTTTACTAGCAGTGTTTTGCATATAATACATTCGCAAAAATAAGAAGATAAAGAGATGATACATTTTAAAAAATTATATATGCTTATGAAAATAATTATATACTAGCAGTATAGCACGGCGTTGGGTGTAATGAAAGCTTTAAAACTAATCCATGGTCCTGGAGCTCAGACTCTTTGGACATTGGCACGAAAGACTCAAAAGCAATAGTTATTTCCAGTTAAAGCGAAACCGTAGACTGAAAGAAAAATGAATGGATATAAGTCAAATTTTGATTTCCTGGTATCGATATCAAATAAGTTTTTTCGTCGTAAACTGAATTTTGAAGGCTAAATAAGTCCTCTGAGTAAATGGTGTCTTGGCTGAGACTAAGAACTACAATTATACCTACTTAGAGCCAAACCCGAAGCAAAAACTAAAATAAAAGGGCTGAAAAAAATACAGAGACAGGCAGATAAACAGACACACACAAACATCTTGCCTTATATATATATATATATATATATATATATATAATTATCGATTTCCCGCACTATTGTAAGAACTGCAACCTTCCAACTTCTGAATATCGTTTCTTGTGTCTTTGTCTATGAGTGTGTCAAATTTGATTAAAATCGGAGAGACCTCGACGCAAAACCTAGCTAAGTACACTCGCAGACGCTTATAGTACAACTGTGTAAATTTTTAAGAAAATCGGTTCAACCGTTTCGGAATGTATAGGTAACGGACACACACACACACACACACACACACACACACACAAGGTTCCATTTATAAAGAAGTTCAGATTAGATTTAGATTAGGTAGATTTAGAACTATATATTATCTAATGTTTTTATTAGGTACGTTATGTGCATTGTGGTGCAGTGGATATCGGCTCGGAATGAGAAATCTGGGAGCCGAGTTCGAATTCTCGTTGAATTCATTGCATTCACTTACGCGCAAATACCCTTGGGAAAGATATTAATCAGTCTCTTCCCTCCAATTATGAGTTAGATAACAGGAGAGGTTGGGTTCCATTGCCTTGTCTGGCAACCAGTTTACCACAAAAAGCAATGGCAACCTCCTGCGGGATAATCTTCCGCCCAGTCAGTCATGTCTCTTTCGAGACATGATCGCCCAAGCGTGTATCACGTATGTTACTTAACGGATTGATACAGAATATGTATAAACCAAAAGAAATGCAAATACATAGACCATTTTCATGCTGATATGTGATATATAAAAGAAATTTTAGATATATATAAAAGGAAGTTCCAAAGATGGATGCACTAACGTGCAAGAAAGCGCCATTACTCCCCCCTCTCTCTCTCAATCTCTCTCTCTCTCACATACACACACCTATAAAAGAGTGATAGGCACAGTGGTGATATAAGAAATACCATTTGACAGTAGCATGAGGCATATGACTGACACTCCCTGATGCAGTGTTCGTCACCCTACTCACCACTATGCCACAAAAGGCTTGTTGCCCATACTGACCAGCTTTTCCTGTAAATAAAGCAAATCTTATATAATATATCCAGTCACGCATTTGTATTTCGTGTCTGCGTCTTTTGAGCGTCTACAGTGACATATGAAGCAATATATAAATCAATCTTCGCTTACGTTAAAGTGAACAATTGTTTGTATGTCTCACCTTTACACTGACCCACCCTGCCAAACACACACACACAAATATATATATATATATATATATAATCAAGCTATTCATCTATTTTGTTACTTATCAATATGACCATCAAACTATCAGTGTATTCAGAACTATCTATCTTGCACAACATTAGTTCTGATGGTAGAAAGATGAAAAAAAAAAAGACAGGGATATTGGTGCGCAGATTCAAAGGGAGTTGCCGAAATAAGATACTGCGATAAAAATCTTGACAGTGAGGGAGTTGGGTGATATGGAGCGTGAGGGGTGCAGCTATGTTGCTGTAATTTTGTGGGATAAAGAAAAGACTAGAATAGTGACTAAATCAGAGTAAGTATCATCACGTGAAAAACAACTAGGGGAAAATTAAAATTGATTAAAGAAAGCGGTCAAGATGAGAAAGAAGAAAAAAATTTAAAGTATTTAGGAAAATGAATTATAAAGAGGGGGGAAAAAAGCAAGGAGAAAGGAATTCATTGGCGTATTTCTTTAAATCTGGAGTAGGAGATGGAATAGATTTTAAGAGAAAATAAACTGGAAAAAAATTAAAAATGAAGTGAGCACCAAACAGAAAATGAAAGCCGAATGAAAATAATGAAGGATGATTAAAAACTAACACGAAATGGTGAAACTAATCAGAAAGTAAATAACTATATAAAAAAAATAATAATAATAAAGAACTAAAACAAAGGAAAGAAAGATACGTTAAATTAATTTTCTTTTCTCTCGTTACATGTTAGCTTAGTCGCAAAAGAAATGTACGAAGGAAAGAATGGAACTCAGTAAAACACACGAAAGCAAAAACAATGAGACTCATTTTCACTAACAGAACTCCTTTTTTTTTTTAAACATAGAACATCAAAGAGACCTAATCGAGTTTCATCTGACAGGAGAGTGACTCTTCTCTTTTGTGTGTGTTAATCGCAGTGTCGACCTTTTAAAGCATTCCCTCGTTTATTTTTCAATGCCAAAAAGAAGGTAAAAAGGATGCAAGAATGCAAGCCTCTGTATGCAACGAAGCTAAACTAAATAAGCACATCAATGTCAGCTTTGTATCTCCATACTAAACCACCGACCATATTATTTATATGTGGTCCTGGGTATGACGGTAAATTGCATCCAGCAGCAAGGCCTCTGATTGGGAGGTTGTGAGGAGCATGGAACCACCTCTTAATTACTGTTGTTCCCAGGTCCACCCTCACCCGGAGTTGTAGCACCTGTTAGGGTCTCAGTTATGGATAAATAATTAACCCCCCAAACTGGGGTTAAAACAATATGAAAGTATAAAAATACACTTTTATAGAAATATATATATATATATATACTTTTATAGAAAAATATACATTTTTGAATGAAAAATATTACCAATAATACATTTTTAAGAAACAAATATTAATATTATATATTTTTGAAGAAAAAAATTGCCATCATACATTTTGGAAGGAGAAAAATTATTACCATCAATACATTTTTTAATACAAAACTAGAAGATATTTTTCCGAAATAAAATAAAAATAAATTTTCATCAAAATCTGACTAAATCAACCTTCTTACTATAACTGAACATTAAAAAAATATTTTTAAACTCTACCTTTTCGGCATTAAATAATACACAGAGGTTGATATGCCGTTAAGCAAAACTTAAATTCTGTGTATACGATATCTCAGCCCTAAAACTTCTTTACCTGAAATTATATATATATATATATATATATATATATATATATATATTTTTTTGTTCATTTTGGTGAGATTTAGCTTGTAATTCAGTCTTGTCTTAGGAACATTTCAAAACACATAGTTTTAAATTTTGTTTTCAGTTAATAAATCCTATGTGTGTTTCGACTCTTTTAATTTTTTTTATTGCACATATTGATCCCAATAGTATTTTTTAGTATTCATTGCCAGGTAAATAATTGTAAATGAAAATAGAATGGTTCTTTTGTTTATACTGCACAATAACATGTGCATCAAATGAATTTATAAATATTTAATAATTACCTATATTGCAGTTTCAACAATAAAAGAATGAAGAAAATTTAGGGTAATTCGGAGGAGTTCATCTTTGCTTCCTTGCCTTGTAACATTTTTTGCAAAATAATAACAAAAGAACCATTCTAGATACATTTGGCAATAAATACTAAAAATAGTATGAAATACATCATCTTAAAAAAAATGAGGTAGCCTAATAATTATGGCCCTTAGTGTACATGCGCTTGGTCTTCAAGCTAATGTTATCTGTTTAATTTTAAGTTATATCTAATTCTAATTCGTAATGCAGTAGACATCGGCTCGGAACGAGAAATCATAGAGCAGAGTTCTAATCCCAGTTGAATTCGTTTCTATTAATTCGTCTCTTCTCCCTCCAAAGAACAGAACAGATTGGGTTCTATAACCTTCGTTGGCAAGAATTTTATCACAGAAAGTAATAGCAAACTCCTGCGGAAAAATCTTCTGCCCAGTGAGTTATCTCTTTCGAGACATGATCACCCAGAAGTGTATCACGTATAGCAATTAACTGACTGATATAAGAAAGTAGCAAGCACTTAAAGAAAGAATATGTTAGATTTGACTAATTTCAAAAGTCTAATCAATATGAATGCTTTCTAAAGCTTTAAAATATTTCCTTATTGAAACGAAAATATTATTGTAAGATGAAGTTGAATTATATTCATACTAGCGGTATAGACCGGCGTTGCTCGGGTATAATGAAAGGTTTAAAACTAATCCATGGTCTTGGAGCTCAGACTCAGCCTAAAAAATATTTGTGTGAAGTTTGGTGAGAATCGGATAAAAATTGTGGATTTCTATAAAGGACATACAGACAGATAAACAGACACACACACAGACATCTTGCCTTATATATATATATATATATATATATATATATATATATATATATATATATATAATCGATTTTCTGCACTATTGTAAGAACTGCAACTTTGAAACTTCTGAATATCGTTTCTTGTTTTTGTCTATAAGTGTATCAAATTTGATTAAAATCGGACCACTCCTTCTATAACCCGATTTTTTCGATTATCGATTTTTGATATTTTTTAAGTGTACCTCGACACAAAACCTAGCTAAGACCACTCGCAGACGCTTATAGTACAACTGTGTAAATTTTCAGGAAAATCGGTTCAGCTGTTACGGAGTCTATAGGTAACGGGCACACACATACACACAGAGACAAAGTTCCATTTATAAATAAGTTTAGATTTTCCATCTTCTATGTGCCTTGTCCCTTCGGGACGTAGGCTATCATGGCCTTCCACTTTTCCCTGTCCCTGGTGGCTCTAAGCACGCCTTCTCCTGTTACACCATTCAGTCCTCGTTCCATCATCCACCTGATTAGATCCTTCAAATATGTTATTTGTTGTTTTCCCCTGTCTCTTTTTCCTTCTACCTGGCCTGTTAGCATCAGATTCTCCAAGCCCTCCTTCCTCATTGCGTGTCCCAGGAACTTCAGCTGTCTCTTCCTGATACTCACTATTAATTTCCTTTTTGTTTCCATCATTTCCAAGACCTCATCATTGCTCACATGCTCGATCCATGATATTCGCAGCACCCTTCTGTAGGACCATATTTCAGTTGCTTCAAGTTTTTCCTTCATCTTTGATGGTATTGTCCAGCATTCACTGCCATATTGAAGGACAGACAGCACGTAGCAATCCAGTACTCTCTTTCTTGCTTCTAGCAAAATTGTCCTGTTTTTTAATACCTTACTCAACTTCTGGAATGTTTCCTTCGCCATGCCAATTCGCCTTCGGATCTCTGTGTCGCACTTTCCGTCTTCCGTTATAACACTTCCCAGGTATCTAAATTTTTGTACCTGCTTGATTCTAGTATCCCCGACTTGTATTTGGCATTTTGGACTGCCCTTTTACTGATGACCATGCATTCGGTTTTCTTTCAGTTTGTTTCTGGTCCTTCCATTACTTCCTTCAGAAAGAACAGAAAGGTGTGGAGTGATGATCGCCCAACGTCCTGAAGGAGCATGATGCATAAAAGTTTAACATTAAAGTTTAATTTAATGAAGATGATTTTAATGTAACCTTGCTGATGTAAACAAACAAGATAGAAATCTCTCACCTTTCGGGGGTTTTTTTTGTTTTTGTTTTTTTGGGTTTTTTTAACCTATGAAAGAGGCATTTTGAATCTCAATTCGATAAGACTGTTTATATTAAGAGAAAAAGTTGCGCCCATTTATACCGGTCGTAAAAACAAGATCAAGCCTCGTATCGAGGCATCAAAATATAAAGTTGTTGGGTGCCAAGTCAGAGGTTGACGTTTAAAGATTATATATTCTTTATCTGATCCTTTCAGAAATTAATATTTTTATTCTACTATAAACATTATTTTAAATTCACTTCATATATTTGTCTATACTTATTTTATAGCATGGGATTGGTTTACGGATATATCACGTCCTATCATTGAGATTAAGATCGTACGATCACCGTTGATCCTGATCAGTACCTAGATTGGAAAACGCTTGAGAATACCTGGTGCAATAACCTTGGATGTGTGGGTAATGTCATGAATGAAGGTACGGCATTAGAAATCGGAAACCTGAGTTTCAATTCCTGTCAGTTTCGTTATGTTCACTTACGCGCAAATGCCCTTGGGAATCCAACACTTCCTCCCAGCTATGGGTTAATTAGTAAAACATGTATCAGTAAATCATTATTTTAAAAAAAAGTTTTTACAATCTTAAAATATTTTTCTGGCTTTAAACAATCTTCAAAGGGTCAATAGAACGTGAAAAAAAACAAATGGATTAATGAATCTACAATTACGTTTATAGACTTTTTCTCTAAAACATAAGCAAGCGATTTAGAAACTAATGTTTCGAGAAGATGCAGCGTTCTTATTTATTTTAAAAATTAATGGCGGCCATGAACTCAGATAAATGATAAGCTCAACACTCAAGAGTAGGAGCTTGAATTTTGTTTAATGGCATATCAATCTATGAAGTTTATTTAATGCCAAAAAGGTAGGGTTTTAAGGTATTTTTTTTTAATGTTCAGTTATAGTGAGAAGGTTGATTTAATCAGATTTTGATGAAAAACAATTTATTTTTATTTTTTGTAAATTAGAAAACTGAAGATATCTTCTAGTTTTGTATTAAAAAATGTAAAGCTGGTAATAATTATCCTTCAAAAATGTATTATGGCAATAATTTTTTTCCTTCAAAAATGTATATTTTTCTATAAAGTCGATTTTCAAATATATATTTCTTTAAAAGTCTATTTTCATAATTTCATAGTGTTTTGACCACAGTTTGGGGGTTAACTATTTGCCCATAGCTGGGACCCTAAGAGGTGCTACCACTCCGAGTTAGGGTGGACCTGGGAACAACTGCATTTAGGAGGTGGTCTCATGCTCCTCACAACCTCCCAATCAGTGGCCTTGCTGCCGGATGCAGTTTACCGTCCTACCCAAGACCCAACACGATAGAATTGTCAACAGCTGAAAGACGTGAGGGGCTCTAGCCCTACTCCATGTCTATAGCATCATGTATGCAAGAGTTGGATTTCTATGTGGGATTGCTTCACGTTAATCATCATTAAAATCACTCATATTTTTTCCTGCTTCTAATGTATTTTGTAATTTATTTTAGGGTCAACAATAAATGTTACTCAGCGAGATAAGAAATTACTAGTCAGTAACAATAGTCAGATTCATTAACTTCTTAACCATTACTTGACATTCAGGTTCTCTAATTGTGCTAAGTACTGAGACCAGTCCTCACTGACTTGCAGCATTAGCAAAAATATATATATATACATACACAGACGCCGAATTTTGTGAAACATATGTGTTTTTAGAACATTTTCCAAACAACTATTACAGTGTCAAGTACAGTGGAACCTCTATTTACGAAAGGCTATACATACGAAGTTTTCAGGTTACGAAACGCCTCTTTGGAAAAAATATTTCCTTTTGTTACGAAAGAAATTTCAGGATACAAAAGGTGAAAATTTCAAAATACGTTCTTCTACTCGCAGCTCCCAGAGTCCACCTCATTGCCTCTTCAAGTGCCTCCTCATTCTCGATAATGCCCCTGCCTACCCGCCCAGGCTCGAATATGATACCCTGGAGGAGTTCACGTTTATTAAGGTGCTGTACCTCCCACCTAACACCACCTCTATTCTTCAGCCCATGGACCAACAAGTAATTTCGAACTTCAAGAAACTCTACACGAAATACCTTTTCAAGAGGTGTCTCGACATCACTGAAAACACCCAGCTTACCTTTCGTGAGTTTTGGAAGCAGCACTTCGATATTGTTGTTTGTCTCAAGATAATCGACATGGCTTGGCAGGAGGTGACCAGACGTACCCTTAATATGGCTTGGAGAAAGCTGTTGTCCGATGCTGTTGCCTCACGGAATTTTGAGCGGTTCGATGTGGGGGCTTAGAATCGATTAGGGCATTTATAGAGTAAAAAGCGTCTCTACTTAGGAAATTTTCATATTACGAAACGACTTCCAAAACGAATTAATTTCGAGACATGATCGCTCAAAGCGTGTATCCCATACGGCAAATTTACTGACTGACTGAATATAATAAGTCCACATCCAGAAATTCAGGCAAAAAAAGTATTTGTATAAAAGCGATAAAATTCAGGAAGAAATTTGCAGTAAATATTGTTTAATTCTCGTTTTAATCAAATAATTTAATTTGTTTTATTTTATTTATTTTTTTTTTAATTTTCAGGAGATTTGGTACAAAGTGTGCTGGTTGTTCGCAAGGCATCTCACCAAATGACTTAGTTCGGAGAGCGCGTAGCAAAGTATTCCATCTCAAATGTTTCACATGCATGGTCTGTCGCAAGCAATTATCGACCGGCGAGGAACTTTATGTACTCGACGAGAACAAGTTCATCTGCAAAGATGATTACCTACACAGTAAATTCTCAGGTAAGTGCAATTTTCTTCTCATCCTATTTGCACTGCTGTTATTTAGCGGCGATTTAAATGTTGAATTATATGTACGTAGCGTGACACATTTGGTAAACATCTGTTGTATAGTTAAGTCGATTATCTGGTTTCAAATCTTTGGGAAAGATCTGGCTGGTATTCACTATGCCATCTGTTCGTTGCAGTTACTTCGAAATTGCTATTAATATATAAACACGTTCTTGAATGCCAGTGTATTAGAGAATGGAACTTGATTCATAGAAGAACATACTATTAAAAATTGATTTAGTTTAATATTGAAATAAATTTAAAATGGCGGACCTGTACGACACTACCACCATCTTTAAATTTGTTGATTTTCAATTTTTGGGACACTTTTCAGCGCAGTCTTATCGATTATTACAGAAAGATTCCGATTATCAAAGTAAAGTTGGAAAAATTTTAATATTTAAAAAATTTTATGGCGGGGCTCAGTTTCTCATACAACGTTATAGTAAATCGATCCTCCATTTTGGAACCACTCGCGTGTTTTTTGTGGGTTTTTTTTGTGGGTTTTTTTTTTTAATTTTTTTTATTTTTTTACGAGTTTTTGCTCCTTTTTTAAACTGAGAAACTAAGCTACCCCACCGAAAAAAAAAAAAATTGTTTAAATATTGAAAATTTTCGAAATTTTTTGTTTTTGTCAATCAGAAAGTTTAGGGTGTAATTGATAAGACTGCGCTCAAAAAAGCTAAAAAAATGAAAATCAACAAATTTAAATGTTGTAGTAATGTCCTACAGGTCCGCCTTTAAAGTTATTAGACGAGATATATAAAGCTGAAATATTTTTGAAAATATTAAGCGTATTTAGTTTATAATATTATTTGAATTGAGTTTCTTTAAGTTATGTATTTACTGGGAAAAGGATAATCATCCTTGAAAAATTTTATGTCCTAAATCATTTTAGAAATAATTATAGAAGCTATTATTGCTTGATTGAAGTAATTGTGGTCGTTCTTCGAGCCTAGCTAAAACTTTGGATAATGAATTTCAAGGATGGACATCTTCTCATTCAGTTTACTGTGTAATATAATCTAATAAACCGTCGTATACGATATCAATCCGTCAGTTTCGTGATACACACTTGGGCGGTCGTGTCTTGAAAGAGACATGACTGACTGGGCAGAAGATTATCCCTCAATAGTTTGCCATTATTTTCTGCGGTAAACTGGTTGTCAGCCAAGGTTATAGAACCCAATCTCTCCTGTTATTTAACCCATAACTGGAGGGAAGAGAGAGTTTAATACCTTTCCCAAGAGTATTTGCGCGTCAGTGAATGCAAAGAATTCAAGTGGAATATCCACTGCACTATCCGTCTTAAAATCACTGAATAGCCATCTTAAAATCATACGAGTTCAACATATTAATCTCATCTGACCTAGTATCTTAAAATACATTAATCTAGTGATTAATCCTCTGTGAGCGTCATAATAGGGATAACATAAAATATCAGAAGAACATAAAAAAGGGGATCAAAGATGAATAAGATAAATTTTGTGGTAAATGAATATAATTATTTCCTATAATAAAATTTATAATAAAAATAACTTTATAAGTTATAATAACAATTTAATAAAATATAATAAAAATTAATATAATATATATAATATAATATAAAATAATATATATAATATAATATATAATATAATATATTATTATATTATAACATAATAAAAACTTTATAAGTTTATTTTTTTTTAATCATATCACCCCGAGCAAGGCGGTTATGCCACTTATGAGCAGGGGGCTACGTCGGAGTGAAAAAATTGGAAAAGAGAAAGCCAGAAACCACATCCTAAACAAGGAACAAGGGATGAGCCTCTTCACCTGTTCAATAGACGTGGGTGGAGTGTGAACCGGGCGATAGATAGATCTATCTACTCCAATTGAAAAAAAACAAAACAAAGTGAGAAGATTAGAAAAGAGAAAGCCGGAAACCACATCCTAAACAGGGAACAAGGGATGAGCCTCTTCACCTGTTCAATAGACGTGGGTGGAGTGTGAACCGGGCGATAGATAGATCTATCTACTCCAATTGAAAAAAAACAAAACAAAGTGAGAAGATTAGAAAAGAGAAAGCCGGAAACCACATCCTAAACAGGGAACAAGGGATGATCCTCTTAACCCGTTCAATAGACGTGGGTGGACTGTGAACCGGGCGATAGATAGATCTATCTACTCCAATTGAAAAAAAACAAAACAAAGTGAGAAGATTAGAAAAGAGAAAGCCGGAAACCACATCCTAAACAGGGAACAAGGGATGAGCCTCTTCACCTGTTCAATAGACGTGGGTGGAGTGTGAACCGGGCGATAGATCTATCTAATATATAATAAAAAATAACTGTTCGAAAAGTACAGGCAAAATTCAGTGACGGGATTATGTTTAAAAAATGTTTTCTCTCCGTATTTTTGCGATGAGTAGCTATTGTTAATTCCATTATTTAATCGAGAACTGTTTTCTTCATCACTTAACCTGGTCAGTACTTAGATGGGTGATCACATGGAAATACCAAATGCTATAAGCACGGGTATACGGGTTGAGTAATAAATAATGGCTCGGAATCTTTAACCGGAGAGCCAAGTTCCCGTTCCCTTTGGGTTCGTTATACCATTGTAAAAGGCATGAACCCGCCTCGTCTTCCCACAGCTATGTGTTAGTCAATAAGGCTTGTATTCATCATCATCATATATCCATCACACCCAGATTGTGCATAGGGCAGCAACGTTTTGTTGCTGTTTCTGTAACAAACTGTTTTTTACGGGGCAGGGTTGTTAGCCCTGCACCCAACCCCCAAATCTGGAGGAACGGTGGACCATTCTTGGTCCTTACGTTTACAGCGCCTGGTCTTCCCAAATGGTCACCCATTTAAGTACTGATCAGGCTTGATATTGCTTAACTTCGGTGATAGGACAGGAACCGGTGTATTCAACACGATATAACCGTAGACAAGGCTTGTATTGCTAAACTATTATTACATTTTTTTTTTAAATCCTACAATCTAAAAATATTTTCTGGTTTAAAAATAACCAACAAAGACACATGACCCAATGAATAAAAGCATTGGATAAATCTAGTGTTTGACCTAACAAGTTGTGAGTTCAATACCTGGATACATCAGGGCTGAACAAGAATTAAAGGGAGATAACTGATATCGAAACATCCGGAAGGTGCATGTCACGTGGAACTTAAACAATCTACGAAATAAAGGGTTCAGTTCGAAATTCTAATTACTTAAAGAATACCGGAGAGTCCAACAACCGAAGCTTTGTGAATATCGCAACGCAGATGAGGACAACAGTTCGAACAATGTAAATAATTACAATACCTCATCTAAAATATATAGATAAAACTGCAAAAAGATGATAAACCATAAAAAATAAATTAATCGATATTGTCCTCGTGTATGTTATTATCACAATGTTTCAGTTGTATGCTCTGAAATTCATTAAGTTCTTATCAATGATGATAACTTTCAAGACATCTGTTGGGATAAATTGTTCTTGTTCCGCTGGACATATCTAGGAATATCTTATTATTTAATTTAGCTGAACTAACGATTAATAGTAGATAATCCTAAATATGAAGTTTAACCATGGACAGCAGACTGACTAACAAGTAATTTGGACCGGAGAGGACAATAAACAAAATGTAGTGATCAAAATTATGAAGAGTTTTTTTTTGTTTTTTGTTTAGTAATACAGAGCAAATAGATCTCGTAAACAAAGAAAGGGAGTACTGGATTGCTATGTTTTGTCAGTTCTTCAATATGGCAGTGAATGCGGGACAATATCATCAAAGATGAAGGAAAAACTTGAAGCAACTGAAATGTGGTTCTACAGAAGGATGCTGCGAATATCATGGATCGAGCATGTCAGCAATGATGAGGTCCTAGAAATTATGGAAACAAAAAGGAAAATTAATACTGAGCATCAGGAAGAGGTAGCTGAAGTTCCTGGGACATGCAATGAGGAAGAAGGACTTGAAGAACTTGATACTAACAGGCCAGATAGAGGGGGAAAAAGAGACAGGGGAAAGCAACGAATGACATATTTGAAGGACCTAATCAGGTGGATGATGGAACGAGGGTTGCATGGTGTAACAGGAGAAGGCGTGCTCAGAGCCACCAGGGATAGGGAGACGTGGAAAGCCATGATCGCCTACGTCATGGAGGGTACAGGGGATATAGAAGAAGTAAATTTACAACTGTGAACATATGTGACATTGGCATCAGCGACCATGTGCGCTTAAACCTCAGTGGGACGTGTCATGAGGAGAGGAGCTGCCAGTGATTGTGGTCAAAGAATGGCTGCTGCAAGCAGTAACTGCAACAAACAAAGCCGAGGTTTGGGCAAGCAAAAAAATAAATAAATAAACAAATAAAATCTGAAAACAAAGAATGAAACTTAAAAGAAGAGAAACAAAAAAAAATGGAGGAGCCAAAGACCGAGAAGGCGATCGAATAGACGCACGCCCGACTACATAAACTGTGTAAGCAAGCGGACAATGTAAATTGAACGCTTATTGTGTCCGCCTGGTCAAATACTTCCTGCATGACCGCAGTCTCTGAAACAATGACTAACACTTCACGCTCCTTGGGCAGCTGGAACGACAACAAAATATAAAACGGGAATGGCAGGCACTGATTTTAGCATCAACCAGAAGTTCTGAAATGGCAAGAGGCGGAAAATAACAAAAGAAAAAGAAAGGTAAAATAAAATAAATAAAATTGACGAATGCAATCACAAGTGATCGGTTTTGTGACTGATTCAAGGATGACATGCAATTTTTAATTTTATTTTTGATTTCAGAAATTTTCAGTCTAGGGTTGTTAATTCAAACATTATGTACGCAGACGGCAAGAGTGAAATCAAAAATTAAAACACATTGTTGCATTTTGACAACGAAGATCTTTGGGGATGTTCGCAACCGTTTTTTATTTTTTATTTTTTTAAAAATGCATGTCATACATTTCTGCATATGCAAATTTGAATATTTTGTTCATACCTTCTTCATGCCTTTGAAGAAATTATACTGATGGATAGTCTGAAATTAGTATAAATTAAAAAAAAATAATTCATCTACCATTCAGTCAGTCAGTTAAGTGCCATACTTGATACACGCTTGGGCGATCATGTCTCTTTCGAGACATGACTGACTATCCCGCAGTAGGTTGTCATTGCTTTCTGTGGTAGACTCGTTAGCAGCCAAGGCTACAGAACCCAATCTGTCCTGTTATTTGACTCATAGCTAGAGGAAGATGCGATAAAATATATTATTACGTAGTAATTAGTTGGGGATCAGTTTGTTACTTCATAACAATAGAAAAACGATCCCCCACTTTATGACCAGTAGAAACCTTAATCATGTTTCTAACTATTATTTTCAGTCAGTCAGTTAAGTGCCATACGTGATACACGCTTGGGCGATCATGTCTCGAAAGAGACATGACTGACTGGGCAGAGGAGATTATCCCTCAGTAGGTTGACATTGCTTTCTGCGGTAGACTAGTTGCCAGCCAAGGCTATAGAACCCAATCTGTCCTGTTATTTAACCCATAACTGGAGGGAAGAGACGGATTAATAACTTTCACAAGGGTATTTGCGCGTAAGTGAATGCAATGAATTCAACTGGAATTTGAACTCGGCTCCCCGATTTCTCGTTCCGTACTTTTAAAAAGAATGAGTTAACTTTATATAAAAAAGATTTAAATGTTAGATTTAATTTTGATTTAAACAGAATGAACACTTTTTGGAGGTAGTTGTCATCAAACAGTAGCTAGGAAATTGGTTTTACTAGTATAATAATTTAAGCAAGGTGCACAATTGTTGCTCTGTATGAAATTATGATGAATGGGTAAATGTTAACTCTGTATACTCCCGTTGAAGTATAGCGCTACTGCTTTACTACGCTATTTTTTTTGTTTCTGTAACAAATAGGCCTTTATGGGCTGAAGTTGTTAGCGTCATGTTTGACTGGTTTTGAATTCAGAGCTATCATTCTACGTGCTTGTCAACCAACATTGTTGTTGACAACTAGCCCAGGGAGAAAGAAATTAACTCGTACATTACCAAAAGTTTGGGCAAGAGCAAATGTATTAGTCTTGATTGGAATTTTTTAAATTTTTTTTTTATAATCGTGTCACCCCAAGCAAGGCATTTTACTGCCACTGTTGAGCAAGGGGTTACATAGAAGGAATGTTATGATAAAGAGTGACAGGTTACAGAGTATGTCAGAAAGTGGGTAAGAAAAGGATGAGAATACTGATGAGTAGAATGAACGGAGAAAGTTATGAGAAAGAGTGACAGGTTATAGAGGATATCAGGAAGTGGGTAAGAAAAGGACGAGAATACTGATGAGAGTGGAATAGACGAAAAAAGAAGCATGAGAGAGAGGATGCAGGTTAGTAAGATAGGAGATGACGATTGACTTTACCTTTGAATTCTCGAAAATTGTAGCTGTTGGGAAAGCAAGTAAATAGAAGGGAATTTCACAGGCAGGGAGTGCGAGAAAAGAATCTACTAGAATTTTCTTTTACAATTTTTTGGTTTTACTGTAAACGGGTGGGCCCTACTCGCTAATCTTGTATCTCGAGTAAATTTATATATAGCGGGTACCAGTGAGCTAAGTTCATCGGAGCAGAAGCCGTGAAAGTATTTGTAGAAAAAACAGGGAATCCATATTGCACCGGGGAGAAAATGACTGTATCTGAACTGCCAAGTCGGGATCTATCACTTTACAGATTCTCCTTAGGATTTTGTCAAGGACCCCTAGGTGGATAGCAGGAGCACCCGACCAGGTATGACAGCAGTATTTAATGCACAGGTGGATGGTAGATTTGTATATGTGCAGGATTCTTTCAGACTGGAACAACTTCCTAGCCCTGCACAATGAACCGACCTTCATAGCAGCGGATATGGCTATGGATTCTATGTAGTCATTCCACTTGAGGTCTATTGTGAGAGTTAACCCGAGGAGGCGCAGTGTTTTACTTTCAGGGAGACTAGCCTGAGCCATGCTAATTGGGGTGGGGGAATAGGAGCGATTGTCTTTGGTGTTTAATAGATAGCAGCTTCGTTTTGGAAGTATTAAAATTCACAAGCCTTTACTTACCCCAGTCCACCACGAATGTGGAGGTCCTTTTCAAGCTCGACAGCGAGGTTTGCATTGTCAGTCTAGGCACATTTTTTATCGAGGTTAGAGTAAACTGTAGTGTCGTCAGCGTATATGCCTACTTGGGATCTTATTACATCGGGGAGATCGTTAATGTAGATAAGGAAAAGTTTGGGACCTACTCAACACGTCAGTCTTACATTCTGTTACGATAAACAGCATGTTTTTTTTTGTTTTTTGTTTTTTTTACATAAAACTAAGATGACTATATTAAATAACTACTATACATGCCGTTTTTCTCTTAAAGAAAAGTGTGCTTATAATGGTCTTTGTCAGTTCATTGGTACTCTTTATGAAGTTTTCTGTTTGAAAAGAGGACAGATGTAACGTACATACGTATCAACAGTTTTTATACAATTTTTTTTAACAAAGGAGTATTTGTTTTAGTGAAATATATAAATATATCTTTGTTATTAGAAGAAAGAAATAAGCAAATTAAAGCATAACTTTTGTTTTCATCTAATGATTAATTCTCTCTCAGGGTCATAACAGAAATACCATATGCGAAGGACTTAAAAAATTATAGAAAATGACTACATCGAGAGAAAAAAGTAGCATTGGTCATGACGCCTGTTAACGTGTACACGGCTGGTCGTGAAAATGAGATAAATAAATAACGAAGGGTTTTTCCTTTTGAGAAGTGAACAGGTTCTATATTTAGCGTTTAAAACCAGTAGTGAAATGTGTTGAAAATAAGATTGCATTTCATACAGGTATATCCTCTAATCTCTCGTCAGTTCTTCCCCTTTCCTATTTCTCTCGACACTTTGATGTCTTCCAATTGAAAAAGTGAAATCTTGAAGCAGTGAAAGGGGGAGATAGAACGGATACGAATTATTCACACGATTTTGGCATTTTTTACTTTTTGTTAGTTCTTTCTCTAGCACGCACACACACACACACACACATATATATATATATATATATATATATATTCCCAAATCAAAATCTACAAGCTAAGTAAAGACCGTAAATGAACAACATTATTATTATTATTATTATTATTATTGCATGTATTTATATGAGTTGAAACCTAATAATTTGCATTTTACCATTCTTTTTATTGATTGTTGTTCTGTCATTGACAACAGCAGATATCTTAACGGGAAGAAGAGTCCTTTATTACAACAAGGCTACAAATTTAAATAAAACTATTACGACCGCCATTTTTCTCTAATGGTACTACTATAGTCAGTCAGTTAAGTGCCATACGTGAAACACGCTTGGGTGATCATGTCTCGAAAAAGACATGACTGACTGAGCAGAAGATTATCCCGCAGTAGGTTGCCATTGCTTTCTGCGGTAGACTGGTTGCTAGCCAAGGCTATAGAACCCAATCTGTCCTGTTATTTAACCCATAACTGGAGGGAATAGACGAATTAATACCTTTCCCAAGGGTATTTGCGCGTAAGTGAATGCAATGAATTCAACTGGAATTCGAACTCGTCTCCCTGATTTCTCGTTCCGAGCCGATATCTACTGGATCACAACGCACATAGTACGACTATTAAAATTAAGGGTCAATTATGAGGTGAATAGATTTTTGAAAGGGAAGCTAAAAATTTACATTAAAAAAAATATAACTTGATTATATAGCGTCAATGTTACGTTCGCCCATACACACACACATATACTTAAGTACATATTCACTTTGCTGATTAAACTTATATTCAACGCCTTTACTACAGAGTTCAAAAACGAACTTTTCCGTAATTGTTCATTTCATTCTTCAGGAGATTTTTGCAAATAACCGCCAATTTTCGTTATCTTTTATACAAAGTTTGATTTAATGATCTTATTACTGGTGTGAGGTTAATTTTTTTTTTTTTCTGTGGAATTTTTAGGCCTTGTGTTTACCATTTTACGTAAATCAAAGACACAAAATCTACACATCCACACACACACGCGCGCGGGCGCATTTATTTATTTATCTATAAATTCAGATAAAAGTTAAAGGGCCTCTGCTTCCGGCATTAGATTTTTTCTTCATTCTTTGATTAAACCGGTTTGACAATGCATGTCTTAAACTGACATGTTGAAAATGACTATTTCCCCTCTAAATTTTTCTGAATTTACAGATACACACATATATATATATATATATATAAAGTAAGTAGCTAACCGAGAGCCAACAGACCTACAGAGGTTTCCCCAAATGGATTGCCAAGGCAACTCGGTGGGTTTTTCGAGACGTGTTCAAAGATAAATTCAGAGTAATATATATATATATATATATATATATATATATATATATATATATTACTCTGAATTTATTTTTTAACACTGGGTAACAATACAAGAATATAAATGAACAGTACCTTATGTCTGTATAAAAAGAAAAATGAAAGAATGTTTATTATCCTAATAATTATTGGACGTGAACTCGAAAATGTGGCTCACCAAAAATATTTAATTATGCTTATCTAACCTGCTTGACCTCAGAACTTTCCCGTAAATATATTTTGAACTCAACTCAGAATAATGTGTAAAAATATTGAAACCAAATGCAATATATACCACATGCACTTAGTTTTGGCACTAATCCGTATCCTGTAAAAATTCTCATTTTCCAACAGACGTGCTATCATAGAATTTTCTCAGGTAATACTGTTTACTGAAACCATGCAGCACTAATAGTTTTGGAACTGACTGAGTTTCATTTTTAAACTTTATCAAATATTTATTTAAAATAAATGTTAAAAATCTATTAATATTTGGCTATATTAGCGACTACTCGTCCTATATATTCTCCACATATTGGATAAATCTTTAGTTATTTATTTATGTACATATTTTTTATAATTAGCAACGAACCACTTCTCGTTATTATGTCCAGTGAATAGGTATGCAAATTGACTGATTTTTATTTAAGGAATTACGGAATGCTCTACAAGCATATTTAAGTTACTTTTGTGCATCACTCAGAAATTTGTTTACATAGAAGTCTTTTTTTTTTTTTTTACCTGAAATATGCATTTAATTCTACCTGTTTAACAAAGTGTCAAAAAAAAAAAAAAAAAAGGAAAGAAAAATAGAGATATTTACGCCGTCCAGTTTCCATATTGTAATAATAACATAATTTAAACGTAACAGATGCTCTCTTATACATCATCATCCCACCCGTTACACCCAATGGTGTATAGGGCAGTAACTTTTTGTTACTGTTTCCTCAACAAACTTTTTTTTATGGGGCAGGGTTGTTAGCCCTGCGCCTAACCTCCAAACCTGGAGGACCACTGAACCATTCTTGGTTCTTACGTTTACAGCCCCGGGTATTCCCAAACGATCACCCATCTAATTACTGACAAGGCTCGATATTGCTTAACTTCGGTGATCGGACGAGAACTGGTGTATCCAACACGATATAGCCGTAGACTCTCTCATACATAGCAACCAATTTTAAACTTTAATGTTTGTGTTTATTACCTGCATTTCTCTTGCTATGTTTTTTTACCACGTTATGCTCCATTGAATATTGAAAATATTTCCACATCTGTTCACCTCTTAATATTGACTTTTTTGTTCTGTCTGTTACCCCCCTGTTTTTTGTCCATATGGTTTCGTACATTAGCGTATATATATATATATATATATATATATATATATATATATATATATATATATATATCGTACATAATCCATACGCCGGAATCACGCAAAGAATTTCCAGTACATCAGACAGACACGTTTTAGGATAGGCACAATGAAATTAATAGTTCAACAATACTTTCTTTCAGTTATGCTATCTTACTTATCTCTGTTTTTCTCTTGAAATATTCACTCTTTGATTCCTTTTTTTCAAGACTTGATATATATCTATCTTTGTATTTTTCATCTTTTAAAGATTTCTTGTTAGAAATTTGGCAAACAAGTATTTCATTAAAAGGTTATTTTAAAATCTGAACTTGTGTCAGACGTAGTAAAGTTTCTTAAATAACTATATTTGTGTCAATGTATTTTTTTTTTAAAGAATTAATATTTTTCTCATTTGAAAAATGTTTGCAAACTTTCAACCTCAGTATAGCGTTTTGACTTTTTTGTTCTTATTTTTTTCATTAACTCTTTCATTCCTTGTTTTTATTTTATTTATTTATCTTTTTCAATTATCTTCGTGTCCCATTCAGTTTCTTTGGTCCTTCATTCCAGATAGATTTTTAAAATTTTATTTCACTTCTTTTTATTTTTATCTTTGTGTGTGATTTTTACTTCAGTTCGTGGTTTGTTCCTTTCAAGGCCCTCTTGTGCGTTTCACTTCAAAATTCTCCGATTACCCTAGTTTGCCTATTTTTCTAAATTTATTTTCCTTCTCGTCAAAAGATATTGGGGAAATGCGCATGCGCACATTCCAATGCGTCATCATCTCTTCCGTGTTTTACTTTCGCTCTTCCATATTATAAAACATTTGCTTTTGTTTCCAGTCTTTTGCTGTTTTCTGGGAATTGTAGATGAGTTTGTAAATAAATGTTTTCATTTATCCTTTTTCATTCCATACGTATCTGTCATTGTCTCTGAGAAGTTTCGGTATTTTTAGTCGGGCTTCTTAAAGGACATTTTCTTGTGCCATCAGAAGTACGTAAGACAGTATAAACAGCATATGCGTTGAATTTATAAATTAGCATTTTCTTGCATGTGTATGAGACACGTCACTTTTTTGACAGTAACGGGATATTTTTCAGAAAATATTGAGACATTTTTTGCATAAATGACGCAAATTCCTTATAATATTTCCAAGGTTTAAAATGTGTATTAAACTATAGTGAAGCAATGTAAAAGGTGCATTTGAAGTATGATTTAAACGTTGCTCTTTGCATTTTTTAAGAAAGAAAGAAAACGGATTCATTAGAAAAGTCTGACTAAAATTTACATGGGCGCAATTTTTAGTTTTTATTATTTACTCATAAATATGTTCATTTTTTGTCCTTTTTCTTTGATTCTCTCTCATTTCTTACCTATTGACCTTTCTTTGAATCGATATTTTGGCAATTTGCTTAGTGTTATTCTTTAATGAAAAAAAAAATAGAAAAAATAAAATAAAACTGAGATGCAAATGAACAGCTTTTAATTTCAGTCATCAGTTAAGAAAAGAACTAAACTTACAAAATCTGGCTTTGTTTTAAGAATGTTCTAGCGTATAGCCCGGCGTTGCTCGGGTGTAATGAAAGCTTTAAAACTAATCCATGGTCCTGGAGCTCACACTCTTTGGACGTTGGCACGAAAGACTAAAAAGCCATAGTTGTTTCCATTTAAAGCGAAACCGTAGACTGAAAGAAAAATGAATGGATGTAAGTCAAATTTTGATTTCCTGGTATCGATATAAAATTTTCTGCACTATTGTAAGAACTGCAACCTTGAAACTTCTGAATATCGTTTCTTATGTCTTTGTCTATGAGCGTATCAAATTTGATTGATATCAGACCACTCCTTCTATAACCCTATTTTTTCGATTATCGATTTTCGATATTTATTGGGGGATACCTTGACACAAAACCTAGCGAAGAACACTCGCAGACGCTTATAGTACAACTGTGTAAATTTTCAAGAAAATCGGTTCATCCGTTTCGGAGTCTATAGGTAACAGACACACACACAGACAAAATTCCATTTATAAATAAGTTTGGATTTGTATTTTTTTAACTTTATTTAGCGTTCAACAATATTTTACTATAATTTTAATTCTATAGGATACAAATCTTATATCATCCATCAACACACTAAAAACGCACAAAGTAAAAATCGGATCCAAACGACTAAAAACATTTATTTCTTTAGGGGTGAAAAAAACTTTTGACTGACGTCATATACGAATTTTCTATTTCTTATCTAATCAGGATCCAGAATTTTGCTTTTCACACTGATTTGTGAAATTTACCGTGGTCTGGGTTTTTTCCAAAAGGTTTTTAGTCGTTTGAATCCGATTTTGCGAGCGAGCAATTTTACTCTTCACACTGACTTATGAATTTTCCTTAGTCTGGGTATTTCTAAAATGGTTTTAGTCGTTTGAATCCGATTTTGCGAGCGAGCAATTTTACTTTGTGTGTTTTAGTTAGTTGATGGCTGACATACGATTTGTATTTTATAATTCTGTTCGCACACATATACATATCTTATTGGCATCTTAAAACATAACCAATGCAGCAAAACAAAATAAAACTAAACCAATTTCAATAAGAGTAGATAGATTCAACTATCGTCTAGTTTTTTGAACCAGAGTAGAGTTTTTGCCCGTTATTAAGTTTAGGATTGGATTTCTTGTTCCTTCTAAAAGTGTATTTCGGTTTCATCATTCTAACGTCCCGCCTAAATTCAGTCATTTTATTTCCAATTTATTTTTTCTTTATTGATAGAGACAGGTCCTTCAGTTTACACCCCTCCCAGGTTTTCTTTTTCTTTTTTTTTTTTTTTAACGGGAGTAGTTTTATACATTGTTTCTTCTTTTGGTTTGGGTTTCCCTGTTCTTTTAATGTTTTTTTCATTTTCTTTCATTCCCAGTTACCATTTGCATCTTAGTCGCATTATTGCCTTGCTTGGAGTCAATTGAATAAAAAATGTATACATTCGCGTTGTGGGAATAAAATAAATACATCTCATCTCCCCTCTCGCTTGTAAACATCCAATATAATAAAATAAACATTTCCAGCGCTAAAGCTGGATTAGGATAATAAAGCTTCATAAGCGTCTATTTAGAGTTGTTACTATGTTATACGCGCCTTTTTTTTTTTTTTTTTTAAAGAAATGATCCACTTTGAAGGATTTACTATTTGTTGATTGGCGCCAATTCACATCAGAACGAATCGTGGGTGAAGTTGATGCACATGCGTGAACATTCTATTGTTGGTGATGAGACACCATTAAGTCATATGGAGTGTTGTGTGACCGTTGCGTTTAGAGAGAATATAAAACATTTTACTTAAACTTGGATTTTTTAAAATGTCAAAATAAACATAACACTGTGTGTGTTTGTGTGTTAACTTGTATCTATGCTAAATTGATTGTCTATATTTTTTGTATACCTATGTATTGAAATTATTTCCTAATCACTCCTAACCCATATTAGCATGGATCAGACTAGCCTCCCTAATAGCAAAGCACTACACCTCCTTGACCTAACACTCTCAGCAGACCTCAAGTGGAATGACTATATCGAATCCATTGCAAAATCCACTGCCAGGAGGGTCCGTTCACTGTGTAGGACCAGGAGGTTTTTCTTGTCTGAATCCATCTTGCACAGATATAAATCTACCATCCGCCCGTTTATTGAATACTGCTATCACATCCGGTCTGGTACCCCTGTTATTCATCTCGGAGTTCTTGACAAAATCCAACGGAGAATCTGTAATCTGATCGATACCGACTTGGCAGCTCGGCTGCAGTCGCTCTCTCTCCGGCGTGACGTGGCTTCCCTGTGCCTCCTATACAAATACTTTCACGGCTTCTGCTCAGATGAACTTAGCTGACTGGTTCCCCCTACGTATGAATTTACACGAGCTACTAGACTAGCAACTAGGTCCTACCCTTTTACAGTGACATCGATAAAATGTAACCGCAATTTCCATTCCAACAGCTTCTTTTCTCGCACTTCCCGCCTGTGGAATTCCCTTCTGTATACTTGCTTCCCCCGACAGCTACAATCTGCAAGAATTTAAATGTAGGGTCAATTGACGTCTTCTATCTCGCTAACTCGCATCCTTTCTCTCAAGCTCTTTTCTCTATCCACTTCACCCCCATTACACCGGTATTCTCATTTTTCTATTACCGTTCTTCTGACAATCCCTATAACCTACCCCTCTTTCTTATCCCTTTCCTCTATGTAATCCCCTGCGCAACAGTGGCAGTAAAACTGCCTTGCTTAAGGTGAAATGATTAAAAAAAAAAAAGAGAATTTGAGGCAAAGTAAAATTAATTCTAACCATGTATTTACATACTCATGTAATTGTTTCAATTTGTTACTAGTCGAAGCTTTTTAGCTCAAGAGAGGCCTATCATGTCGACATATTCTAAACAGACGTTTCGAACGTGAGAAGAAAATATATTAGTAAAGATAAATACATAAATGGAACAAATAGGTTAGCTAAATAAAAGTGTTTTGGAAAATATCTAAATATTTTTTAAGTAATATGCGGAATATATAATTTTCTTTATTATCTATATGGATAATGATAAAATTTTGCTTTCTGGAACAAGATAACTTTCATAACCTTATGTTTATAACAAGCATTACTGTCAATGTACGTTGTGGTGCAGTGAATATCAGCTTGAAATGAAAAATGGGAGAGCCGAGTTCGAATTCCAGCTAAATTCGTTGCATTCATTTACGCGCAAATACCCTTGAAAGAGGTGTTAATCCGTCTCTTCCCTCCAGTTATAAGTTAAATAATAGAACAGATTGGGTTCTATAGCCTTGGCTGGCAACCAGTCTCCCGCAGAAATCAATGGCAACCTACTGCGGGATAATCTTCTGCCCAGTCGGTCATGTCTCTTTCGAGACATGATTGCCCAGAGCGTGTCTCACGTATGGCAATTAACTGACTGACTGAATATAATAGTTGTAATCATAATTAAGGCTTCTATTGGTCATAAAAAGGGGGAGATCGGTTTTATTGTCATGAAGTGATAAACCGATTCCAACTAATTACTACGTAATTATATAATACATCACTTCTCTCTCTAGCTTTGAGTCAAATAACAGTACAGTTTGTGTTCTATAGCCTTGGCTGGCAACTAGTCTACCGCAGAAAGCAATGTCAACCTCCTGCGGGGCAATCTTCTGCCCAGTTAGTCATGTCTTTTTCAAGACATGATCGCCCAATCGTGTATCATGTATGACACTTAACTGATTGATTACTGTCAAAGAAGTAAACATTATTTTATGCAAGAATAACGAAAGCAACAATAAGTAAAAAGAATGTCCCAATCAGTGGAAGAAAAAAAAAGAGGTTATGATAGAAAATATTAAGCAAGGAAAGCAAAGGTATAAAAAGTAGTTATATATATTAAATACTGAAGAGAGACAAACGTGCAACCGAAACGTTCAGAAAACAGGCGGTAGGAGAAAGCAATGGAGAATGGTCTTTGCGTTCGGCGTTTTGAGAGCTGTCGTGCCTCCTTTGCCCATTCGCCTTGCTGTTATCCAATAACTACAAACCATAATTACTAAATATTGATTTCTACTGTTGTCGTCCAACCGACCCCAAGCATTCGTTGCTTTCCTGTTTTCATTCCCTCTCATTCAACCAACCATTCGGCTTCTGCCCATACCAACTTCTGCATATACGCTGCATCCGCACAAGGCATCTTGGCCTTCGACTGCTTCTTTGCTGCCGCCCAAATTCTGGTTTCCTATGAATTTAACATCATCATCATCATCAGTTTGTTCTTTTATTATTGTTGGTGAGGAGTTATCTTTAAAACTTGATTCAAACAGCACTACCATCGTCATTGCTTGCAATATCTATACTTTTATTGTTTTGTTTTATCCAATTTTTATTCTGTTCGTCTATGCCATTTTTTTTCTGCTTTTCACTGATCTATGTTTACTCATTCAAACTTTTAATTTCATGACAACTTGCATGTATTTCAATCAGTCTTCTTTATATAACATTTCATTCTCTTCTCATTCTTCTGAATTATTTCTTAAATGTTTTTTTTTTTTTTTTCTGTTTCATTTTACGTTTTTATTGCAGTTGTGTTTTATATTTCCTTGTTTATTTCTTTGGGAAGGTATTTCGACATTTATTCAATTCTTCGATGCCTTTTTCATTTTTTCTTTTGTAAATCGATTTTAATAACGTTTCTTTTCCTCCTTTTTGTAGTGTTTTCATAATTGATTTAAATAATTCTTCCTTTTACTATACGTTTTGATTGATTTTAAGTCATATTTTATCGCCCATTGCCATATCTAGGACCAACCAACTATGTAAATTGGTCTACTTTGAATATATTTTGGATAAGAATAAAAGGAAAATAATCTTTCAAAATTCAGTATCTAGAAGGAATAATCTCCTAGTAGATTAAAACGTATTTCGTGAATTAGATGAGTTAAGTTCAATCCTAGGAACGGGCAGCACAGACTCAGAATCATTAGAAACACACCAAGCAATAACCGAGCACTACTTAACCCCCCACTAAAAAAACAAAAAAAAAACATTATCCCTAAACATGAACATAGGAACGAGAACAATTTATTCCACCCGTAGATTAAATGAAGTGTTTGATTGAAAATTCATTCAAGGTTACTAGTGTCAGCAGACACCTTAAGAAGTCCGGACAACAAAAGGATGCATTTTCTTTAAATGTATGTTTGATGTTTTATGAGATACAGAAAAACTAAAAATATATCGACAGCACCCGACTAATTTTGAGTGCAGATCTTCATAAAGTCAGATTAGTCAAGGTTTGCTTACTTATCTGGTGAAAAAGATTTTTTTTTTTTATTATGGGAGTGTCAGGCATAAATTTTCTTTGTCAGAAACAATGCCACTTGTTGATCTATAATATATATGTCAGGAGGTTACGTTCATCATCATCATCATCATATATATATATATATATATATATATATATATATATATACAAAATAAATTTCGATGTTCAAATCAGTTGTATGGTCGTTACTACATGAAATCCTTAAGAGAAATTTCACGCATCATCGGCAACAATAACGCAAGATATATTACCGGCGGAAGTTTAAAAAAAATACATCACAGAAAAAATGAAGGAGTGGAAAGCAGACAGAAAGCAATGTCTATTTTTAGATTTTTGGAAAAACCTTACTTTTAAACTGAGTAGTAAGTTAAAATTTAGTCTTGTCTGGCTCTAAGAAAAGGAAGTGCAAAGATAAAGAAAGAAAGAAAGAAAGAAAGAAAAAAGTGGTGCTTGACAGGGAAGTAAGCTAAGAAAAAAAAAAAAGGAAAGGAAAGAAAAAGGAAAAAAGAAAAAAAAATCATCTCCATAGAAACGTTAACAGACGTGCGTGTGTGTGTGGTCATTGTGTTCGTAAAATATTAGTGTTGTCTGCAGTATTGTTTTTAAAAGTTACGTCCCGTCAGGGCGTAAATGTTCTTCGCTTTCCTTTCTTTTTATACGCGAATTACCATGAACGGTTGGCTTAGATAGTGGAGTTGCTTTCCATTGCAATTTATACGTTTGCAAATTCATTTCCCATTCAAGCCCATTGTGCCCTGCCTATTACACTCTTTAACCTGTAGCAGGGGGGAGACGAATTGATGCCTTTTCCAAAGGCATCTGTGCGAAAGTGAAAAGAGGAGAATAAGCTGGAATTTGAACACTGCTAGCCAATTTCACTTTCCGCCTGTTCTATCCGGAAGATTGTTGTCATAAACGACGTTTGTATTCTAATTCATAGATTAAAAAAAAAAAAAATTCACTTGACAAAAACACTAACTCGCCTTAAAATCATTCTATTACTTTTTTTTGTTTATGGACGGATTTTAATGGCAATGATAGAAGAAAAAAGTTGTATCTGAGCATATGGGTATTTTACACAGTTATCAATGTCTCCACATGCAGTAAGAACTAATTTGGCTGTTAGGGTCAAAGTTGAATGATGAATGCCAAGTAAATATTTATGAGTGATTATAATAGAAATGTGTGTGCGTGTAATTTTCATATGAATTTATACAAATTGTTCTGTCGCTAAGGTTTTGAATACAATATCAGTCACCAAAATAGTCCTTTTTTAATCGGATTACTTGAAAACACAAGCATCAACGCGGCAAACGTTTGCCTAGAGACTCAAACATCAACCTGGTCAGAATTTACCGAGAGACTCAAACATCAAGGTGGAAAGCGTTCCCCGGATACCCAAGCATCAATCCAGCAAGCGTTTAGCTCGAGTCTCAAAATCAACTCTGTCAGTATTTACCGAGAGATTCAAGCGCCAAACCGGCAAGTGTTTGCCGAGAGATTCAAGCGTCAAACCGGCAAGGTGTTTGCCGAGAGATTCAAGCGTCAAACCGGCAAGTGTTTGCCGAGAGATTCCAGCATCGAACCGGGTAGCATTTAATACAAATTTTCCTGTGTTGTAAAATTCAGAAATCCTACATATAGCAGTTCTTTACTGGACTAATGCCAAAAGGAAACGACGAGAAAAAGAAAAGGGAAAATCATAGAAATAGTGACAAATATATGAATGAAAAATGTAGAGAGAATATAATTTAGAGAAAATCAATGAAATAAAAATAGAAAAAGTTGAAATTAAAAAGTGAAAATGCAGCAACGTATTTAGAATCTAATTGTTTAAGGATATGGATTCCGTGGAAGTTTTCAAGTAAAAGTCAATCATACTTCCTGAGTTACTTCTTTGCATTACCGACAAACGATAATTCGATACGCTTCTAAAAGTGACAAAGATAAAATTTTTACAGCTATTCATCCAATGCAAGGCTCGAAAGTCACTCAAAAATTACCATTAAAATGGTAATTATGAATGAATTGTGTTATAAGAACGAAAGATAGGAAGTGGAGATCATGAGGTTAAGGAGAAAACTTGAAGAGGTTAAAATTGTAGGATTCAAATATAAAACTCACGCAAGAATCCGTGCCACAACGTGTCAATTCCTAGAAAAATGCTCTCAGAGTGGAACTTTGGAATAGAGGGAAAATGAGGTTGACCTGACTCCATGGAAGTGGTATGGCATGTCTTAACTTTGACGGTCTGAATTGGTCATACTAAAAATTGAAACTCCTCTGAAGAATTGTCATTGATGTCACTTTAGAGCAGCGATAGTCTTGCAATGTGCGTGTGTGGAAAAGAGGCTAGACAGAAGAGTTTTCCGGACAGCATAAATGATGTTGAAGTCTATCAAGACTAAAAAGTAATCAAAGCTGCTACATTTTTTTTTAGAATAATATCGCTCCAAGCAAGGCATTTTATTGCCAGTTTTGCAGGGGGTTACATAGGAGAAAAGTTATGAGAAAGTGTGCCTGGTTAAATGGGGTGTACGGAAGTGGATAAAAGGGATGAGGATACTGATGAGCGTGGAGTGTACGGATAAAGGATCATGAGAAAGAGAATGCAGGTTAGTGAGATAGGAAATGACAATTGACTTTACATTTAAATTCTTGGAGATTATAGCTGTTAGGAAAGCAAGTATGCAGAAGGGAATTCCACAGGCGGGAAGTGCGAGAAAAGAAGCTACTGGAGTAGAATTTGCGTTTACAATTTATTGGTTTCACAGTAAAAAGGTGGGACCTAGTTGCTAATCTTGTGGCTTGAGTAAATTTATATATAGGGGGCACCAGTAAGTTAATTGGAGCAGAAGCCGTGAAAGTATTTGTAGAAGAGACACAGGGAAGCCTCATTGCGCCGGTGAGAAAGTGACTGTATCTGAGCTGCCAAGTCGAGATCGATCATATTACAGCTTCCCCTTTGCATAATGAGAAAAACAGTGGTACGATAAAAGCAAAAGATTGAAAAGTAAAATAAAAAAAAATCATTGTTTACATTATATTAGCGTGATAAATAATCTATTAATTATCGATGCCAAACTTAAATCAGCTTTCAGACGCAATAAAAACAGAGATTACTAGCAAAGTTATTTTTTGTCACTCAATGTTACGGACAAACATACAGATTTACCTTTAGAAAAGCGTTGACTACTTATGCAAATAATTGTTCAGATCGAAAATAGGATTAAACGTGTCAATGTACTATCGTATTAGAGATGAAAAATAAATGAATTGCAACAAAAAATCAAAGTAATGGATCTTAAAGGTCATGCAGTTTCGTGAAGAGTAGTTGCAGGAAAAACACCAACTTCTGAGACATACAATGCATGTAAACATGATAGTTTTTATTTACATATAATACAGAGCATGACAGATTTAGTTTATTTGTGTTGTGGTGCAGTGGATATCGACTGGGAACGACAAATCGGGGAGCCGAGTTCGAATTCCAGTTGGATTCCTTGCATTCACTTACGCACAAATACCCTTGGGAAAGGTATTAATCCGTCTCTTCCCTCCAGTTATGGGTTAAATAACAGAACAGATTGGGTTCAATAGCCTTGGCTGGCAACCAGTCTACCACAGAAAGCAATGGCAAACTACTGCGGAATAATCTTCTGCTCAGTCAGTCATGTCTCTTTCGAGACATGATTGCCCAAAGCGTATATCACGTATGGCACTTGACTGAATGAATATAATAGTTGAAATCATGATTAAGGCTTCTACTGGTCATAAAGTTGAGGATCGGTTTTCTATTGTTATGAAGCAATAAACTGATCCCCCACTAATTACTACGTAATAATATAATACATCGCTTCTTCCTCTATCGATGAGTCAAATAACAGGACAGATTGGAATATATAGCCTTGGCTAGCAACCAGTCTACCGCAGAAAGCAATGCCAACCTAATGCGGTATAATCTTCTGCCCAGTCAATCATGTCTCTTTCGAGACATGATCGCCCAAAGTGTTTGTCACGTATAGCACTTAACTGACTGAGTGTGTTGCAGAAAATTACGATATAAATTTCTCACAACGACGTTTGCAAATAAATTTGAGTGTTACAATTTAGAAATATATTAAAATGAACGAAATATAAATATCAAAATCGTCAGCAAATGGAAGTCTTTCAGTTACTCCACTAATAAATTTTAATTTTCTTACTATTTTCGCAAAATTATTAGCTTTATCATTTTAATTTCTTCATTCATTATTTTACAACTATTTTTCTTATAATTTCCTCATTTATCATTTCACAACTAGCTTTCTTTTAATTTCCTCATTTATCATTTCACAACTAGCTTTCTTTTAATTTTCTTATTCATCATTTCACAACTAGCTTTCTTTTAATTTCCTTCATTTATCATTTCACAACTAGCTTTCTTTTAATTTCCTCATTTATCATTTCACAACTAGCTTTCTTTTAATTTCCTCATTTATCATTTCACAACTAGCTTTCTTTTAATTTCCTCATTTATCATTTCACAACTAGCTTTCTTTTAATTTCCTCATTTATCATTTCACAACTAGCTTTCTTTTAATTTCCTCATTTATCATTTCACAACTAGCTTTCTTTTAATTTCCTCATTTATCATTTCACAACTAGCTTTCTTTTAATTTCCTCATTTATCATTTCACAACTAGCTTTCTTTTAATTTCCTCATTTATCATTTCACAACTTCTTCTTTTTCTTCTATGTGCCCTGTCCCTTCAGGACGTAGGCGATCATGGATCTCCACGTCTCCCTATCCCTTGTGGCTCTTAGTATGTTTGCTCCTGTTGCTCCTGGCAACCCCCGTTCCGTCATCCACTTGATCAGGCCCTGCAAATATGTTATCCGCTGCCTTCCTCTGTCTCTCCTTCCTTCTATCTGACCAGTCAGTATCAGGTTCTCCAGGCTTTCCTTCCTCATTGCATGTCCCAGGAACTTCAGTTGTCTCTTCCTGATGTTCAGCATCAATTTCCTTTTTGTTGCCATTCTTTCTAACACTTCGTCGTTGCTTGTATGCTCAGTCCACGATATCCGTAGCATCCTTCTGTAGAACCACATTTCGGCCGCTTCCAGTTTTGTCCTCATTTTCGATGATATTGTCCAGCATTCACAGCCGTACTGAAGAACTGACATCACGTAGCAGTCTAGCACTCTTTTCTTCGTTTCTATTGAGATCTTCCTGTGTGTTAGTATTTTGCTCATCTTCTGGAACGCGTCCTTTGCCATGCCAATTCGCCTTCGGATCTCCGTGTCGCACTTTCCATCTCCTGTTAGAACACTTCCTAGGTACTTAAATTCTTGGACTTGTTTGATTCTGTTATCCCCCACCTGTATTTGGCATTTTGGGTTGTATCTTTTGCTGATGACCATGCACTCAGTTTTCTTAACGTTTATTTGTAGTCCCATCTTGTCACTCTCCACTGCTACTTTCTGTATTAGATCTTGCAGTTTCCTTTCCGTGTCCGCAATCAGTACTGTATCGTCCGCATAACTAGCTTTCTTTTAATTTCCTCATTTATCATTTCACAACTAGCTTTCTTTTAATTTCCTCATTTATCATTTCACAACAACCTTTCTTTTAATTTCCTTATTCATCAGTACAGTTATGTTTATTTTCATTTTTCATCAATTCACAACTATCTTTCTTTATTTGTATATAATTCCGAGAAGAGGTAGTACTTACATTATTTAAATTTTAGTGATGGCGTCCTCATTTTTATTGCTATATTCACGATGTTTCGGTCGTTACACTCTCTGGCCTCCTTCAGATGATTGAAATTTCGAACCGAACCCTTTATTTCAGTCACTGGGGTATTTCATGTACCATTCCACTTCCTCATGTCTTAATTATCTCCCTTTAACCCAACTCTCTCAGTTATTTGCTGTAGCCATATATTGAACTTACAACTCAACTCAAGTCAAGTCACTAGATCTAACCAAAGCTTTTAATCACTAGGCCATGTTTCCTTGAGAACATCTTTCTTTTAATTTTCTTATTTATTATTTCACAACTATCTTTTGTTAAATTTCTATATTTATCATTTCACAACTGAATGTTAATAAATATGCTGATTATTAAAAATATTGTATTTTCTTTTATATGAAGGAATCGAATTAATCTTATACGCACATGAATTATTTGCAAAAATGAACATGTTCAAACATATAAAAATCTCAGGTTCCCATTCAAAAGCTGAAACTTTCATCAAAAGTTCATGCAAACAATTACTTATCAACGCTTAAATAACATATTTCATGTCAACCAACGTGGAATCCTCTGATAGGGAACTCCGGTGACACACCAAAATGGAATTTGCATGTTACAGATAAAATTCCTTTGAGATCAGTGGAAACCTAATGGTATTTTCCCCATTCACAGTCAGTGTATTCTCTTCATTCTTTTTTCTATCAATTTTCTTCAGTCTTATTCATCTGTGATTTTCTTCTCCATTCTCTATTCTTTCACTCTGCCTATGTCCAACACGCCTTTATGCTTCAACTGTCACCTGTTACCCATTACTATATGTTTCTCTATAACTCAATTTTCCTACGGCATACTTACTTATATCTGTCGACCTCTAATTTTTTTTCTACGGCTTATATCTGTCGACCTCTAATTTTTTTTCTACGGCTTATATCTGTCGACCTCTAATTTTTTTTCTACGGCTTATATCTGTCGACCTCTAATTTTTTTTCTACGGCTTATATCTGTCGACCTCTAATTTTTTTTCTACGGCTTATATCTGTCGACCTCTAATTTTTTTCTACGGCTTATATCTGTCGACCTCTAATTTTTTTTCTACGGCTTATATCTGTCGACCTCTAATTTTTTTTCTACAGCTTATATCTGTCGACCTCTAATTTTTTTTCTACGGCTTATATCTGTCGACCTCTAATTTTTTTTCTACGGCTTATATCTGTCGACCTCTAATTTTTTTCTACGGCTTATATCTGTCGACCTCTAATTTTTTTTCTACGGCTTATATCTGTCGACCTCTAATTTTTTTTCTACGGCTTATATCTGTCGACCTCTAATTTTTTTTCTACGGCTTATATCTGTCGACCTCTAATTTTTTTTCTACGGCTTATATCTGTCGACCTCTAATTTTTTTTCTACGGCTTATATCTGTCGACCTCTAATTTTTTTTCTACGGCTTATATCTGTCGACCTCTAATTTTTTTTCTACGGCTTATATCTGTCGACCTCTAATTTTTTTCTACGGCTTATATCTGTCGACCTCTAATTTTTTTTCTACGGCTTATATCTGTCGACCTCTAATTTTTTTTCTACGGCTTATATCTGTCGACCTCTAATTTTTTTTCTACGGCTTATATCTGTCGACCTCTAATTTTTTTTCTACGGCTTATATCTGTCGACCTCTAATTTTTTTTCTACGGCTTATATCTGTCGACCTCTAATTTTTTTTCTACGGCTTATATCTGTCGACCTCTAATTTTTTTTCTACGGCTTATATCTGTCGACCTCTAATTTTTTTTCTACGGCTTATATCTGTCGAACTCTGTTTTTTTTTTTTTTTTTAGCTTTATACTTTTATTTTTCTCTACCTTTTATATTTTGGTCCATTTTCATTCTAGGTCTACTTATTTTCATAATTTAGATCTCTCGCTGACGCTTTTTCCTTAAAGTAGTCCATTTTTCTTCTCGGCCTTTTTATTATTATTTTTTTTATAATCGTGTTACCCTGAGCAAGGCATTTTTACTGCAACTGGTAGTTACATAGGAGGTGAGTTATGAGAAAGAGTGACAGGTTACAGGGGGTGTCAGGAAGAGGGTAGGAGAAGGATGAGAATAATGATGGACATGGAGTTGACGGAGAAAAGAGCATGAAAGAAATACTAAAAAATAATAACTTCTTTTTAATAAAAATATCGCCCAAAGCAAGGCATTTTACTGCCACTGTTTTGCAGGGGGTTCATTTTTTTTTTCTAATTTTCACTCTTTTATTTTTCAATTTTCGTTTTTGACTCATTTTTTTTCTTTCTCTATTTCTCTTGTAATCTTGTCTCTGTTTCACTTTCATTTCTTTTTACTATTCTCTCTCTCTCTCTCTCTTCCATTCACTCTTGTGCCCTATCATCATTTTTCTGCTCTTTGGTTTACTTGGCAATGGATATCGACTAGGTACGACAAATCGAAGAGCCGAGTTCGAATTCCAGTTGAATTCTTTGCATTTACTTACGCTTACCGCTGTTCTATGTGGACTAGTCAGGGATATTTTTGAAAATATTGCAGAGCTTGTTCATGTAGCACGTGAGCCATGGGAGTGGGCATAATCCTATTGGAACAGAACATCGCATTCTTGTTGAAATAATCGCAGTACAACCGGTTGAATAATATTCGGGATATTTTGTGGTTCTGTTCCAGTTGAATTCCTTGCATTCACTTACGCACCTTGGGAAAAGTATTAATCCGTTTCTTCCCTCCAGTTATGAATTAAATAACAGGACGGATTAGGTTCAATAGCCTTGGCTGGCAACCAGTCTACCGCAGAAAGCAATCACAACCTACTGCGGGATAATCTTCTGCCCAGTCAGTCATGTCTCTTTCGAGACATGATCACCCAAAGCGTGTATCACATATGGCACTTAACTGACTGACTGAATACAATACTTGGAATCATGATTAAGGCTTCTACTGGTCATAAAGTGAGGGATCAGTTTTCTATTGTTATGAAGTAATAAACTGATCCCCCACTAATTACTACGTAATAATATAATACATCTTTTCCTCCATTATTATTACAACATAATATTAGGGACATTTTGTGGTTCTGTTCAAAATGGAGTAAGAGTTTTCGATTATACCCCCGTCTAAAACCATGTACTTCTCTCCAGGTATACGTCGTGCACGCAAACGGTGATCACTTGTATGTAAACAGAAGATACTCTTATTACAGAACACTACGGTTTGCTATTAGATAATGCATATTACACAGATGCAGCACCATTGGAAGTGTACCTAAAAGTGTTGTGGCATAAGTGTAAGCGTTATTAGAGATACGCATGTCTATATTACTGTTGCACGTGAACGATTTTCATCGGTTCATGTTGATATCTTCAAGACGAAATTCTCTCTGATCTTTGTTATGGATACTGCTCGTTTTATTATAACTCTCCTTAGAATATGTCGATTTTAATAGTGTCCGCAATATGCAATCGTCCCGAAATTGATTTACTATTTAAGGATGTTCCATTTCCCACTTTTAACAACAACGAAGCACCACCGTCCCGTCACTTCTAACATAGGCAAAACCTCCTTGAAATGACCGTCCGAACTCTTGAAGTACCACAATCCAACTCCTCTCAAAAGGCTCTAATTGAACAAAACGTGAATCTTCGTGTCATGGTAACTTTCTACTCTGGACTCTTTAACCAACCTGGAATATATTGCCGAATAAATCACCAGTTAAAGTTCAGACATATGTCTACTTAAGTATCGCTACTAATTTTCGATACCTAAGGTTTAAAATGAATTTTTATAAATGAAAAGTTTTCTTGAGACTTTCATTTTGGCTTTAATTAAAAGATAAAGGATTAAATTTACAATTTCCAGTAAAAAAAATACTCTGGTTTATTTCAATTAGAAATTATATTGATTGGGATCTCAACGTTTTGGTTATTTTAAGTTAAATCATTAAAATCGACCATTTTTACACTTTTAAACAAGAGTTAATTTTCGGTTTTAAAAATGTTTTAAAAATAAAATATACAACTGTGACACGTTATTTGAGGAAAACTGGTAATTTTAAAGTTAAATAATTCTGATTTGAATACTACTTATTGTATTAAACGTTAAAAGAAACATTTCTTAGTTACATAGATCTTGTTTTTCTGACGTGTTGATTGATTGCTAAGAGCCTTACGTGTTAAAAAAGCTAAGTATCGTTGACCAGAATTGACATAAAAAATATTCAGTGAAATAAGAATTTAAAAATTGAAGCCTGCAATAAAATTCTGAAGGGATAAACACAAAAATGAATAATTAAAATAAAAAGAATTGCACAAAGTCAAAAAAAGTTCGTTTTTCAAGAAAGGGTGGGATAAACCTTAACACACTTGACCAGTTAAGTATAATGGCATTCATGGACTACTATACTTAAAAAATGTGAATGTTTCTAAAAACTAAATTATTTTAACAATATTGCTACAAAATGAGTTGTACTAAGTTTTTCAATTTTTGCTTCGTATATATATATATATATATATATATATATATATATATATATATATATATTTCACTTAATGACAATTTGATATATTACAAATTATTATATTTAAAAGTTAAAGAATGAATTAAATTATTATAAAAATGCATCATACATCGAAAAAAAAGGAAAAGTTTTTTTTAAAGGCAATAGTGTCGCTAATAAATCTTACTTATAAAAGTAATCAAGTTTTTTTCTAATTAAATAATGTCATAGTTTTATTGCATTTTTTTATTTTACAATTCGGAGCAGATATTCGGGAAATGAGTAGTTTTTGCAAAAAAAAAAAAAAAAACGAAAAATTGATGATTTACATTCTTCAAGGAATTTTACTTTTAGATAATAACAATTTTAATTATGTAATTTCACGAAATTTCCTGCAATTAAGTAAGTGGTTAATAACATATGTAAAATATTTTTTACCAAAAATTCAAAAATAATCTAATTAATTTGTTAATAAGTTATTTCATTAAAATCCGACAATTATTTGATTCTTGAAAGAATTCTCAAATCAGTGAGAAAATGCGCTACAATATTGATTGGAAATGACATAAACATCTGATGTGAAACTGTTGCGGAACTCTGGATCCTAATTGGTCATCAAATCGCAAAATTCAAAATACGTCAGAGAAACGGTTTTTCCATAGTTAAAGAAAAAATCATTCTGTGAGCCACCCCACGTGACTGGATTTAATATTTAAGGATAGTCTCTAACCGGTCGCGGATGTGCGTTGTGGTGCAGTGGATATCAGCTCGGAACGAGAAATCGGGGAGACGAGTTCGAATTCCAGTTGAATTCATTGCATTCACTTACGCGCAAATACCCTTGGGAAAGGTATTAATCCGTCTCTTCCTTCCAGTAATGGGTTAAATAACTGGGTTCTATAGCCTTGGCTGGCAACCAGTCTACCGCAGAAACTCTATCACATTAACCTGCTCCCATTCTATCAAACTCTTCCCATCTGCCCAACCCTCATCCTCGCTATCCTTACTCATCTGTCACCTTCCTCCTGACATTCCCTATGTATAACCACTCCTTCTCTTTACCTTCCCCTATGTAGCCCCATGCGCAATAGTGGCAGTGGAATGCCTTGCTTGGAGTGAGATGATTAAAAAAAAAAAAAAGAAACCAATGGCAACCTACTGCGGGATAAGCTTCTGCCCAGTCAGTCATGTCTCTTTCGAGACATGATCGCCCAAGCGTGTATCGCGTATGGCACTTAACTGACTGACTCTAACCGGTCACGGTCGTTCAGAAGAGTCGGTTTGTTGACACACATCTAAGATGTAACTCTCAACTTCAAATGACTCCGACATTGTTCTCTTTCTCCCCCCACTCTCTCTCTATTTCAACAATTACTGCTAGAACATTTTGTACGAACTCTTTAATACCTCAACCTCATCACTAAACTCGAACTTGGCTCATAACTTCTTAGTAAGGATTATAATTGAACGTTAATTTCTACAACTCTTGTTACTCCTTCTTTTAATAAATGTATATTTTAAAATGCAAAATGTCTATTTTATTACTCCACTCTCCTGCACTAATTCTACATATTCCAACCTGCCGACAACCAACCTTCTGATGATAAACCTGATGATGATAATTCAACATAAATCTTGTAAGCTGAAGGGAGTTCAGTTAAGTCTGACACAAGGCCGAACAAAAGAAACATTAACCAGCTCCCTACACTTCAAAAGAAACAAAACAAAACAAAAAATATTTTTTTACGAAAATTTTTGAATTTAGAAAGGATTTAAAAATGTTTAAAAAATAGAAAATACTTTAGTTTTTTCCTCTTAATAATAAGACGAACAGTTTAACGATTAAACTTTTTTTTTTTTAAAGTTTTGGGCCTTTTTCCATCATGCGATACTGTTTGTTAGCGAAAAAAATGGAGATAGTCAAAATCATACCAATATTCAATTTGAATATGTTATATGACGTCAGATGAATTTAAATTTTTTCTCAGAATATTTGATATCCTAGACTGTACCCAAGTCAAATTCGTCTTTCAAAGTGTTACAATTTCATTTTCCGGCTGTGTACATACATAGCAACAACAATAAGATTAATAAAAATCATAATAAATATATTTTGAATAAAACATTTAAGAACATAATAGTTTCCTAAAAAAATTAATAATAATAAAAAACAATGAAAAATAACATACACGGAACACTGATCAATGACGATTACATTATTATTATTGTTGTTTGTAGTAGTATTAGCAGAAGAAGGGTTTGTAAAAAAAAATAAAATAGGAAAAACTAATGAAAAAGAATTGGAGCATGATGAAGAATTCAAAGTCAGATGGAGACAGGCGTTCTAGCAGACGAAGATGAGAGTCATTAGAGAAAACGTACGTTTGAAAGAAGTCAAAAGAAAAGGAGACTGAAACGAAAGGACAGATATGGAAAGACAGATTTTAAAAGTCAAAACAAAGATACTGGCAGCTGAAATTCTGCGCAGAAATTCAAAATAATTAGAATAAGAAAAAAAAAACTCCTTACGAAGTCATCATTCGGTTTTCCCTTTACTAAAGCACATGCATTTTATAAAATAGCGGGAAAAAAAAAAATTAAAATCTTAGCGTCACTTTAAAGAAATAGCAAAATGAGTTGCAGGTGAAGCAACACTAAATATAGTTGATGTAGAGGTGTGCTTTTGACGTGGTAAGGAAATGGGGTAGACAGATGAAGGAAGTATATCGCAGTTTATTATTCAGTCAGTCAGTTAAGTGCCATACGTGAAACACGCTTGGGCGATCATGTCTCGAAAGAGACATAACTGACTGGGCAGAAGATTATCCCATTGCTTTCTGCGGTAGACTGGTTGCTGACCAAGGCTATAAGAACCCAATCTGTCCTGTTATTTAACCCATAACTGGGAGGAAGAGACGGATTAATACCTTTCCTAAGGGTATTTGCGCGTAAATGAATGCAATGAATTCGGCTGGAATTCGAACTCGGCTCCCCGATTTCTCGTTCCGAGCCGATATCCAACGCACCACAACGCAATTTATTATTACTACTACTATTATTCTATTAAGACGATTGTTCCACTTCCTTCGTGGTGTCTTCCCACTGGAGAGACCTTAAATGAAGCAGATGAACGAAAAAGATGTGGCGAGCTTAATCGCCGCTGCATGTATGTATAACTAAGTCATTACTTAGGTTACGTGGTCTTTGTTTAGTCTAGTTTTTCCAGTCTGATGAGGGAAAGCAATGGCAACCTACTGCGGGATAATCTTCTGCCCAGTCAGTCATGTCTCTTTCGAGACATGATCGCCCAAGCGTGTATCACGTATGGCACTTAACTAACCGACTGAATATAATAGAATCATTATAAAGACTTGTACTGGTCAAAAAGTGGGGGATCGGTTTTCTATTGTTATGAAGTAATAAACTGATCCCCCAATAATTACTACGTAATAATATAATACATCATTTTCCCCTCTAGATATGAGTAATATAACAGGACAGATTGGGTTCTATAGCCTTGGATGGCAATCACTCTACCGCAGAAAGCAATGGCAACCTACTGCGGGATAATCTTCTGCCCAGTCAGTCATGTCTCTTTCGAGACATGATCGCCCGGGCGTGTTTCGCGGATGGCACTTTAACTGATGAGGGTATGATGTTGACGAAGACGGATCATCACGCGCTCAACGCGAAAAGAATTATTGTTGGATTCCACAATAGGAAATTTAAAAAATAACTAAAATACAAACAGAGATGAACATGTATGCATTAATAAAAAAAAAAATGTTAGTTAAAATTACCAACATTGGGACATCTTTTTCTGCCGTTTTTTTTTTTTTTTAATCATATCACCCCAAGCAAGGCGGTAATGCCACTAATGTGCAGGGGGTACGTAATAGTGAAAAGATTGGAAAAGAGAAAGCAGGAAACCACATCCAAAACTGGGAACAAATGATGAGCCTGTTCAATAGACGTGGGTGGAGTGTGAACCGGGCGATAGTTTAGTATCTATTTATTCCAGTACCTAGTGAATGCCAGTTGAATTCCTTGCATTCGCTTACGCACAAATACCCTTGGGTAAGGTATTAATCCGTCTCTTCCCTCCACTTATGGGTTAAATAATAGGACAGATTGGGTTCTATAGTATTGGCTGGCAACCAGTCTAACGCAGTCAACCACCCCTTCCTCCTTTTTTCTTTTCCGTTCCTCCTACCATTTCTATCTCTCTAACATTGCTAAATTTTAACTTTTAAACTTTTGATTCTTGTATGGGGGAGGGGTAAGTCTTCTAATATGAGACAAAGCTATCTGTGTGCTTTTCCCTTACTTCCTTACCTCCAAAATTGTTAATTTTTTTTATTTTTTGCATTTTTTTTTTTTAATCATATCACCCCAAGCAAGGCGGTAATGCCACTGATGTGCAGGGGGCTACATAAGAGTGAGAAGATTAGAAAAGAGAAAAACCAGAAACCGCATCCTAAACAGGAAACAAGGGGTGAGCCTCTTCACCTGTTCAATGGGTGGGTGGAGTGTGAACCGGGTTCCACCCCATTTTATTTTCCTGTGTATGGACAATGTTTTGGGGGCTTTTACCTGTAAAAAATTCTTTTAACACATCTGAATTTGAATAAATAAAGTTTTGGTTTCAGCCGTTGCTGAAGTAGCGTGGAGTTCCTGGTAGAAATGGCTACCCAACGGATTTAAATATCGAAATTTTTGTTTTATTAAATACATATATATATATATATATATATATAGTCATCCGCAGGTAGATCTGTTTCGCTGTATCACAGCTCATCAGCACAGTTAGACTCCGATTGCTTTTTACCCAGGATTGAAACTGTATCACAGATATATATACATGCGTGTGTGTCAGATTAAATAAATTTCAAACCTTATGTTTACTTACTTTTTAATAAAATCCGTTCATACTCACTGAAAATCTTTCGCGTATTACAATCAAAAGATGTCAGAAATGAGGTGTAACCTTGACAGATGTCATTTTCATTCATTTCTCAAGGTACCCGAGTACTTTCTATCTATTTCCGAGATCATCTTCAGGGATGTGAATTATTGTAACAAATGTAAACGAAAACAAACTGATTTTATTAAAAATAAGCAAACATATTGTTTGTAATTTATTTAATCTGACATGTTTAAAAGAAAATTTGCTGCCTAAATACACAAATATATATATATATATATATATATATATATATAATAATTATAATTTGACAAAGAATTATATATATATAAGGTAGGTTTGTTGGCTCTTAGATTTTTCTGTCTTTGTTGCTCTACTTTCGTATTGAGCGCTTTAGTGTTAGGTTTTTTGTCTTGGCTTTTGTTTTCTTTCCTACGAGTATTTGACTTTTGTTCATGTACTTCGTTTGTTTCTTTTTTTACTTTCTCTCCTTTTCCTTCCGAATTCGTTGTCGGTGGGTTTTTTAAGACGAACTTAAATATAGTATAACAATTACTAGTATTAGCATTATTATTTTTGTTACTATTACTATTGTTATATATATATATATATATATATATATATATATTGTGTGTATTTTGGCAGCATTTTTTCATTAATGCAGGTTTCATTGAATAATATAGACAAGTTTTGTCTATTAATTTTGTGTAGGATCCGTTCATACCGTCTGATATACTTGATGGTGATGTCGTTGAAAGACAACAAAAAATTACAGAATTTGTCGAATTTTTTATCGGATCTAAGCTTTCGGCTCACATAAGCCATTATCAAAGAGTAAATATTAACACAGTAAACATAGAACATTTAAGCTATTAACAATAAAGATAGGAATGGACTTATATTTTCAATTCAATTATCTTTATTGTTAATAGCTTAAATGTTCTATGTTTACTGTGTGTTAATATTTACTCTTTGATAATGGCTTATGTGAGCCGAAAGCTTAGACCCGATAAAAAATTCAACAAATACTGTGATTTTTTTGTTGTCTTTCAACGACATCACCATCAAGTATATCAGACGGTATGAACGGATCCCACACAAAATTAATAGACAAAACTTGTCTATATTATTCAATGAAACCTGCATTAATATATATATATATATATATATATATATATATATATATTTCTTTGTCAAATTATAATGTTCCGAGAAATTTTGGGATGATTTTTAGTAAATAAAATACTGATTTTTTTTTTTTTTTTCATGTAGATATGCTTTTTTATTTGGGTAACTGACGTGACATAATCTGATTTCTGTATCTACATTCGGCTTTGTGTTATATTCTAATAATATTATTAAATATATATCTTATATATGTAAATTAAAATAAGTTTTGGTGAAACATAATCGTAAACATCATGAAAAGACATGTCGTGTATAAGAACTTTCACATATAAGCATATTTGTCGGAGTTGTATTCATTGTAGACAAATAATTAGTATAAGAAGATATCCGAGATTGCATTAATGGAGTTGATGATGATAAAAGAGCGATTGTGTCACAGTGAACGTTAAGGGATGAGAAATGTTCTTTCAACTTTTCATTTGGTGAGGTTGACGTCTGCTTTAAAACTGCGCAGTATTGAAATTTTGTTTTTCTTCATGTTCTTTCTCCTTCCGTCCCTTGCTTTCTTGCCTGACGGTAATTCTGTCGATTTTTTTTTTAAAGTTAAATTCTGGGGTGAACCGATTGTGCTGAATAAAAAAATAAAAAAAAAAATGGGTGAAAAATTATGAGGAGGAAGCAACGACCAAAATGGATTTGAAGCGAAAAATGTGGCCTTAATACAAATATTGTTTTGACTGCTGCCATATTCGTTCTGATTCTTTTTGCTTTTATTCTTCGTATCTTTCATATTTTTTTTATTCCCTTATATGTTTTTTCTAGCTTTGCTCCCTATTTCTTCTCCAGTGTCGTTCTTTACCCCATCCCCTTTTCTCCCCTTTTGTATAATTCTTTTTTTTACCCCTTTCTCTGTTCGTTTCTATTTTCAACTTTCTCACTTCTTTTTAGAGTTTTCTTTTCTCAACATATTTGTTTAGCTCAAGTGTGGCACATGTAAAATAAAATGGCGTAGGAAAAGTGTAGACAGTTACTTGGCTGCTTAGAAAATCAGCATTTTATAAAGCAGTGCCGGGCTTAGCAACACCGCCCCCCCCCTACTCGCAGAATGCGTCGTGCGGCCCCTCTACCCGCATAATGCAACTTGCGCCCCCTCTCCTGATCATACTGAACCCACAATAAATGGTACTTTAAACAAAATAACTTACTCTCGGAACTCTGATATCACGAAAAAACGGAAGAAATCGCGGAATTGGCGTATTGAAGCTATACATTACGAATATTTTCACAGGTTTTATCAACTTTTTATGTATGTCGAAACAGATATCTATAGTCTTACTCTCTCAAGTCCATTAATAATTAATTACAAATGATTTTTGGCCTCTTCAGGGCCGGAAAGCATTTTATCAAAGATATATATATATATCTCGAGGGATCTCGAGGATTTGGTGATAGCCAGTTTATGACTGTAAAACGCAGTAGAAAACCACTTCATTTTCTTTTTGAGAAATCATGGAAGTTTATATCTAATAAAGGGAATAAAGCCATGACTGTCTATGTCCAGAATTTATATGGAGCTAAAAAAAAACAAAAAAAACCCCAACAACATTAAGACATATTTTTACTTTGCTGATAAAACTTCAAAAAGCTTAAAATTTTCCCTGACTCTCTCCTGAAAAAAGTAACTCTTGTCATTCAATGACTGACTCTCCCTATTGATTTTATGATGTTTTTTAATCATTTCACGCCATGCAAGGCAATAATGCTACTAAGACGCAAGAGTTTACTAAAGAGAAACAAAATGTGAAAACTTTCGTAAGGAAAAAAAAAAAAAAAAACAATACAAAAACAGATTTAAAAAGACGGAATTTCATAATTCAAAACGCTGTACATTTTTATCCTCCTCCTGTAAATATCCCAAAAGATGTTTAATTAATAAGTAATGTGTATATTACATAATAATATATATAAATATATAAACATTGTAAGATAACATGTACGATAACATATTTATTCTATTGGAGACGAATCTTATTTTATCTAAAATTATATATATATATATATATATATATATATATATATATACATATTATTATTATTATTATTATGGACTCTCCCGTCCATTTCAACTTATGAGCCTACCACACAAAGAATTGCTTACAATGGTGAACTCTTGTGTAGCACCACCACCAATTTTTGGAACTGCTGATAACAAACAATCGATGCAGACGTCTGCCACAGATCGTATGAACAACAGACCCCAGTTATTTAACCCATAACTGGAGGGAAGGGACGGATTAATACCTTTCTCAAGGGTACCAGTGCGTAAGTGAATGCAAAGTGTTCAACTGGAATTGGAACTCGGCTCACCCATTTCCTCCTCCGAGCCGACATCCACTGCACCACAATGCACATCCGTCAATATATATATATATATATATATATATATATATGGTTTTCGTCTTAGGTTTTTTTTTTCTTTCTCACGAATGCTTGACTTTTTGTTCAAGTATTTCGTTTGTTTCTTTTTTTCTTCCCCTTCTTTTCCCTTTGGGTTCGTTCCTGGTGGGTTTCAAGACGATCTCATTTGTAGTTTAATTATTGATAATCTTGACAGAATTAGTTTTGTCGATATTGATATTATAACTATAATTAATATTAATAATTTATATGCATATATATATATATATATATATATATATATATATATATAAATAAATGAATAAATAACAAAAAAAGTATTAACAACGTTCAAAACATTAATTTAAAACAGTGCTCAATATAGAAATAGAATAATGAATATTTATTATAATTTATAGTTTTGAACATGTACAAATTATAATTTAAGAATCATCCAGTGGTCTCCGAACCTTGTACAGGGTGAATAACACCAACAAAAAAATGACATGACTCGATTTTTTAGAATAATGTATTGATTCTGTAACATCTAAGAGCGTTTATCAAAATACTCCTAATGCATTCTATACTGTGTTCATTTTCCTTATTTCTCATACTAAATTTTTTAAGGTTGATCCATATATTCAGGGTGTGTGTCATCCCTACTTTCCTTCTAATTCCAGATCATAATTACTGTTTTAGAAAAGTTTATACGTCTTGCAATACGTATTAAAAACTATTAGATTTTTTAAATTCCTCTTAAACATTGTCATCAGCATAGCCACCTTCTCATCGTTAAAATACTGGCCTCTTCCAAATGGTCTGTTTTTTTGGGTTTTTTTTTTTTCATAAATGGAAAAAAATATGTACACTTGTTAACTCGCTAATTTCTTCTTTATTCGAACATATTTTTCTTTTCGTTTCTGCTACCTTAAACGCATTAGTAGAGTTTTATGAACGCTACAGTGCTGATTGCAGACACGGAAAGGAAACTACAAAAGATCCTACAGAAGGTATCGGTGGAGAGTGACAAAAAAGAACTACAAATAAATTTTAAGAAAACTGAATGCATGGTCATCAGCAAAAGGTGCAACCCAAAATGCCAAATACGTGTGGGGGATACCAGAATCAAACAAGTACAAAAATTTAAATACCTAAGAAGTGTTCTAACAGGAGATGGAAAGTGCGACATAGAGATCCGAAGGTGAATTGGCATGGCAAAGGACGCGTTCCAGAAGGTGAGTAAAGTACTAACACACAGGAAAACTTCACTAGAAACAAAAGAAAAGAGTGCTGGATTACTATGTGATGTCAGTTCTTCAATACAGCAGTGAATGCTGGACAATATCATCGAAAATGAGGACAAAACTTGAAGCGGCAGAAATGTGGTTCTACAGAAGAATGCTGCGTGTATCGTGGACTGAGCATGCAAGCAACGATGAGATGTTGGAGGGAATGGCAACAAAAAGGAAATTAATACCGAGCATCAGGAAGGGATAACTGAAGTTCCTGGGACATGCTATAAGGAAGGAGAGCTTGGAGAACCTGATACTGACTGGCCAGATAGAAGGAAAAAAGAGACAGAGGAAGGCAGCGGATAACATATTTGCAGGGCCTGATCAGGTGGATGACGGAGCGAAGGTTGCGATGTGTGACAGGAGAAAACATACTAAGAGCCACAAGGGATAGGGAGACGTGGAGAACCATGATCGCCTACGTCCTGAAGGGACAGAGCACATAGAAGAAGTAGAAGAAGAGATGTTTGACAGAACATGTTTATTTGTTGGTTTGTTTTTTGTTTCTTTTTCTTTATTTGTTCTTTTTTTTTTTTTTTTTGTTTTTTTTCGGCATCTTTTCACATTCTGACAATTTCTGTTTTCCTTATTGTTGATTACTTTGTTTATAATTCTCTGATATACTGATGAATTTATTTATTCCTACCTTCAAATGCTTAGCGGTCAGCTTCTAAATAAACATGTCCATGGGAAAAAAAATGTGAACTCATTGAAACGTGACGATCATTTTCCCTATTTTTGTTTTTATACGCTTTCTTCCACGTCAGCAATCTGTTGAGATTAAAGACAGACAGATTCTCTGGAGCAGGTTCGTAAGGAAATTTGAGATATTGAAGAATGGAGTGAGTAGGAAGTTTACGGAGATCAGAATTTCGGCAGGCGCTATCTGCAGAGGCATAAAAAAAAAAGAAGTTGAAGCGGGAGGAAAAGGGTCACTGGATTCGTGAAAGGTTGTCGCCACCCCCTGTTGTTGTTACGTTGATGTCAGTTTCGGACAAGGATACTCCGGGTCGATGAATAGCTATACGATGATATATATATATTACACATACTCTCACGCACACAATCAAACAAATCAACACACACACACACACACACACATATATATATATATATAGCTATACGATTATATATATTACACATACTCTCACGCGCGCGCGCACACACACACACATATATATATATATATATATATAGCTATACGATAATATATATTACACATAGTCTCATGCACACAGTGAAACCAATCAACACACACACACATATATATATATATATATATATATATATATATATATAATTACTAAATTCTAACCTGAACATATGTGTAAATTCTCTGGTGGTCAAACCACTGTCAGCGAATAGTGAAGTTGGAAGAGAAGGAAAAAGCAGTTTGATAAACGAGGTGTGAACACGTTGAAGACGAGGTCCTATTCAGAGATGTACCGTCCATCAATTCATTGAATGACTCCATTCTGCTTCACTACCTACCTACTCTTATATATATATATATATATATATATATATATATATATATCAAAATGATTAATATCTTTTGCATACCTCATTTGCTTTAAAATGAAAAATAGTGTGTATAAGCTTTGATACGTTGCCAGCAATGCTAAAATAAGATAGCTTTATAACAAAAAAAAAAACCCTTTCTTTAAAAACCCTATCCGAACGCGGCTGTCTATTCTAGGATATATGATGATATGCTGTTCATGCATCGGTTCTTTTGTATGTTACTGCTTGTTATTTTTAATTCCGTTCAAGAGCGTTAAAAGTAAAACAATATTCTTACTTGAATGCTTGTTAAATCCCGAAAATTCTAGAGATATTTTTTTCTGATGCAAATATATCAATTTTTTTTAAATAATCATATCGCCCCAAGCAAGGTATTTTACTGCCACTGTTTTGCAGGGGGTTACATTGTAGAAAAGTTATGAGAAAGAGTGACAGGTTATAGGGGGCATCAAGAAGTGGGTAAGAGAAGGATGAGAATACTGATGAGAGTGGAGTGGACGGAGAAGAGAGCATGAGAAGGAGGATGCAGGTTAGTGCGATAAGAGATGACTATTGACTTTACATTTAGATTCTTGGAGATTGTAGCTGTCGGGGAAGCAAGTAAATGGAAGGGAATTCCACATGCGGGAAGTGCGAGAAAAGAAGCTACTGGAGTAGAATTTGCATTTACAATTTATTGGTTTCACAGTAAAAGAGTGGGACCTAGTTGCTAATCTTGTGGCTCGAGTAAATTTATATATAGAAGACACCAGTGAGCTTAGTGCATCGAAGCAGAAGCCGTGAAAGTATTTGTAGAAGTGACACAGGGAAGCTATATTTCGCCTGTGAGAAAGTGACTGTATCTGAGCTGCAATCCCCCCCTCTAATAAACTAACTCTAATTCATTGATTTTGTTTTCTCATAACTCTAATGCTCCGTTTTTCATGAACACTTTAATGCAGTTCGAAAGGCAGTAGTTGATCTCCCTTTTTTTTTTTTTTTACGACATTATAACGTCATATTAATTTTTAATTTCTTTTCATCGCAAGGCGGTTAGTCTACTGAGTAGACGATCCTGAGTATGATAGTAAACTGCATTCGGCAGCATGGCCTTTAAAGGGAGGTTGTGAGGAGAATAGAACCACCTCTTAATTGCTGTTGTTATCAAGTCAACCCTGACCCGGAGTGGTAGCACCTGTTAGGATACCAGCTATAGGCAAGTAGTTAACCCTCAAACTGGAGTCCAAACTCTATGAAAGTTTAATATAGACTTTAGTAGAAATGTGCACGTTAAAATAGACTTTAATAGAAAAATATAGATATAGACTTTTTATAGAAAAATATGCATTTTTGAAAGCAAAAAATATAATACGTTTTTGAAGGAAAAAAATTATTACCGGCAATACATTTTTGAATACGTAACTAGAAAACATCTTCAATTTTAAAAATAAAAAATAAAAAAATCTGACAAAATCATCCTTCTCAATATAACCCAACATTTAAAAAAAATACCTTAAAACCCCACTTTTTGGCATTAAATTACCCACAGAGGCTGATATGCTGTAAAACAAAATTCATTCAAATTCTACTGAGTAGAGAGCAGGTATCAGTGGTAGCGATTGTGGAACTCTGAAGGTGTGGAGTGGGGCACTTAGAGGCCAAGATTTTTCTGAGGACGAGAGGCAACTCAAGCAGCGTAATTTCTGACCAATTCTTTGACTTGGTCATAGATCATTGACTGGCTATGTATCTTCATATCAAATTGGAGATATTTCTAATTAACACCTTCCTTCAGATATGTAAATATAACTATTAAGTCTCTTTAACAAACTAACAGCATGTCTGTTTCTATCTCTGTATTTTTTTTATTTTGTTTGTTTTTCTGTCACACTGGTCTCTGTCAGTCGAGTGCCATACGTGATAACGCTTTGGGCGATCATGTCTCGAAAGAGACATGACTGACTGGCCAGAAGATTATCCCGCAGTAGGTTGCCGTTGCTTTCTGCAGTAGACTGGTTGCCGACCATTGCTATAGAACTCAATCTGTCCTATTATTTGACCCATAACTGGCGGGAAGAGATGGATTAATACCTTTCGCAAGGGTATTTGTGCGTAAGTGAATGCAAAGAATTCAACTTGAATTCGAACTCGGCTCGCCGATTTATCCTTCCACGTCGATATCCATTGCACCACAACGCACATCCTGGTCTCTGTATGTGTCCTTAAAAAGGCTAAAAGAAAAAGAAGGAAAAGTGCTGAAGATCAAATTTTATCAAAATCATAGACTGATCAGTTTCATAAAAGGGACAACCAGGGGAAAATCGGGGTTGGGGCTTGACCCCATCTGGTCTGCCCCCGGAGAATCACCACTGGGTATCAGTAATTAAGTTTTCCGCGTCGTTCGAATTCATGCACACTTTTGGCTCAGAGAAGCCTGCTTAAACGCTTTAGCTGCATTAACCCAGAACCCCAAAGCATTGCTAGATCTTCAAACTGAACGCATCTTTCGTGCGAGGTACCTCGGGAAAGAATCCCAGAAATCAGTTTCCCACAAACCTTTGCAAATAACGTGAAGTAATATATATATATTTTTTTAATCATATCACCCCAAGCAAGGCGATAATGCCACTGATGCGCAGGGGGCTACGTAAGGGTAAAAAGATTGGAAAAGAGAAAGCCGGAAACCACATCCTAACCAGGAAACAAGGGATGAGCCTCTTCACCTGTTCAATAGATGTGGGTGGAGTGTGAACAGGGCGATAGTTTAGTCTATCTACTCCAATTGGAAAAAAAAAAGACAAAAGAAAAGAGTGAAAAGATTGGAAAAGAGAAAGCCGGAAACCACATTCTAACCAGGAAACAAGGGATGAGCCTCTTTACCTGTTCAATAGACGTAGGTGGAGTGTGAACCGGCCGATAGTTTAGTCTAACTACTCCAATTGAAAAAAATAAAAAAACGAAAAGAGTGAAAAGATTGAACGAGTAAAATTTTTAGTGACACCCCCAACATTAAGATCGATTGAAAAACATTAAAAACCTTTGGGTGCAATGGAGCCACCATCCATTACATTATCTTTTCAAGTGCTATATAATTTTTACAGTAGTAGTAGTATAAGTACCACCATTATTTGTGTTTTAATTTTTTATGAAATTTTGTTAAACATTATTATTTACTTTGAGTAGTATTTCTTTTCGAACCTAATGTTTAAAGTGTTTTTATCGTAACGACTAGATTTGATTTTCTGCTAAAGCTTTGTTCTCTCGAAGATTAAAATTAAAGCTGACACTGCATTCCAAGTTTTACTGATAATTTCTCATCTTGAAATCAGATCTGTGATATCTACACCTTGCCGTAGATTGATAATCAAACTGAGACGAACAGCAAGTAAAAGTTCAGATGAATGCAAACGCTAGTCACAATTTCCATTAATAGAAGACTATATTTTATTTCAAAGAAATAAAAACCAATTCTGTTCATCACAGCTTTTAGAGTTTTTTGTTGACAGCTTTGTGCGTTGTGGTGCATTGGCTATCGACTCGGAACGAGAAATCGGGGAGCCGAGTTCGAATTCGACTCCGATTGCTACCTAACCCAGTATTTAAAATGATGCGCTAACTGCTAATGAATTCCTGAAATTTATCTTATCCTGACGAGCGGATCTATGTCTATGAGATTTGGGCTTTAATTCATCGAGTCACTACTGTTACTTTATATTTTTTTTATGAATGAACACTTTATTTTCAAATACCTGCTCGTTTTGTACGCGTTATCTTCGTCGTGGTGATTTGTTTGCCATGAAGAATACTACCAAAGCAAATAGCACTCCGGGATTCAGATCCAAATTGTTACTCTGAATTTCACAACGTTTATTGTCAGCTTGCAAATTATATACATGTTTTTAGACTGAAAAACGTACACATTCTAAGCTGATTATGATTTTGGGTACCTTGACGTGGTGTAATAACCACCAAGCTTGTCTCGCTAGAACTTATTACAACTGAGTAGTGAGTTCGATCCTCACTGGGTACCCCATAATTTCGGGCAAGTACCGCGTCTATTCAGCGCTTAGAAAATTAACTGAGCTGATTATGATGCTTGTTTAAAGTAAAAGGTTAAAGGTTGTTTCTGATGGATATTTCTGAATTTGATGATTTTATTCTTATAAAAAGATCATTTTTATATTAATGACTTTATGCTTATAAAAAGATCATTTTTATATTAATGACTTTATGCTTATAAAAAGATCATTTTTATATTAATGATTTTATGCTTATAAAAAGATCATTTTTATATTAATGATTTTATGCTTATAAAAAGATCATTTTTATATTAATGATTTTATGCTTATAAAAAGATCATTTTTATATTAATGATTTTATGCTTATAAAAAGATCATTTTTATATTAATGATTTTATGCTTATAAAAAGATCATTTTTATATTAATGATTTTATGCTTATAAAAAGATCATTTTTATATTAATGATTTTATGCTTATAAAAAGATCATTTTTATATTAATGATTTTATGCTTATAAAAAGATCATTTTTATATTAATTTTTGATTTTATGCTTAATAAAAAGATCATTTTTATATTAATTTTGATTTTATGCTTATAAAAAGATCATTTTTATATTAATGATTTTATGCTTATAAAAAGATCATTTTTATATTAATGATTTTATGCTTATAAAAAGATCATTTTTATATTAATGATTTTATTCTTATAAGATCATTTTTATATTATATCCTATAAACAGACCACTCTATATCAATGATTATATTCGTATAAAAAAACAGTTATATATTAATGATAATTAGCATTTATTTAAGAAAGTCACCGATTTCAAAAATATGTTGATTCCGCAGAAATGTTTTATTCGGAATTAGGAAAGTATGACCTAATCTTGATCTGTTGTGCCACACGCTTGAAATGTTACTTCCCACATACACAACAGACGCAGTTCTACAGCTGCCAAACCCGGATAGGTAAAGGTCAGATTACAGTCTCTTCCTCAATGAATAGTTAGATAGTCATTTATTTATAGGACATAAAATAAAAATTAGGATATAACTTTTGAGTATTGGCCTGAGAAATGCTAGGGTGCAACTGACAAGCGGGCAAGGAAGCAAAACAAGTGTTGGGCTGGAATTGTTTAGAGTCCCATAAACGTTGTAGGATTCAATAAATTGGCGTAAGGCGAACAAGCCTTGCATCTGCACTCTAAGTGAGAGATAACACGAATCTTATGCTAGAAAGCATTTCTTCGCAAAAACAGAGCTGTTGGAACTGTGATACGCGACTGGACTTTTGGATCGTGAAGCACCACCAACCCTCGAGCTCACAAATCAAAAGAAATGAAATAGGAGGAAAGACAAAGAAAAGAACAAAGCTACTAACATCAAGGTTCTTCTTTCATCTTTGCCAAAAAAATTGATATTTTCTTTTATTTTTTTATTTATTTTTTTTACTTTCATTTTTACATTTTTTTTTTCCTGGATTTTTTTATTTTACTTTGCCAGTTTTTTTTTTTTATTTCTCTGTTTCGCCTGGTCTTCTCTTTTCTTAATTTTTCGTTTTTTTTTTTTTGTTTTTTTTTTCATTTTTAATCCTTCTTCCATTATTTGCATAATGTTTTATTCCTTCTCACTTCTTGTTTTATTGGTTATAATATATAAACACTTCTTACAGATTTTTTATTTTTTAATTCGACTTCATTAAAGTTTGCCATTTATCAGTTATTTCCAATAGTTTTCGTTCCTTAATTCAAATCTTTCTACGATCATTTCTTCTTTTGCGTCTTTATTTCTGTTATATTCCTTTTGTGATTTATGTCTTTAATATTTTTTATCATGTTCCACACAGATTTCCTCTTTGGTAAAAATAGAAGCTTTTTTTTCTTCTTTAATCTTTCTTTCACTCATTCTTTGCATGACTCACGCATGCGCTCACATGCTTTTTCATTTTTTTTAACCTACTCAAAGGCAGTCGCCATCTTTCGGCTTTTTTTTTATTATTATTTTTTATGAACTTGGGTCACTTCTATACAAACATATCCAACAGAGTTTAAGTTGTTCAAGAAATATGCGCAATGACGTATATAACTTTTCTACTGAAAATAATGGAAAATCTAATGGACAAATCTGTATATCAGACTAATCTAAACTTGTTTATAAATGGAACTTTGTGTGTGTGTCCGTTACCTATAGACTCCGAAACGGATGAACCGATTTTCTTGAAAATTTACACAGTTGTACTATAAGTGTCTGCGAGTGTTCTTAGCTAGGTTTTGTGTCGAGGTACTCCCGATAAATATCGAAAATCGATAATCGAAAAAATCGGGTTATAGAAGGATTTTAATCAAATTTGATACACTCATAGACAAAGACATAAGAAACGATATTCAGAAGTTTCAAGGTTGCAGTTCTTACAATAGTGCAGAAAATCGAGATATATATATATAGAAATATATATATATATATATATATATATATATATATATAGTATATCGAGGCAGCAAGTAATTTTCTAAACATATTCTATTAAATATAAGAGACAATGAATGTCTATTATGTTTAATCATGGCTCATGATTAAACATAATAGACATTCATTGTCTCTTATATTTAATAGAATATGTTTAGAAAATATATATATAATCTAAAAGGCAAGATGTTTGTGTGTTTATCTTCCTGTATGTCTGTATTTTTTCAGCCCTTTTATTTTAGTTTTTGCTTCGGGTTGGGCTATAAGTAGGTATAATTGTAGTTCTTAGTCTCAGCCATGATACCATTTACTGAGAGTACTTATTTAGCCTGGAAAATTCAGTTTACGACGAAAAAAAGCTTATTTGATATCGATACCAGGAAATCAAAATTTGACTTACATCCATTCTCTTTCAGTCTACGGTTTCGCTTTAACTGGAAACAACTATTGCTTTTTAGTCTTTAAAGAGTCTGATCTCCAAAACCATAGTTTTAAAGCTTTCATTACACCCGAACAATGCCGGGCGATACTGCTAGTCTTGGATAACTGAATGATAAAATAAAAATAAAAGATCATCCCCTTAAAAGAACTTCTTCAGGCTATTGGTATGAATCAAAGGAAAATATTCTTCCACAAATTGAAATTGGGAAATGAGAATATTTAGTGCGTTTTAGTTAGGAACATAAAAATAATGGCAATTTTGACTTTAGAGCCCACAAAAAATAAATTAAATAAAACGACCTGTCACAATGACTGCTTTTCCCTTGACCACTCTATCATTTTAACTATCTTCACTCCTCGGTTATATTAATTGTCTTAAAATGCTATCATGAGAATTTTTATAACACCAAAACATATGAAAGCAAATTTATACATTTTCTATGTTGAAAATTGATAACAAACTCTTCCAGATAGTTAGGTTACATTTTAATAATTTAATAAATGTCTATAAATGTATGAAGAAAAAGTGTTCATTATTATTACTTTCTGAATCGCTGAATAAATATTGCATTGTATTATGTTGGATAAGAATAATGGTTAAGAATAATTTTATATTCACAATATTTTAAAATATTGTAGCTATATTATTCTTGTAAAAAAGCAATCTAATAAATAAATAAATAATTAATATTTAAATGCAAAGTCAATACTCATCTACTAACCACTGGACTCTAGCTCTCTCCCCGCCCCCGTACAACCTTCCCTTTCTCTCCACCTATGTATCTGTCATCGCACCTGCTTTCTCAGCTTTCTGTTGTTCCTTTCTAACTAGTTTGTACTCCTCACTCTTTTCTAATTAATCTTTTTACATTTATGTAACCCCCTGCACATCAGTGGCGTTTCCGCCTTGCTCGGGGTGAAATGATTAAAAAAAAATCTCAAGAACAGAAAATGCATAGATTCATTTCCAGGTCTTATTACAATTGTAATCCTCTAATCGTTTATTAAAACAATAAAAAATGCCAAGGAGTGAAGGTAGTTAATATAATAGCGATGTCAAGGGAAAAACCCTCTTTTACCACACAGTTATTTTTTCGGTCAGAAAGTTTAAAATTGCCAAAACAATATTTAGAATTTAAAATATAGGTGCTCAGTTAGTGTTATGATGTCCTGTCTATAGGAATGTGTGGTAGTCGAAAGACAGTAGTGAAATAGTCAATACGCAGCGTAACTATACCGTTCGGATTTAGACTTCTATTTTGCTGATTACTAACACTTATTATTGTATATATTGTTCTGTTATTCTAATACAATGTTTGGACGTACCTTCTTGTTTCTGTGTCTTTCTACTTGGCCCAAACAGGCCGCAACAACAACAACAACAACAACAACTTGGCGACGAAGATTTCGTCACAACAACTCCACAAGAGTTAGTTAAAAGAAGAAATTACGTGACGTATTCATTTGCGTTATGGTGCCTTCTTACGAGGGATTGACTTTCCCTTTTGTTATATAGTTACCTGAGAGAGAGAGAGAGAGAGAGAGCGAGAGAGCGAGAGAGAGAGAGAGCGAGAGCTGTTAACGAAGGCAGTTGACAGCTATTAAAGAGTAACTATTATGGCAGTTGACGACAGCTACTAGTCAGGCAATAAGTAGCGTAATAATACCTTCGGATTTACTTGCTTATTTCTATATTACTTATTATTAACACTTTCTTTTGAATATCTTGTTTCTTGTTATACTAATACACTGTGTTGAAGCTACTTCCTGTGTTCCGTGTCTTACTTCCGGTCAAACCGGTCACTACAACTTGCGGCGAAGATTCACCACAACTCCACAACAAAATGGCGACGAAAATTCACAACAATTTGTTTGACTCAGTGGAGAAAAAAAAAAAAAGAAAGAAAGAAAAGAAAAACACTGTCTGTGACCACGTCAATGTCAGTATTAATAATAGAAAAATTTCCAAAGACTTACTAGGGAACATTAGCATCATTTTCAATAAATCTGTTATTCAACTGTGTTTCCTGTACGTTTTAACAAGTATTAATTAAATCTTTAGTCACAACCTTTATGTGGTCCTGGGTATGACCGTAAACTGCACCCGGCAGTAAAGCCTCTGATTGGGAGGGTGTGAGGAGCATGGAACCACCTCTTAGTTGCTGTTGTACCCAGGTCCACTCTGACCCGGAGTGGTAGCAAGGCCTCTGATTGGGAGGTTGTGAGGAGCATGGAACCATCTCTTAATTGCTGTTGTTCCCAAATCCACCTTGACTCGGGGTGGTAGCACCTGTTAGGGTCCCAGCTAGGGGAAAATAGTTAACCCCCAAACTGGGGTCAAAACACTATGAAACTATAAAAATAGACTTTTATAGAAAATTATATTTTTGAATGAAAAATATTACCAACAATACAGTTTTGAAGAAAAAAAATTTACCATAACACATTTTTGAAGGAAAAAAAATATTACCAGCAATACATTTTTGAATATAAAACTAGAAAACATTTTCAGCTTCTAAAATAAAAAATAATCATCAAAATTTGACTAAATCAACCTTCTTACTATAACCGAACATTAAAAAAATACCTTAAAACCCTACCTGTTTTGGCATTAAATAACCCACAGAGGTCAATATGCCGTTAAACAGAACTCAAACTCACAACCTTTATATGGTTTTACGTAAGCGATATTAAACAATCATTTTATGTAAACGTTTATTAGTTGAGTCAACGACATGTTAATCGAAATCTTTCATTACGTGTAAGAATGGACTAGCAAGGTAACACGTCAATGAAATCTAGATTCATCAGTCGGAAGCGAGATGCTGGAAGCGTTTTGTCGCTTCCTTGTCTGCTTCATCTCAGCACATCTGTGTGAATTTGTCTTGGAGAAGAGGGGAACAGCAAGTGCGTTTTGCTTACTTCTGTCAGAGAAGAAACATATGATAAGTTCCAAGATCTTTTTTCACTTGTTACTAACACTTGATTTCGAGCGTGGCAAGTTTGTGTATGTACGCTGTGGTATGTTCCCGTACATTTTCTTTAGAAGGAATAGAAAGTTAAAATTGATTCTCACACGTTATCTTTACTTCAGCCACATCATGTTGTATTTGTTTTTTTTTTTGTTTTTTTTTTTGTTTTTTTTATTAATTACACTTTAAAGGATATTATACACAGCTTCCTCCATTCACACGTGCAAAGTCGTTTACTTAGTATATTTTTTTAACATAATACATGTATGTAAGCGTTATGTTTGTGGGGCCTATATATATATATATATATATATATATATATATTATTGTCATCCGCAGACAGATCTGTTTCGCTGTTTCACAGCTCATCAGTACGATTAGACTCCGATTGCTACACGACCCAGGCTCGAAACCCGACCGATTTGGCGTCAGTCGGTGGAAGAAGGCAGTCGTTTTAGCGCATATCATATTACGCGCCCAATAGCTAGAGTGATCAAATTCATTTTTACTGAATGAGCTATGCGTACACGCTAGAGTGGCTACTGTTTTTCAGTCTACCTTTCTTCTAGAGTGCTCAATCAGGGTGTGAGAGCGTAATATATATATATATATATATATATATACATACAAAAACGCAAACTTCTGTAGATATTAGCTTTTAAATCAGTCAGTCAGTTAAGTGTCATACATGATACACGCTATGAACGATCATGTCTCGAAAGAGACACGACTAACTGGACAGAAAATTATCTCGCAGGTGGTTATCATTGCTTTCTGCGGTAGACTGGTTGCCAGCCAAGAATATAGAACCCAATCTGTTTTATAATTAGAGGGAAGAGACAGATTAATACTTTTCCCAAAGGTATTTGTGCGTAAGTGAATGCAAGAAAGGGTAAATCTCTATTTACTAGCTTGTGCATTCGAGTCTTAATAACGATTGTACATTTTCTGAAGTCCTTCGTTTGCATAGGCAGGTGGACATGTATTTTGCACTTGTTTTAAAATCTAGATATCTACTCAAACTCGTGTATCTATTAAGCATCGCGTTTAAAATTAATTTAGATTCTGCAATATATGGAATCGATTTTTACGTAAAACTGATATCTGTTTGTTTACGGATATATAGGTGTGTGTATATTTAAACATTCAAATATCAATTTCACATGCAAATTTCAGAATATCCATTCACACATATAATTATGTATATATTTAAGTACATAGGTAGGAGGTGTGGTATATGCATAATATCAATTCACATGCACATATTATTTGATCAGTTAGTTAAGTGCCATACGTGATACACGATTTGGGCGATCATGTATCGAAAGAGACATGACTGACTAGGAAGAAGATGACCCCGCAGTAGGTTGCGATTGCTTTCTGCGGTAGACTGGTTGCCAACCAAGGCTATAGAACCCAGTTTGTGCTTTTATTTGACTCATAGCTAGAGGAAGAAGCGATGTATTAAATTATTACGTAGTAATTAGTGGGGGATCAGTTTATTACTTAATGAAAATAGAAAACCGTTCCCCCTCTTTATGACCAGAAGAAACCTTAATCATGATTCCAACTATTATATTCAGTCAGTTAAGTGCCATACGTGATACACGCTTTGGGCGATCATGTCTCGAAAGAGACCTAACTGACTGGGAAGAATATTATCCCGTAGTAGGTTTGCCATTGCTTTCTGCGGTAGACATGTTGCCAGCCAAGACTATCGAATCCAATTTGTCTTGTTATTTAACCGATAACTGGAAGGAAGAGACGGATTAGTACCTTTCCCAAAGAGATTTGCGCGTAAGTGAATGCAATGGATTCAACTGGAATTCGAACTCGGCTCCCCGATTTTTCGTTTCGAGTCGATATCCACTGTATCACAACGCACATCCGTATTACTTGATAAATATAGTAAAAACATACATGAAAATGCGTATATCGTAATGGTTATCAACACTGAAATTGATATTTCTCTATTGATTTCAAACAGCAGCCGTGTTCATAGCTACCGTAAAAATATCTATGAAAATGTATAAATTTATCTCTGTGCTATATAGCCTTGGTTGGCAACCAGTTTATAAGAAAACGTTGAAATCAGTTGTGGTTAGATGCGTGTCTAGCAAATTCACCTCGTAAAGAACCACTTGCTACAGTAAACTTAGCAGCGTCATCAAGCTTGCTGAATATGTGGCTCTTTACTCAACAAGTGAGTATATATTAACAACCAACATACATGCGATAGTTTGCTGATGTGTTTCGAGGTGACCCCCTTCCTAAAATCCTAATATTTGGCCAAACATTAGAAACTTGCATTTTTTAAAAATATTTCTAGCTCAGAACGAGACATTTTCAGTTCCTCCTGGTATATAAGGTTAAATCGTGCATTATGAAGTTTGTTTTGTTGGTGGTGATTATAAGACTATCAAGAAGGTGGGTAGGGCATTGTTGAGAAGGGGGTTCGGAACAGGTGCAAATAACTCTTGATTCTAGATTAATGCTATTAGCTGGTGAAAGTATACTGATATTAGATATCGCACCAAGAAGGCTGATTTTCAAACAAAACACGCTGAAATCGGTAAAAGATGGTTTGAATTTGTAGTGAAGCGTGTATATATATATATATATATATATATATATATATATATATATGAGAGAGAGAGACAAAAAGAGTGGGGTATTTATGCTTGGATGACTGTTAATCCCGGGAATGAAAAACGCAATTTAACTTTATAAAGATATCTGAATTATCTCGTGTCCATTTTTTATGACGACGAGCACGTACTGAATTTTTTCTAAGATAGGCCAAAAACGAATTAAAATAATTTTGAAGTGTGATCATCTCTTCAGTTTTTAGCTAATGGGTCGAGCCTGAAACTTTTTGTAGTTCAACGACTACACATGAAAAAAAAAAAAACACCAACGTAAAACAATGAAATTTCTAGGGATAGAAAGTTAAGAAAGCCTTCATAAGACACTGGGAAATTTTTGTGTAACTTCTTCTGGAAAACCAGAATAATTACCTCAACCGAAGAAAAACGTCGTAGATAAAAACGTCCTGAATAAAGAAGAAACTACTGCTTAAATAAACACACACACACACACACACACACACATATATATATATATATATATATATATATATATGGTTATTTAAAAACGTCTCCCTATTTTATGTATGATGGATTTTTCCATCTTGTAAAAATTATAGTTAAACGGGAGAGTATCTCATGCATATAATAGGGGTTACTTTTCAATCGCCCTATATATATATATATATATATATCACTGACCCAAACGTACCGCAGTATTCTTGTCACCAAAAGGACACAAATGAACTACAGACGCTCGCGCACACACATACACACACACACATATATATATATATATATGTGTGTGTGTGTGTGTGTGTGTGTGTGAAAAGTGTATTTATATAATTATAAATATCAATATATATATATATATATATGAAAAGTGTATTTATATAATTATAAATATCAATATATATATATATATATATATATGTAATTTGTAATATATATTATATTGTTTACATATTATATATGCGTGGTACTTATTTAAAAGCGCTCAATATCAGTGATAGAGCAAACATATTCATATAGATAGGTGTGAGTTTGTAACCCTGGGTTTCACGCTTTTGCGATCGTCAGACAAACTGACCAATTTTTTAAAAAAGAATTGGTTATATTCGTGTATTTTTTGGAGGAATTTTTTTTTTTAAATTAATCAGTTTGTTTGACGATCGCAAAAGCGTGAAACCCAGGGTTACAAACTCACACCTATCTATATGAATATATATATATATATATATATATATATTCGTTATTACATTCGAATTTGCCATTTCTATTTCCATACTCTAGCTGAAACCAATATCTTTCGCATCCATTTTTTGCTTCGTAATAGAATATCTAAACTTCCACACTCAAAAGAGACCTGACTGGGCAGAAGAGTATCCCGCAGTAGGTTGACATAACTTTTTATGGTAGACTGGTTGCCAACAAATGCTATAGAACCCAATCTGTTCTGTTATTTAACCCATGACTTGAGGGAAGAGACAGATTAATACATTTCCCAAGGGTATTTGCGCGTAAGTTAATGCAGGGAATTCAACTGGAATTCGAACACGGCACCCCGATTTCTCGTTCTGAGCCGATATCCACTGCACCACCATGCACATCCTCTAACATATACGTATACAAAAATTAAATAATTATCATCGGGGCCAGTGCGATCACAAAACGCACTTCCCTCACTACTACTACTATTAATATTATAATAATAATAATAATAATAATAATATCATCATTAACAATTATTATTATTATTACTACTAATACTGCTACTACTACAATAATGATACTTTCGTTTTTACTATCGGAAGTTTTCGGTTTCAGCCACTTGGTTACAGTAAGTGATATAAAGTGCGCATAAAAATAAGACTAAGAATGGCCAGGGTATATTTTGAGCACTTCTATTTTTTTTTCACTTCTATTTTTTTTCCTTGTCTCTCCCACCTCTCTCTCTCTCTCTCTCTCTCTCTCTCTCAGGCCGAATATAGCGAGTCTCTCACTGTTCTATTTATACTAACATAGAAATTGCTCGGACGAACTGCATCCCCAGGTTCCACCAAGTCAGACCTTATGGAACAAACTCCCAAGAGGATATTTCCCTGACCATTACAATCTTGATGTTCAAATCTAAAGTCAACCATTATCTTCCTCTCCAATCCTTCTTATAACTATGCCTTAATGTAACCATCTACCTCGAATGAACCATACTGTAAAAAAAAATATCCCCAACTTTACTTTCATTTCATATAAATTATATTATCTAGAAACATTTAAATGTTCTGATCCTCGTACAGTAATTGAATTTAAACGTTGCTTTCCTGATGGCTACAACCTCCAGGAATTTAAATGCAATGTCAATACTCATTTCTTAACCACTTGACTGTAGTTCTTTCTTCACCACCCCGTATATCCTTTCCTTTCTCTTCACCTTTGCCCCTGTCATCACACCTGTATTCCCATCCTTCTCTTGCTCCTTTCTAACTGGTTCGTCTTTCTCTTCACTCTCTCCTATCTAATCTTTTTACTCTTATGTAGCCCCCTGCTCGAGGTGATACGATTAAAAAAAATAAATAAATTCGAGCCTTAGAGGAATGACCTCCTGGGAATACCAGGTGTTGTAAGTTTACATGTGCAATGGTATAACGGTTAACGTTTTAGAATTGAAACTCAGAGTCGAGTTCTAATTAAAGTCGTATTCGTTGTATTCACATTTGTGCAAATACCTATGGAAATGTTATGAATCTACCTTTTCTCCCAACTATTGGTTAAATTGTAAAGCTTGCATTAATAAAACATTATCTCTAAGTATTACAACAATCTCAAAATAGTATTTTTCTGTATTTCTGAGATTAGGTAGTATTGACAGTATTTACATTATTCGGACTATTGTCCTCATATTGTTTGCAATTTGTACGACGTTTCGGCTGTCGTAATCTCCAGCCTTCTTCAGGTGCTAGGACTTTCGAACCGAACCAGAGTAAGACCCCCAACAGAGGAGACATGACTAAGGACTGTGTGTACGCCATTCCATGTATTTGTGGAACGAAATATGAAGGAGAAATAAGCCGCCCCATTAAGATAAGGCTACAAGAACATCGTAAGGCCGTAACACGAGGGGAGATAGAAAGATCAGGCGTAGCTGATCACATATGGAGGGAGAAAGGTGATCACCGCCCCCTATGGGTTGAAGTTGAAATAATAGATAGAGAGCGCCACTGAAAACTACGTAAACTTAAGAAATTAACATATATATTAGGCTTAAAAAGCATAGAGATTAACAGAATATGGGAATTAGTAATACGGAGTCCCAGAAAAAATCATTAGTGTCAAAAATTGCAATATGAGCTCTGGTAAAAATTACTAGAGAAGACCATTAACATCAAAAATTGCAATATGAGCTCTGGTAAAAATTACTAGAGAAAACCATTAACATCAAAAATTGCAATATGAGCTCTGGTAAAAATTACTAGAGAAAACCATTAACATCAAAAATTGCAGTATGAGCTCTGGTAAAAATTACTAGAGAAAACCATTAACATCAAAATTGCAATATGAGCTTTGATAAAAATTACTAGAGAAAACCATTAACATCAAAAAGTGCAATATGAACTCAGGTAAAAAAGAGTTAGTGGACATTAAGCTTATAAGTCCCAAAAATTCAGTTGTTTCTATTGAGGAAAAATGCCCCCAGTGGATATAGACGTTGGTTAGTTCCTGTGACTTGACCCAAAGAGTTGAGATTTCTATACCAGGCTACAGCAGTGGTGAACAACTAACTTGCAGGGTCAGAGGGAGATAACTCATGACATCCAAAGGAAGCATTACTACGCAAGGAGTGAGAATGATATACCCCAGTCATTGTAATAAAGGGTTCAGTTCGAAATTCCTAGCACGTAAAAAAGGCCGGAGAGTACAACGGCCGAAACGCCGTACAAATGGTCAGAATAATGTAAATACTGTAATCTAAAAATATTTTCTATCTTTGATAATTTGCAAAATGTTGATTAGCTATTAAGAAGAAATAATAAAAAAATAATAACTTACATCTTTTATTTTTCTTTCAGTTACAAATACGCATGAAAATAGCAGCTAATTTCGTAGACATATGCGTTTTGTTAAAAGTTGTCTTTTTTTTTGGTTTTTTAAAACTTTATTTTAATTACATCAATGTTTCATTCTTATAGTCTTTCATCTATAGAATTTCCTTTATTTTTTTAAAAATTCCTATTACACGCGTTTAAATTTCCTTCAAACGTCGTGCTACAGTTGCTCTGCTTCAAGTGTATCACTGAAATGTAAATAAGCTTTCATGTTTTTGTTGCCATACTTTACTATGTACCTGGCCAATGTTACTCACACAGCCACCCACATACAGGTTCTACTTACGGAAGAAATCTTTACCAAATGCCAGTCATTCCAAAACCTTTTCTTTCTTCTTTAAATAATCTTATCCCTCATCAAAATGTTTGTTTCGCTCTCTCCTCAAATGAACATTTTTCTTTTTGTTTTTTTTTCTCTATCTGATGTGTCTCTCTTTCTCTCCCTTTTGTATCTATTCTAATACTTTCTCACATAACAACTCTCATATCTCTCTCTCTCTCTCTCTCTCTCTCTCTATCTCTCTCTCTCTCTCTTTTAACGAACAACTTTGCATGTTCTTCTCCTTTTGGTGATTTTTTTTTTAAAAGGAGTCTTTCATCCTGCGTCTTCGAATCTGGTTTCATTTTCCAAAGGCCCAAACAAACATGGCGGATTGTGTTACGTCTCTTCTTTCATCAGAACAAACAAATTCGAAGATTTTTCCCTTCCATCCCAGCTCATTGAGGAGCACTGGCCTGTGTCAGAGGGTAGATAACCTATCAAAGGCAAAGAGCGGTATTCTTAGCAAAGTCCAGAACAACGTTAATTTACTAAGTATAGCAATCCAGTACCTGGAGGAAACAGACAGCACCGCGATCAAAGTGTTAAGTTTAGATGACTAGTATAATTTAAATACTTGCTAGTTTTAAATATAGTTCATTATATATATATATATATATATATTATACTTTAGAACATGAACTAACTACAATCTATTACAACATTGTACATTTTGTTTCGATATTCGGCGATCATGTCTCGAAAGAGACCTGACTTACTGGGCAGAAGATTATCCCGCAGTAGGTTGACATAACTTTTTACGGTAGACTGGTTGCCAACGAATGCTATACAATGCAATCTGTTCTGTTATTTAACCAATAACTGAAGGGAAGGGACGGATTAATACCTTTCCCAAGGGTATTTGCGCGTAAGTGAATGCAGGGAATTCAACTGGAATTCGAACTCGGCGCCGCGATTTCTCATTCTGAGCTGATATCTACTGCACCACCACGCACATCCTCTAATCTATACGTATACAAAAATTAAATAATTATATTCGGGGCAAGCGCGATCACAAAACGCCTTTCCCTCACTACGACTACTAATAATATTATTATTATTATGATAATAATATCATCATCAACAACAATTATTATTATTATTATTATTATTATTACTACTACTACTACTGCTACAACAATAATACTTTCGTTTTTACTTTCGGAAGTTTTCGGTTTCAGCCACTTGGTTACTGTCAGTGATATAAAGTGCGCATAAACGTAAAACCAAGAATGGCCAGTATATATTTTGAGCACTTCTATTTTTTTTTCCTTGTCCTTTAACAGTTTGCCATTGACAAAGGGATAGGCACGAGTTTAAGCATATAGGAAGGCTACACAATATTTGTTTGTTCTCAAAAAGTATTTCACTTCAGATTCGTTCTATCACGAGACATCATTATTTAAATGGCCTAAATAATACTTGTATTAGAGCGCTCAGAACTTTACAGATGTTCACACTTTTTGAAAGGTTATTTTATGTTTGTACACACGATAGAATTATTGTGGAGAGAAGATTGTAATCAAATTTGTACTCTTGAGCATAAAGGTTTTTTTGTTATTTTTTTCTCAATGCAACGATTTGCAGGTTAAAATGTTCTCTATTAGTGGCTATATATTTGCCGCTCACAGGATACAAACTTGACTTCATTTTTTATAAAATTAACAATCCAAATATCTATCTATCTATCTATCTATCTAACTAACTAACTAACTAACTAACTAACTAACTATCTATCTATCTATCTATCTAACTAACTAACTAACTATCTAACTATCTATCTAACTATCTATCTAACTATCTATCTAACTAACTATCTATCTAACTAACTATCTATCTAACTATCTATCTAACTAACTATCTATCTAACTATCTATCTAACTATCTATCTAACTATCTATCTATCTAACTAACTATCTATCTATCTATCTAACTAACTAACTAACTATCTATCTATCTATCTATCTATCTAACTAACTAACTAACTAACTATCTATCTATCTATCTATCTATCTATCTATCTAACTATCTATCTAACTATCTATCTAACTATCTATCTAACTATCTATCTAACTATCTAACTATCTATCTAACTATCTATCTATCTATCTATCTAACTAACTATCTATCTAACTATCTATCTAACTACCTATATATATATATATAAACTGGAAAACCTAAAAATTTGTACTCTACTGGCTAGCCACGTATGTGAATTAAAATGTAAAAGATCTTAAACCATACAACTGTATGCAGGTTGTGCCAGGAGGAAATGTCAGCCATTATGTTGTTCTCAGATCAAAAGAATTACTAAATGAAAGATCAGAAATTAAGTCCAAATGCAATTACACCTATAAATACATACTAGGATCATACGAACATGGATGAAAGTGTTGTAAGATTCTTAAACATCTCCTCCCTAATTCTGAAAATTTTCGGTTTCTTAAAAGTTCCAGTCGCCTGTTCGTAATTCACTGTTTGCACGCTTAAAAAAAAAGATAAAATCAGTTATCAATCTCCCGAAGATAGTTTGAAACCTACGTTGAAAAAATAACTCATTTCCTAATGAAATAAATATATATATATATATATATATTGTGTGTATTTTGGCAGCATTTTTTCATTAATACAGGTTTCATTGAATAATATAGACAAGTTCTATTTATTTTATGTAAGATCCTTTCGTATGATCTGATTAACTTGACAGTGTTGTCATGAAAAGACGACAAGAAATCGCAATAATTGTTGATTTTTTTATCAGGTCTGAGTTTTCGGCTTACATAAGCCATTATCAAAGGATGAACATTTAATATACAGTGAACATAGAACATTTAAATTATTAACAGTGTAGAGTTATACGAGAAAATTAAACAGGTCCATTTTTTTGTGTCGCACGTGACTGCAGGCCGAGAAGGAATGGACCTGTTTAATTTTCTCGTATAACTCCACTCTGTTAATCATATCACCCCGAGCAAGGTGGTAACGCCACTGATGTGCAGGGGCTACGTAATAGTGAAAAAATTGGAAAAGAGAAAACCGGAAAACACATCCTAAACAGGGAACAAGGGATGAGCCTCTTAACCTGTTCAATAGACGTGGGTGGTGTGTGAACCGGGCGATAGACTCCACCCACGTCTATTGAACAGGTTAAGAGGCTCATCCCTTGTTCCCTGTTTAGGATGTGAATATGAACACGGAAAACCAATTTCTATGTTTCGAGATAGAATCTCTCGAAACATAGAAATTTCCGTGTCGCAATGTACTTTTAATTCATAATGATTACATTATGCTCTACAATATTTAATGTACTGAGCACTGTTTATAAAAAATAAATGTCAAGAAACTAAAATCGTAAAACCTTGGGTCCTTTTTACCCGGGTATATATATATATATATACAAACAGATTTTTGTTTCGCTTATGTAAAATTCAAATTCATACTTGTGGCTTATGTGTAAATATTGTGTTAAGAACTTTGATAGAGGTTAAATTCTTGCTAACCACTCTCTCTCTCTCTCTCTCTGTTCATATATATATATATATATATATATATATATATATATATAAACAGATTTTTTGTTTCGCTTATGTAAAATTCAAATTCATACTTGTGGCTTATGTGTAAATATCGTGTTAAGAACATTGATAATCACTCTCTCTCTCTCTGTTTATATATATATATATATATATATATATATATATATATATAACAGACTTTTTGTGGTCCAGAACTGGAGTATTGTATTAAAAGTTATAATTTTCATGTGAAAGGACATGATGATGACAAAATATAAAAGGAGAACCTAACTTAAAATGTAAGAGTTGTGAAAAATGACATGGTCTATGATGGTAAGGGGGGATGAGTTGCTTGAAACTGATCACAGCAAGATCTAGCAAACACTCTCTTTTCTTACACAGAGATGGTTTGCTAGATCTGATATAAACAGACTCTAGCACCTTCGAATGAAATAATTAATATGAATTGGACAATACGGAAAACGAATTCACATCAAACTCCATGGCACAACTTCTCTAAAAGGTGATCACAAATTGAAGAACCGTACATATTGTGGACAAGTCCATTTTATTGCCAGGTATGGTTCCTGATTTTTTTGGTAGAACGCGCTGTTTAATTTCAGTCAAGTCTTTCAGTGGTTCTGCTTATGTAACTGGCACCGCAGCTACAACTATATTCGTAAGTTAGAAAATTTATTTCATGAGGGGGCAAAACGTCCTTACAACTTGAGACTAAAACAGTTTTAGTATTAAACACAACAAGCATTTCGGCAGAAAAATAACATTTCTGCACGTCAGAAGAAATCTGCCTAGTTAGGTTTTTACCATTCTCTCCAATAAACGGAAGTTTTACATGCACGTCTTAAATCAGTATTTCCACTTTTCTCAAAGTTCCTATTCCCATATTGCCAGTCACTAACATCGTCACTTTAGTCAGTCAGTTAAGTGCCATACGTGATACACGCTAGGGCGATCATGTCTCGAAAGAGATGTGACTGATTGGGCAGAATATTATCCCGCAGTAGGTTGCCATTGCTTTCTGCGGTAGACTGGTTGCCGACCAAGGCTATAGAACCCAATCTGTTCTGTTATTTGACTCATAGGTAGAGGGGAAAGAAATGTATCATATTATTATGTAGTAATTAGTGGGGGATCGGTTTCCTATTGTTATGAAGTGATAAAATGATCCCCCACTTTATGACCAGTAGAAGCCTTAATCATTATTTCAACTATTATATTCAGTCAGTCAGTTAAGTGCCATACGTGATACACGCTAGGGCGATCATGTCTCGAAAGAGACATGACTGATTGGGCAGAATATTATCCCGCAGTAGGTTGCCATTGCTTTCTGCGGTAGACTGGTTGATATAGAACCCATTCTATTCTGTTATTTAACCCATAACTGGAAGAAATAGACGGATTAATACCTTTCCCAAGTGTATTTGCGCGTAAGTGAATGCAATGAATTCGGCTGGAATTCGAACTCGCACCCACGGTTTCTCGTTCCGAGCCGATATCCAATGCTCCACAACGCACATCGTCACGTCACTCGTTCTATAATTCCTATAGAATAGTACATTAAAATTATAATTCTTCCAAACTTTATAAATGTCATTTTCATTTTTAAATTGTAAGTTTGTTTCAACCTGATTTCCATTTTTATTTTGTTTTTATTTTTTTATTTTTTTTTATTTTTTGCTTCCTTTTAAATTACTTTCTTCTTTGATTTCTTAAACCAGGCTGGCGTCAGTCGGTAAGGTTAAGATATAGTTAAATCTTATTACACGGTTATAAATCAATTACTTTTAAAAATCGTGCATATAGTGTTGTAAAGCATAGCAGCATCGCATATTAGACCGATATTCTGTTGATTTTTAATTAAATTGTAATGTCTTAAATAGCACATAAATATAAAACTTGCAAATCAAACTCATTTGGTGATGAGTATGCATCCCGTAGATTAAGAAGAGACAAGAGCCAGAAGTGATACGGTTCTACAGAAAGATGATGAGTATGGACAGAACATGCTCCCAGCTGTCTATAATTCTGAGATGAGGAATTGTAGTTATTTATACTCATGGTCATCAGCAAATAGAGCAACTCAAAATGCCAAATACAGGTGATGGATACTAGAATCAAGCAAGTATAAAAATTTAAATACCTAGGAAGTGTTCTAACAGGAGATGGAAAGTGCGACACCGAGATTTGAAGGCGAATTGGCATGGCGAAGGATGCGTTCCAGAAGCTGAGTAAAGTAATAAGACACAGGAAAATTTCACTAGAAACAAAGAACGCTAGATTGCTTTGTGATGTCAGTTCTTCAATACGGCAGTGAATGCTGGACAATATCATCGAAAATGAGAAAAAAAAAACAATTTTTGAAGCAGCGGAAATGTGGTTATACAGAAGCATACTGTAATGATGAGGTTTTTGGAAAGAATGACAACGAAACGAAAATTAATAGTGAGTATCAGGAAGAGACAACTGAAGTTTCTGGGACATGCAATAAGGAAGGAGGGCTTGGAGAACCTGATACTAACAGGCCAGATAGAAGGAAAAAGAGACAGAAAGGCAGTGGGTAACATATTTGAAGGGTCTGAGCAGGTGGATGACGGAGCGGGTCTTGTGGGGTGTAACAGGAAAAAAAAAACATACTAAGAGCCACCAGGGATAGGGAGACATAGAAAGCCATGATCGCCTACATCCTGAAAGGATAGGGTATATAGACGAAGACATTGTTCTGAGTGTTCTCCTCATCTTTGTTGCCATATTTTTTTTAATGACTTTGCGTTCGTTGTACGCCCCGACCTTTTCAGGAGATTGGAATTTAAAACTGAACTTTTTATTTCATTCACCGGAGTAGATTGTTCTAGTTCTATGAGTCATACCACTGCCAGATATCAGTTATCTCCCTCTTTAAATCAAGTTTTTTTGTTCACTCTTGCTGTATCCAGGTATTGAACTCACAAATCTTTTGTTCAATTACGAACTCCAACTAACACATTTATCCATTCGGCCGAGCGTCCTTGAGGACAAAATAAAGAGCTCAATTCGAAATTTCAATCACCTGAAGATGGTCGAAGCGTAAAACAACCGGAACATCGTAAATATGGTAACAAAGATGAGGAAAACAGTCCGAACAATGTAGATCAAAAGAACATTCTGGTACGCATGAAAAAGGAAGAAGGCTTGAAGAATTTTGTCCGACACAGGATGGCAAATGGGAAGGAAAGAAACGTCGACTCACGATCTTGTTCAAATGGTTGGTTGGTTTTTTTGTTTTTATGGCATATCAACCTCGGCTGGTCATTTATTGCCAACTAAATTTTATTTATTTATTGCTGGCAATACCTTTTTCTTTCAACAATAAATTGTTGTTTATATAAGTTTTCGTGTCTAGTTATATATTTTTCTTTTCGAGTATCAAGATTCATTGGAATTTGTTTTTTTTTTAAGGGCAGGGTCCCCAAGTCCTACACTTGTTATTTAACCCTTAACTTGAGGGAAGGGACGGATTAATACCTTTCACAAGGGTACCAGTGCTTAAGTGAATGTAGGGTATTCAACTGAAATTCGAACTCGGCTCACTGATTTCTCTTTCCGAGCCGATATCCACTGCACCACAACGCACATCCGTCACTAAACACTTACAGCACCTGGTATTCCCAAGCGGTCACCAATCTAAGTACTGATCAGGCTGAACGTTGCTTAACTTCGGTGATCGAGCGAGAACCGGTTTATTCAACGTGATATGGCCGTAAACTTTGTTCAAATGGATAACAGAGAGATAGTAAAGCGGTAACTTGCTTCGAGCTACAATCGATAAAATGTCGTGGTGAGCTATGATCGCTCATGTGCTGAAGGGACACGGCACGTAGAAGAAATCTTTATATTACTGACTAGCCTTCTTCGGATGCATGTTTTATTCAAGAACATTATCAGAAATTTGAATTTAATCCTATATCCAGTCTTATTCATTCACCAATCGATGGGGATACCTTGTCTTAATTTGATCTTCTGATGTCGCTTCTTCTTGTCGCGCTATGAATTTCCCTGACTGGCCAAGGGATTTAACATTTAACCAATGCTTACAACCACTGAATCAAAAGGTAGCTGTGTTTGCCTTTGCTCTTAATGATAAAAGATTTTAATCAAAAAGGAAAACAGATTTTGAGACTACATTAAAATCTATATTTTCGTCTTTAGCAAAGAAAGAAAAATCATTTCACATTTGACTTGTGTCATCTGTTTTATTGGTTGGTTGTTTTGTTTTTATGGCATATCAACCTCGGCGGGTCATTTATTGCCAACTAAATTTTATTTATTTATTTCTGGTAATACCTTTTTCTTTCAACAATTTATTGTTGTTTATATAATTTTTTGTCTTGTAACACATTTTTCTTTTCGAATATCAAGATTCATTGGGATTTGTTTTTAAGAGCAGGGTCCCTAATTCCTACCCTTGTTATTTAACCCATAACTGGAGGGGAGGGACGGATTAATACCTTTCCCAAGGGTACCAGTGCTTAGGTGAATGCAGGGTATTCAACTGGAATTCGAACTCGGTTCAACGATTTCTCTTTCCGAGCCGATACCCACTGCACCACAACGCACATCCCTCACTAAACCGCTTACAGCACCTGGTATACCCAAGCGGTTACTCATCTAAGCACTGACCAGGCTGAACGTTGCTTAAGTTCGGTGATCGAGCGAGAACCGGTGTATTCAACGTGATAGGCCGTAAGCCCTGTTCTATTTTTAAACCTTCATATGAAGGTGTTTCCTTTTTGTTTTTAGTATTTTCTCACAATTGTATATGCTTTTTACAGGTTTGGGATCTTTGTTAATAGAACAAGGGTGAATCATTGTTTTGTTATTTTTAACACTTCTTTTCAGTTATGCATAGATACTAATTCTTCTGTAAGCGTTCCAGTTTTACATGTGATTTCCCCCCACATTGATTTTTAATTTTAATTAAACTAAGTGTCATACGTGATAAAAGATTGAGCGATTATGTCTTATAACTTAGGCTGCACGTTCCTTTTCGAAGTAGACTGGTTGCAACCGATGCTATCCTGGTGAAAGAAAAGATAGGCTCATAAGGAAATGTAATAAACGTGACTAGATTTGAACTCGGTTCCTGATGCCAAGCCGTTATCTATTCCACTAAACCGGGCATTCAATTTTTCTTACAGATCCATTTTAAGATATCATTGTTTTTTTTTTTTTTTGTTTAGTTTTTTTCAGTACTAGATATTATCGGTGATAAAATTTATTATCACCTGACAAATATAGTTCAATAATGAATCGGATTTTGCTGAATTTTAAGCTTTGGTGTGTTTTATTTTCTCTAAATTTATTTATTTATTGTATGTCTTATTGCTTCTTGTTGCTTCTGTTTCGTTTTTAAACCATGATTGTGTTGTCTCTGTTAAAAGGGATCGGTTTATTTGTTACACGCAATCTTGTAGTTAATTTTTTACGTTTTTGCACATTAAAAAAAATGAAGCGACAAGAAAGGTCTGTAAAATATAAGGTTTCTTTTTTCTTTCGACTTGACATTTTTTCTTTCTCTTCGTTTTTGTCTTGGGGCTAAAACAGGTTTCATCTGCCTTGCTCCCGCAACAGAAACAGATGGGCTTGTGTTTTACAGACAAGTCCATATTGCATGGGTCGCTATCGAAGTCATTTTTCTTGGAAAAAGTCAAGGTGCACAGTATGAAAAAAGAGAAAAGAAAAAAAAATATTCGAAGGAAACAATAGGATATACGGTAGCGGTATCAGCAGCGGCAAATTATTTGAGAGAAAGCTTTGAATGGCGTAGTTTATGATTGGTGCGTTTTGATTAGTGTTGTTTGGGGTGCAGTTAAAAAGGGGAAGTTAAAAAGTAAATAAAGGAGTAAAAAACGAAGAAAATATGAGAAATGTAATGGATGTGCGTTGTGGTGCATTGGATATCGACTCGGAACGATAAATCGGGGAGCCGAGTTCGAATTCCAGCTGAATTCATTGTCTTCACTTACGCGCAAATACCCTTGGGAAAGGTATTAATCCGTCTATTCCTTCCAGTTATGGGTTAAATAACAGGACAGATTGGGTTCTATAGCCTTGGTTGGCAACCAGTCTACCGCAGAAAGTAATGGCAACCTACTGCGGGATAATCTTCTACCCATTCAGTCATGTCTCGAAAGAGACATGATCAACCAAAGCGTGTATCACGTATAACACTTAACTGACTGATTGAATATAATAGTTGGAACCATGATTAAGACTTCTACTGGTCATAAAGTGGGGGATCGGTTTTATATTGCTATGAAGTAATAAACTGATCCACCACTAATTACTAAGTAATAAGATAATACATCGCTTTACCCTCAAGCTATGAGTCAAATAAGAGGACAGATTGGGTTCTATAGCCTTGTCTGGTAACCAGTCTACCGAAGAAAACAATGGCAACCTACTGCGGGATAATCTTTTACCCAGTCAGTCATGTCTCTTTCGGGACATGATCACCCAAAGCGTGTATCACGTATGGCACTTAACTGACTGATTGAATAGTTAGAACCATGATTAAGACTTCTACTGGTCATAAAGTGGGGGATCGGTTTTCTACTGCTATGAATTAATAATCTGATCCCCCACTAATTACTACGTAATAAGATAATACATCGCTTTACCCTCAAACTATGAGTCAAATAAGAGGACAGATTGGGTTCTATAGCCTTGTCTGGTAACCAGTCTACCGAAGAAAACAATGGCAACCTACTGCGGGATAATCTTTTGCCCAGTCAGTCATGTCTCTTTCGAGACATGATCGCCCAAGCGTGACTGAATGGAATAATAAAAAGAAAGAAATAAGATTAAAACTGAAAATCCCCACCCCCGCCAAAAAAAAAAAAAAAAGAATCTGAAAAATTCTGTGGTATCGATAATTTTTAGATAAAAGCTTTTATTTGCGTTATAGTTTGAATGTATTGGACGCGTTTATTTTTCATCTCTTTCAGTTTTGTTGTATTTAGATTTGGGGGGGCAATTACCATGTGAACTTCACTCGGTTTATGTTTCTACTGTATTTTATTCATATGCACAATTATTCATGTGCGAAGACATAAAAGAGCCCAGACCGGAATCAAAATGAAATTGCAAAGAGAATATTTGAACGTAATATTCGTTCGCAAACATACAAAGAATTACATGACAATTAGAAATAACTATTATTACACATGCAAAATCATAATCTGAGAAAATTTTCATTGCAGACTATCATAAAGCATACATATATATCTAAACTTATTTATAAATAGAACTTTGTCTTTTTCTCTGTGCGTGTCCGTTAACTATAGACTCCGAAACAGCTGAACCGATTTTTATGAAAATTTACACAGTTGTACTATAAGCGTCTGCGAATTTTCTTAGCTAGGTTTTGTGTCGAGGTACCCCCGATAAATATCGAAAATCGATAATCGAAAAAATCGGGTTATAGAAGGAGTGGTCCGATTTTAATCAAATTTGATACACTCATAGACAAAGACATAAGAAACGATATTCAGAAGTTTCAAGGTTGCAATTCTTACAATAGTGCAGAAAATCGATAATACATATATATAAGGCAAGATGTTTGTGTCTGCTTATCTGCCTGTATGTCTATATTTCCAGCCCTTTTATTTTAGTTTTTGCTTCAGGTTTGGCTCTAAGTAGGTATAATTGTAGTTCTTAGACTCAGCCATACTATTTACTCAGAGGACTTATTTAGCCTTCAAAATTCAGTTTACGACGAAAAAACTTATTTGATATCGATACCAGGAAATCAAAATTTGACTTACATCCATTCATTTTTCTTTCAGTCTACGGTTTCGGTTTAACTGGAAACAACTATTGCTTTTTAGTCTTTCGTGCCAACGTCCAACGAGTCTGAGCTCCAGGACCATGGATTAGTTTTAAATCTTTCATTACACCCGATCAACGGCGGGCTATACTGCTAGTATATATATATATATATATATATATATATATATATATATATATTGAATGAAACTGAAAATCACGATTCAGTGTTAACTCTTATACGCCTATATATATATATATCGAAGTGATCTATCCCTGACACTGAACACACACACACACACACACACACACACACACACACACTCTCTCTCTCTCTCTGTCTCTCTCTCTCTGTAAATATTGCAAATTTTAAACAATATATTTATATCGATACATAATGGATATAAAGAAAAACTGTTATTAGATGGCGAGGAAGGGAAATGTATGTCAAGCGACGACCATATAAATATATTTTCCTATTTATTTTGCTTTTCAATTTTCTTTTATTCATTTGGAATTGTTCAAGATTTGAGCACACACGCACACATGCACACACATGTACGTGTGTGTGTGGTCGTTCGATAGAATGCTATTGACAACAATTTCACATGTTTTCTGAAAAAAAATAAGACCTAACCACTGCTGTCCAAGAGCGAAATGGTTGTGTGTAGTAAAAGCAAAAAAAAAAGTCGTCCTTTTTACTCGACAAAACCCTCACCACAAAAAGCAAACCACCAACAAATAAAAATAAAATAAATTAAAAAAAAGGGAGAAAACTCGCCAAAAAACAAACCAAGTTAGTTTAATTTCCGGTCCTTAATTAAGTCCCTTGATTCATCTTTTCCTTCTCTCTGCTTCCCGAGACCGCAGTCTCGATCTCATCATATTCCCTTTTCTTTCTATATTCCATACCCTGCCCATCGTCATTCCTGTCTCGTTTCTTCTCTTTAATTTTATCTCAAGGTTAGGGTACCCCCATCCAAGGCGAGGGGAAAAAATTCTCAGAAATAATACTAAAGTGAATAGAAAATAAAAAAGATAAAAAATGTGACGGTGATATGTCTATTCTTTACAGGCCAAGCGGGATTCGGGGGAAAAATGACGAAAGCTCAGGCAAGCAAGAGAGAGTGAAAGAGAGAGAGAGAGTGAAAAAAAAGTAAGAAAAATAAAATGAAAACAAGAGTAATTGCAAAAGTGAAGGAATGAAAAATAAAAATAGACAAGAAAAGAAATAAACAAAAATAACAAATGAATGAAATAACGTTAAAGAAAAAGAGAAATTTTCCAGGACTTTTATTGTCAGGAGGGTCGATGGAAGAGATACAATGCGTTATATATGTTTAAGTTTGACACTCGGGCAACCCGAATATAAATCATACGTGCTTAAGGCTGAGTGGATTTGAAAATAGCAAAAATGACAATTCATTCCAATCGCTCATCAGGAGCATGGCAAAATCACAGCTTTCATTTCGACTTCGAAATTCTTATATCTATTTATCAATCGAGCACCGCGGTCAACAGCGATCGGCCATCTGATGGCCTAAAGATTGTGTTCAAGCATGAAACAGACTGTCGCCGCTCGGTGTTTATCTCAGTGTCTATTTTATATTTTCATACGCTCTACGGCTAGTACTGAACATTTTTTACCCATAATTACAACCTACCTTAAAGGCATATGCTTATCATGTACACACACACACACACACACACACACACACACACACATATATATATATATATATATATATAATGCACACACACATATATATATAATGCACACATACACACATATGTATATATAATGCACACATACACACATATGTATGTATATATGTGTATATATATATATATAATGCACACATACACACATATGTATGTATGTGTATATATATATATATATATATATAATGCACACATACACACATATGTATATATATATATATATATATAAGTTTTGTAAATTTTTTGAAGCATTGTGTATATTAGGCATATGGTTAGGTCTTGAAAGCTGTCACAATGCGTTTAGTAAAATAAAAGAAGGTAAAGGTGTTGGGTATTACCTATTTATTATTCGTTAATATTTCGAGATCAAAATATCATCTTCAGAATAGTAGGAGAGCTTGATTTCACGTCCGTTCGTGGACCGTGCCTTTCAACGCGATCTTTACCTTCCTTTATTATGCTAAACGCATTGTGATAGCCTTCAAAACCTACCCATACACCGTGTACACTTGAATATAGTGCGTGTTTTTTATGGGCTCTTTTTTTTTTTGCACAAAAAGAAGTCGCACTATATACAGGTATTATAGAAAAGGTTAAAAATCATGCATTTTCGGTCACATATTGCAGGTAAAATTTTTGTGGAAGGGTTAAAATGCCTGCCCGAAAATTCACACGTGAAGTCTTTTTATAGACCAGTGCATACGGTATACATAGTTGTCTGTGTGTATCTTTAAACATATAATTTATTTATAATTTTGGTTGTGTTTGTCGTACTTTTTCTGCATGTTTAATTCTTTTCATTTTATTTAATTCAAAATAATAGTTAAAATATTTTAGTATTGAATATCTATGGTTTTGGCCGATCTGTTATGTTTTGCATATCTAAGTCAACTAGTTTGAACATTAAAATTTTAATATTTTTAAAGCAATACTTAACTGTTTTAAGTTGCCTTTCATTTATGATTGCGTTATTTTCATTCTTTTACGTACATTTTTTAATTTAGTTTAATTTTTACTTTATTTTTTTATTTTTATGTTTTTCTTTGTTCTTTTATTGTTTCTCGTTCTGAGTGTTTTTTTCTTTTCTTTCTGATACATTATTTTTATTCTTTTTAATTTTGCTTCGTTCATTTTTCGTTCTTCCAATCTTGTTTCTTCTTACCATCATTCAAATTTATTCCCGTGTGCACTCTGATACCAAACTGCCATTATTTTGCCCTCTGAATAGCCTTCTAGTAATATATTATAATTTCCTTTTATTCTCTCACTTGTTTAACTCAACGCTCAGTGTTTCTTTCATCCATCTCTCGCAGTATCACGTTTCTGACGATATTTGTTCTCAGTCTTCCAAATCCATCTTTCCTGGTCGTTTATTCGATGTTTTATTCAAAGACCTTAATATTATCTGACCTGCATTATCTTTAGTTTTCTCCTGACGCTTACACCCACACGGACATAGTTCGATTGATAGAAAAATAATCTGGTCATTATCTAATATTTCATATCAATTGATTGTTAAAATTATTATTGTTTAATGGTAATACACTTAAACGTTCAATGTCGTCACTAGCATTTGATTAATTGTTTTTCTCGTTATTTCTGTATTGATTATAAGTAAAAATGCAAAAACCACTGGGACAGGCTTTGAGAGAAAATTATGATTGAAATATGATAATCATTGAATTCGCTTCTTCAGAAAATTACAGTTCATTTTATCTCTTCGTGCAAACAGATGGTTATTGTTGCAACCGCACATTTATTTCCTATGTAAATAATTAATAAAACGCTCTATTTAAATAAGTATAAATATATAAAAGACTCGATGTGCGTTGTGGTACAGTGGATATCGGCTCTGAACGAGAAACCGGGGAGCCGAGTTTGAATTCCAGTTGAATCCATTGTATTCACTTACGCGCAAATACCCTTGGGAAAGGTATTAATCCATCTATTCCTTCCAGTTATGGGTTAAATAGCAGGACAGATTGGGTTCTATAGTCTTGGTCGGCAACCAGTCTACCGAAGAAAGCAATGGCAACCTACTGCGGGATAATCTTCTGCCCAGTCAGTCATGTCTCTTTCGAGACATGATCGCCCAAGCATGTATCACGTATGGCACTTAACTGACTGACTCGATAATTAAGATTTAACAATTATCGCATTTTTATAGCGTAAAGTTAATTTACCTGACAATTTTATTCTGTTATAAATATCACCCAAGTATTATTTATTTTAATTACCGCATTAATTGTCAGGTGTACTCCATTACTACAAGGCATTTTTACACTGCATTCGTGGTACAGTCGATATCAACTCGGAACGAGAAATCGAGGAGCCGAGTTCGAATTTCTGTTGAATTCATGGAATTCACTTACGCACAAATACCCTTGGGAAATGTATTAATCCATTTCTTCCCTCCAGTTATGGGTAAAATAATAGGACAGATTGGGTTCTGTAGCTTTGACTGGTAACCAGTATACCGCCGAAAGCAATGGCAAACTACTGCGTAATAATCTTCTGTCAAGTCAGTCATGTCTCTTTCGAGACATGATCCCTGAAAGCGTGTATCACGCATGACACTTAACTGACTGACTGAATATAACAGTTGGAATCATGATTAAGGCTTCTACTAGTCATAAAGTGGGGGATCAGTTTTCTATTGTTATGAAGTAATAAAGTGATCCCCCACTAATTACTACGTAATAATATAATACAGATTTTGTTCCTCTAGCTAAGAGTCAAATAACAGGACATATTGGGTTTTATAGTCTTGGCTGGCAACCAGTCTACCGCAGAAAGCATTGCCCACCTACTGTGGGATAATCTTCTGCCCAGTCAGTCATGTCTCTTTCGAGTTCGATATCCTCTGGACCACAACTCACATCCAAATTGATAACCATTGTGAAAAAACTTGCTGTTGAAATTTTTTACCTGGCGTTGTTTTTACCATAAATTACAAATGTATATCTTATGTTTTACACCTTCGAAAGCAAGTTTTTTTTCTAGCTTCTATCACGTTTTTAGACTTCACCATTGTTTAGGTTCTGGGTATGGCGGTAAACTGCATCCGGCCGCAGGGCCTCTGATTGGGAGGTTGTGAGGAGCATGGAACTACCCCTTAATTGCTGTTGTTCTCAGGTCCACCCTGCTAAGGCTAGCAGTTCCTGAGCAATATAATTGAATCACATTAACTAATGGCTGATAATTTAGTAGCGTAAAAGAGCAATTCGTTGCTAGATCAGCAGAGATGACAGAAAACATCGAAATATTAACACATTGACTAAATATTTCAAATAAGAAATCAAGGAACTATATATATATATATATATATAAAGCGTAGAATACTTGGTATATAAGTCAGGTAAATTCCGATAGAGACGAACTCCAAAGAACTCAATGTTAAAAGTGCTGTATCTTTTGGTTCTGACGAGCAGCCCTTTTTTTCGGCTGCGAAATATGTATTACCCATGAAATTGTAGTATATCTAATTTTTTTTCTATATTATATTACTCTGTTTAATTAAATAAATGAATTTAACATTGAGTTCGTCTCTATCGGAATTTGCCTGAATAATACACCAAGTGTTCTACGTTTTATATATATATATATATATATATATATATATATGTGTGTGTGTGTGTAAAATTAAGGCAGACACGTTATTTTATAGTAAATCTGAAGAATGTCCTATTTCAGGCGAACCATCATCAGCTTCCGTTATTTTACAAAGGATGTTACACGAATATGATGGTTTGCGTGAAATAGTCCAAACTTCCGATTGACCATGAAATAACGTGTCTGCCTTAATTTTTTCTATTTGCTCTGTATGTATTTATATACATATATATTTAGAGCTCTCTTAGAGAGTTATCCTACCACTGTATGTACAGCATACTCCTTTGGATTCTTCTGTACCCACACTGCATGCTTATATATATATTTTTGTAATTTGTTTTGCTTTTTAATCGTTTTACTTCAGACAAGGGGATATTGTCACTTAGGCACGGGGTGGAGATTACAGAGATTGAAAGAGAATGAAAAGATTTCAGTGAAAATGTGTGACGTTTTATACTTTTGAAATTGTAAATCACAGGGAAGCAAGAAATCAGAAAGAATTCCAGATATGTAGAGCGAGAAAAGAAACTGTTAGAATAGAAGTGTAGGTTGCTTCTAGCTAGTTCAATAGTAATACGGTGATACCTAATATATAGTCTAGTCAGGCAGTCAATTGTCATCTGTGGTAAACGCTTTGGGTGATCATGTCTAGAAAAAGACATGACTGAATGGGCAGAAGATTATCCTGCAGCAGGTTACCATTGCTTTCTGCGGTAGACTGGTTGCCAGCCAAGGCCAAAGAACCCAATCTGTCCTATTATTTAACCCGTGACTGGAGAGAAGAAATGGATTAATACCTTTCCTAAAAGTATTTGTGCGTAAGTGAATGCAACGAATTTAACTGGAATTCCAACACGGTTACCTGATTTCTCGTTCCGAGTCGATAACCACTGCATCAAAACGCACATCAGTCTAGTAGTATGCTTAGATCCATGTAGTCAAGGAACCAGATGGGAAAAGCTCTTCAAAACAGTTGCAAACGGTCTTAAAATTCAAAGAAATAAAAGATTTTCTTACAGGAAATGAGAATATCTGGTTTGTGGAAAGACATTCTTAAAGTGGTATGAGTCAAACGATAGGCTTCGAATCATTTAAAAAATCTAAACTTATTTATAAATGGAACTTTGTCTCTGTGTGTATGTTACCTATAGACTCCGAAACGGCTGAACCGATTTTAATGGAAATTTACACAGTTGTACTATAAGCGTCTGTGAGTGTTCTTAGCTAGGTTTTGTGTCGAGGTACTGTCGATAAAAATCGAAAATCGATAATCGAATAAATCGGGTTATAGAAGGAATGGTCCGATTTTAATCAAATTTGATACACTCATAGACAAAGACATAAGAAACGATATTCAGAAGTTTCAAGGTTGCAGTTCTCACAATAGTGCAGAAAATCGATAATATATATATATATATATATATATATATATATATATATATATATATATATAAGGCAAGATGTTTGTGTGTGTGTCTGTTTATCTGTCTGTATGTCCTTTATACAAATCCACAATTTTTATCCGATTCTCACCAAACTTCACACAAATATTCTTTACGCTGAGTCTGAGTTCCAGGACCATGGATTAGTTTTAAAGCTTTCATTACATCCGAGCAACGCCAGGCTATACTGCTAGTCATCTATACGACAAATATTAGAAGCAAACTAAGCAAAAATATTTGGACGACATACTTTTCTCAAACACCGTTTTCTTTTATGAGGCAATTACATCAGTGTTTTCTGCACGGGGGATAAAATAATACAATTTGGCATTCTGATCAGCTTATATATGATTTTTTTTAGGTTCAAAGCTAATTTCATATATCCTGAGATTCAGATCTTTATTTGTGCAAGGTTTTCATTCATTCTATACACTTTATTTTAGAATCCGAGCCACATTTGGCATGCTTTTGGTTAAATTCCCTGCTAATCTGTTTTCTTACACTGACAAGAAATCAGTCCGCAAAATCATGTAAAGCAATATTCTTTAATTTGATCATTTGGATTTAAATTGGACCTATCAGAGAATGCTAGTCGATATATTTGAAAGAATAAATTTATTTCAAGTGCAATCAGGACTTGGTGTTCATTTTTTATACACACACACACGCATATATATATATATATATATATATATATATATATATATATATATACTAGCAGTATAGCCCGGCGTTGCTCGGGTGCAATGAAAGCTTTCAAGCTAATCCATGGTCCTGGAGCTCAGACTCTTTGGACGTTGGCACGAAAGACTAAAATGCAATAGTTGTTTCCAGTTAAAGCGAAACCGTAGACGCAAAGAAAAATGAATAGATGTAAGTCAAATTTTGAAGTTTGGTGATAATCGGATAAAAGTTGTGGATTTGTATGAAGCACATACAGACAGATAAACAGACACACGCACAAACATCTTGCCTTATATATATATATATATATATATATATATATATATATATATATATATATTATCGATTTTTTTGCAACCTTGAAACTTCTGAATATCGTTTCTTATGTCTTTGTCTATAAGTGTATCAAATTTGATTAAAATCGGACCACTCATTCTATAACCCGATTTTTTTCGATTATCGATTTTTGATATTTATCAGGGGTACCTCGTCACAAAACCTAGCTAAGAACACTCGCAGACGCTTATTGTATAACTGTAAATTTTCAAGAAAATCGGTTCAGCCGTTTCAGAGTCTATAGGTAACGGACACACACATACACACACAGAAAAAGTTCCATTTTTAAATAAGTTTAGATAAACATTCAACGCACACAAACCACCAAGTTCAATTAAGTGACATACGTGATACACGCTTTGGGCGATCATATCTCGAAAGTCAAATGATTGACTGGGCAGAAGATTATCACGCAGTCGGTTGCCATTGCTTTCTGCGGTAAACTGGAGGGAAGAAACGGATTAATATTTCTCCCAAGGTCCGTAAGTGAATGCAAGGAATTCAACTGAAATTTGAAATACCTTACTCAGATAAAATAATCCTCTCCAAAAGTTAATTCATATACATGTTTCATCCACAAAATAAAAAAAATAATATTATATTAATAAAATAATATAAACCCATACGATACTAAAAGGTCACTCTATTTCGTCCACTCATACATAGTAGTCAAAAAATGTGTCTACTCATTTAAAAAATCTAAGGTCTCACTATGCGAATTACCCAGACAAAACTAAAAAGTGATCTGTCTAGAACTAAGCTACCTCGCCCGACTCCTAACCCAAATCTCTATCTCTATGGTTACAAACTGCCGACGGACCAACTTCGACATACTAAATCCCCATCGTCCACATATCACATTCCCAAAAATAAATCGTTTCTACCATTTATTTTCAGTTCCACTAATCACCCGAAGAGGAGTGGTTGTGCTCCGAAACATGAAAACTTTTGTGTAGTGATACTATCCTTTTATAAAACATTGTAACAACTATTAAAATATATATATATATATATATATATATATATATATCAATGTAATAATAATCTGTATATGGTATCTTATGTTTAATAGACGTTCATAGCACGTATGATTCTCTTTGATAAACCAACCAGCAGCCGACTCATTAATCTAATTTTGTTTCTTTTTACTTATTTACGATTTTATTGTCACTAAAATTCAGTTTCCCATGTCTGATTGTATCAGAAAACAACAAGCTCTTTCATCACCGTCAAAAGTCAAGCGCGCCCACACATAAACGCGCGTGAGCGCACGCACGCGCACACACACACACACACACACACACAATTTCAAACTAGGCTCTAGATTAGAAATGAAAATGAAGTCCAAATGAAGATAGGCAGGAGTTTTTTTTTTTTCTCTTTTGAACAATGGCGCACAGTTTTATATTTTCTTTTCTTTTTTTTTTCTGAATAGAGTGTATGACGCTTCGGTATCAGAGTTTTCGATCTTTTCACAAGACGCATTCTACATAAACAGAATTGAGAGCATATTGGCAGGCGCTGGGCTGGTAGGTGCTTGGCTGCCTGGATGGCTAGGTCAGCTCACAAAGCAAGATTCAGTTTAGTAAAATTATAGAGGCAATAGACAGTCTCTTCATCGTCGTAACTGAAATCTTTCGTCAGCTCAGTTCAAGTGTGGTGACAAATAACACAAATAATTCTTCTGAAAAGCTTGTCGCTTTCGACGGTATTTTTCTTCTAAATCATGTATTTTTTTTTTCTTAAAGTTAATATGAACGTTATTAGTTTTATCACATCTCTTTCAACCGTCCGTCCTTTTTTACGTATGCGCACACGCGTGTGTATCTTTGTGTGGATATCACTCAGGCGCCATAAGTGATACACGCTGACAAGACGGAAGATTTTCCCGCAGTAGATTGCCATTACTTTCTGCGGTAGACTGGTTGCTAACCAAGCCTAATCTGTCTTGCTATTTAATCAATCGGGAGAAGAAATGGATTAATACCATTAACTTCTGAAGATTGTTTCTTATGTTTTTGTCTATGAGTGTATCAAATTTAAATAAATGGTGAAAATGAATTTTTTTTAAAAATTCAAGATGAATTTATGGTTATTTAGAAAATTAGGGAGTGGAGAAAACATTTTCGGTGTGTCAATATTGTTCAATCAAAATTGAGAATTATGTAACCATGGAGATTTAATTTTTGGGTTATGAAAGGGGGCAGGATGGCTTTGATCTAGAGATGTCATTTTTTAAATTTTGTCTGGATAAGATACATAGTGGGACCATAGATTTTTTTAAATGGGTAAAACATAATTTCTAACTGGAGGTTGGATTTTGGGCTTTTTTTTATTTAATAATAGATATTTTTCAGCTACTATCTATGAGTAAAGGCCTGGAACGTTTAGGTCAGAATTAGGATTAAATAATTATGGTATACTTAGTTATATTATATTAAAAACAATTAAGTATTGTGTAGGTCATTTATTTTAGTAAAATAATTTTCATATTTTTTATTATATTAGGGTATAAGTTATCAATGAAACATTGTAATTAATTAAATTTTAAAGAAAATTATTTTATTTGAGTAAGGTACATAGTGGGACTACAGAATACTTAAATGGGTAAATAATTTTTAACAGCAAGTTGGGATCTTTTTCGTACGCATTCACTCACAGAAATTGTCTATCAGACACACACACACACACACACACACATATATATATATGTTATAATTTCTGTGTTTGAATGCGTACTTTTCAATAAAACATGTGTATATATGTATGCACGAGCATAGTAAATGTTCGTTATATAAATAAATGTCGATAAGAATATGAGTAAAAACGACATACTTGCAGAAGCCCATCTAACGTAAACATTATCAGAGTGAAACTTATAACAATGCATCAATGCACACAGGCGTTTATTTACAAGTGAGTACCCACACACATTCACTCACTCACATCAGCGCACGACCCTATCAGTATCCATATCTCGAACACAATTGATCTCAGTCGTGAACAGATGTCATTTTTTTCTTGATCTCTCCTTTGTCTTATCTGTTTTGTCCTCAAACACTATCATCGATTTTAAATATTTCTGCTAGTTTAACAACTTATTTCGGGCAAAAGTTATTAATGACTTCTATGTAGAAACTTATAATGAATAACATTTTTTTTTATTTACATTTGGACTATTGTCATGATTGTTGTTTTTGGTATCAAAACGTTTCGGCTGATATGCACTTTGGTCTTCATCAGGTGTATATTAATCCTATGGAAAAATAGCCAAGTGCGCTAAAGCGTTTGTTCGTGAATTTAGGAATGTAGTTCAGAGCCGGACGGTGTGTACTCGGACTCAATGGCAACGACAAAGAATAAATGAGTAATACTAGAAATACTAACTGTACAAGATATCCCTAGGCATGAGCATTTTAACTAGAACAGTCTACTCTGTAGATCAAATAAAGTGATCAGTTAGGTATTATTACAATTCCAATAATCTCTTTTTAAAACAGTAAACATTGCCTAAGATCAAAGGCAGGCAAAATAAATACAGTACGATGAGAAAAATCGGCCTTTTGAGATTTTTTGTTTGGAGGGATTTAAAAAAAATTTTTTTTAATGTATTAGTTCATCTGGCAAGTTGTCTGTTGGTTATACCAACATTATTAGGTGTTTATTATATATATATATATATATATATATATATATATATATATATATAAATTAGAGAAAATTTTCAAAATTCAAAGGTGTCGGATGTACATTTCGACATAGGATCTCTAATACAGACTCTACATCACGTCAGCGACATTGTTTTTCAAAATGGGAAGGCCCTGAGTTAGAGTGTAGAGGGGTTTTTGGTTAACAACGGTCACAAAGTGGAAAAGGACAGAGCTGGTAGTCGCGTGGTTACAGGGTGTTGAAATGGTATATTTAGGAAGGGGAGGAATAGGAGTTCATTTTTTATAAAGATAGACAACTAAATGAGTTAAATTACTTTTTAAAGTTAAGATTTTGGGCTGTTTGAAGAGGTCGATTTAGGCGAGAAGGAATGGGTTTCAATATAAAATTTTAAAATTTTTTAAAGTTTATTTGATTAAACCTTTTAGGTAGAAGCGAGTTAAATGCCAATTACAGGAAATTATCAGTTTAAAAATTATTAGAGAAAAAAATATTAGAGAAAAAAATATATATATATATACATATATGTGTTAACCAAGGAAAAAGGGGTTTAGTAAAAGAATCCATATTTTCTAAAGACAGGCAATTAAAGGAGCTTGGGATAGGAAGGTAGGGGGGTTAAAATACTTTTTAAGGTTAACGTTAGCGTAAAATTAAGATTAAAACTTAAATTGAATCCTTTTAATTTCTATTCTAACATCTAGTTAACGGAGATTTAAATTCTAAATTTTAAATTTAAGTATTCGAATAATTTGCCTTGTGGCGGCACTTACTGATGAATTCCCTCCTAAGATTCAGTAGCCGGTGTTGGTGGGGGTATTTTAATATTGAAATTTTTTCCAGTAAACATAGACAGCACCTATCAGTTTCCAGCTAATTTCAGGATCCAGCCCTTCTTTCATTTTCCAAAATGCCCGCGAAAGGGCTGTCTGGCACCTCTGACCGGGGTTCGAGAAGGAGTACCTGTGGTTATAGAGTCTTTGTTTGAAAGGACCGGCGGACATACCGATATAGGTCCGGAAGTCGTTTTTTTTTTCTTAGATGGAGAAATGCGGGCTTCATAAATCACCTGGGTGGATTTGCATTTTCCCTCCACCGGGCAGGCGTCCACAGAATTACAGATTCGGGGTGCAAGAATAACTAATTTTAAGGGTGTACCTATTAAAAATCTTCCGTAGAGGGTTACTGTTATTAAAATGTTTGTCTATTAACTTGAGAAAATATTTACCAATATCGATGTTAGTTAGTTTACAGTAAGGGGTGGGGTTAAACCAAATTATCTTTCTTTTTCTACAGTTTCCTTTATCTTTATTTTTGGATGATTCGGAGTCTATTGTAGGTTTATTATATGTTAACTTGTTCTTATATCCGCTTTTATGAAGGGCCTTATTGTAAATATTTTTACTTGCGTTGAAAGTTTTAATGTTGGATGATAATTGGTTGATTCCAGTTTCAAATAATTTAGATATTTTTCTAGTTTTAGTTTTTTTGGAATATTCCAACAATAATATTCTGAGATGATGAATATCAGTAAGATAATTTTCTGCCTTAAGCTATAGCAGTGGTTCCCAAACATTTTCTTCTGGGCCGTCTTTTCGTCGTGCCTCACCAAATTTTATGCGATAAAAATTAAATTTATAAAAAAAGCAAAGCAAACAGAGGGTTAAAGGTAGATAACTCCGGATTTGAAGTCAAAACATTATGAATGATAACTCTCTCCTCCAATTTGCTGAGCAGAGTTACTATATTATTTATACAAAAGACATTGGTTTGCAGCAAACAATAATAATGTAATATCAGTTACTTTATTATTCTGTTAATGCAGGTTACGCAATATATATATATATATATATATATATGGTGTGTGTCTGCCTTTCAAATGTTGTAAAAAGAATTAAACAAAATCCTCCTAAAATACAAAATAAATCGGATAAAAGATGGTGCCTAACAGAGTGTAATGCTAGCGTGAATGTACGAACAGTATAGAATCGTCAAATTCAAAACCGGATTAAAGGAGGAACAGATAAAAGAAACCTAACTGGGTTAGAAATACTCAGATTGGATTAGAGCATCCTCTTATCCTAATCAAATTGCCACACAAATGTTATATTTCTTTTTGTATTTTTTTCTTTTCCCCCAATTTTTTTTTTTTTTTTTTGCTGAAAACAGAAAAAAAACAAAACCCCACAAATATGATTTTGTTTTTATTTTATTTCATTTTAACTCCTCGAATACCACCCATTCAAGTGTTCATCCAATTAAACCTTCTCTTCTTTATTCTTCTTTGGCTGCTCTCTGCTTACTTTTACTGTAAGCATTCTTTCTTTCCCGATCCCATCATCCCTTTCTTTAATTTTATTCTCTAACTAGCAGTATAGCCCGGCGTAGCTCGGGTGTAATGGAAGCTTTAAAACTAATCCATGGTCCTGGAGCTCAGACTCTTTGGACAGTGGCACGAAAGACTAAAAAGCAATAGTTGTTTCTAGTTAAAGCGAAACCATAGACTGAAAGAAAAATGAATGGATGTAAGTCAAATTTTGAAGTTTGGTGAGAATCGGATAATAGTTGTGGATTTGTATAAAGGACATACAGACAGATAAACAGACACACACACAAACGTCTTGCCTTATATATATATATTATCGATATTCTGCACTAATGTAAGAAATACAACCTTGAAACTTCTGAATATCGTTTCTTATGTCTTTGTCTATGAGTGTATCAAATTTGATTGAAATCGGACCATTCCTTCTATAACCTGATTTTTTTCGAATATCCATTTTCGATATTTATCAGGGGTACCTCGACACAAAACCTAGCTAAGAACACTCGCAGACGCTTCTAGTACAACTGTCTAAATTTTCAAGAAAATCGGTTCAGCCGTTTCGGAGTCTATATGTAACGGACATACACACACAAAGTTCCATTTATAAATAAGTTTAGATGAGATTTAGATATTCTATTTTCTAACGATCATACTTTCTTACCACGACATTCTTACATAGTGTTTAGCTCTTTTCTTCTTGATTAAGTACATTTGCGTAAGAGCGAACGCTTATAACTTGATCATAGTACACAAAACACAATTTATCACACCTTATGGCGACTCCATTGCAAAAAAAAAAAAGCAAAACTTTGCCCAAAACTACTTTTCTAAAATTTTCTTGCTTTTTCAATTAACCAAAATATTTCCGGTGATATGTTTGACTAGCCAGTCAAAAGTATTAACTAGATAAATTTTAGATCAAGCTCTAACTAAATCCGTTATTAATGTTCTCGCAAGAATTGTCAGGATGTGTGTAGTTTAACGGTTATCGGTGGGAAACTAGGAATCTGTGTGCCGAGTTCGAATTGCGACAGAGCCCGCTACGTTCACTTTTGCATAAATACATTTTAAAACGGGGTGAATCCAACTATTCTTACCCCAGCAATAAGTTAAATAACGATGTATACTAGACTTTCTAGCTTTGGGGACCAACCATTGTAAGAGAGGGGAAACATAACCGTGCAGAAATTAACAAGAAATCATTCCGCTATCGTTCAAAAAGAAGGCTAGAACGCTTCTAGGTTATCGAATGTCAAAATCTAAATATTTTGAACAGAGTTTTATGGATTAGACTGCATATATTTTCAAGGTAATTATATGTCTTTAACTATAAATAAAAAATAAAAAATAAAAATAATGTCTTTAACTATATAAAAAAATAATAAAATAAAAAATAAAATAATGTCTTTAACTATAAATAAAAAATAAAAAATAAAAGCATCGTTGTTTTTGTTTTTATGAGAACGATTACAGTATTTACATTATTCGGACTATTGTCATCATCTTTGTTACTGTTTGTACGACGTTTAATTATAGATCATTCTATTTGTCTTTATTTCTGTGATGAGGTAGTATTTACATTATTCGGACTATTGTTCTCGTCTTTGTTGACATTTGTACGACGTTTCGGCCGTTGTACGCTTCGACCTTCGTCAGGTGCTAGGCATTTTGAACCGAACCCTTTATTACAAGCACTGGGGTATATGAACTCCATTCATTGCGTAAAGTCTCGATTGGAAGTCATGAGTTATCTTCCTCTAACCCTGAAAGTTACTTGTTCACCACTACTGTAGCCTAGTATTGAACTCACAACTATAAGAGTCAAGACAAGAACTAACCAACGTCTGTATCTACTGGGTCATGTGTCCTTAACGAAACGTCGTACAAATGGCAACAAAGATGAGGACAATAGTCCGAATAATGTAAATACTGTAAATACTAACTCATCTCAGAAATATAGACAAATATAAGAACCATTGTTGGTAATTCTACAGAAAAATTATATTACTGGCTATTTTACTTTAAAATTGCATTGTTAGTAATGTTACACTAAGTAGATATTGCTGGAAATTTTACAATAAAATATATTTTTCATTTTCATAGTATCTTGTTTTTGTTTTAGTATTCTCTTTTTGTCATAGTTGGAATTCTAACAGTTGCTACCACCCGGCTGATCTGGGAACAACAGCAATTGAATTAGTTCCACCCTCCTCAAAAAATTGCTGCCGGATGTAATTTATCGTCATACCCAGGACTATGTGGAGAATCAGAACTGCCAACTGAAGGAATTTAAAGAGATCGATGCATTATTGGTTCGATTTTGTCCTTGCGTTATCTAAAGATAAAATTCTACAATTCTGTTATGCTGATCTATAATCCCTTTAGATATTACTAATTCTTTTGTATTATTCTCTCGGAATAAATAGTTGATTTTATCAGAATAATCACAAGTATGGCGCCACAAAACAAAAAAAGCTGTATCAGATGTTAAAGTTTAAATTGCTGATTCTATATTTTTTATCTGATTCTCTCGAAAACGAATATTTTTAGGTCTTTGATTCTGCAGTAAATATTTTTGTTTCGTATTTGCTTTTCTCTTTTACATATTTTCTAGAAAGAGAACTGCAGAACTTTTTCGCATATTAGACTTGTATAAAGGTTTTAAATGCTAATATTTTGGAAATAAAACAAGGAATTATGTCTTATTAATTATTTTGAAAATAATGGCAATAGTCATTTTAGATGTTGGATGTTGTCTAAGTATTTCTTTGTTTGATAGATTCGACTTCGCGTCTGCATTTTGTGGTCTAGCTCGACGGGAGTTGCGCTCAGATGGTGATCAAAATTTTAGAACGCTAACGACGCCTTGAAATTTTTCAGAAAGCCAAAATTAGGGGTAGAAAAATATATATTATCACCCCACAAATCAGGGATCAGTTTATGTATTGATTATAATATAGAATCGATCACCCTACTTTTTATTATCTGTATCTATATATGTTGCCCCTCCCACTTCCGTCCTAATCCAATAGAGAAATTCTACATTGTTATCTATATCTATAAAAGTGACGAGGTTGAACGTTGGGTAAGTATTTGCTATGTAAATTCATCATATGTCTTTTATTCTCATCATTCCTTAAACTACCCGAGTGAAACCGGGCTAAACTGCTATAAGAAAATAAAGCCCAGCACATCCATCCATCATGGTCACAAAATTAGGGATCAGTTTATGTATTGATTATAATGTAGAATCGGTCACCTCACTTTATATTATCTATAGTTTCAAAGGTAAGTATTCGTCCGTACACTTTGCCATTATGTAAGGAAAAACGAATATTTCAGATTTTCAGAAATCTGAGTCAGTATGCATTGAACATCAGAACTTTCAAAGCAACTGTTGATGTTCTGCATAAAGAAACGACTATTTTATCCACTCATTATTTGAATATACGAATGAAATCCTATGAAGAGGACACTAAAATATATAGGGAGAAAGAAGAAAAATCAGTTTTGCCATTATACCATATTTATTTTAAAACTGATATTCTACTCACTCTTCTTCTTCAAAGAATAACAAATGACCGACTTTTTCTCGAGACTCATAAAAAAATGGCTACTTCTTTGAGGTGATTTGACAGAAAGTCATTTTATAACTGAACATGTTTTAATTTTTTTTCTGTATTTCATTTTTTAATACACGAGAACTTTAAGATACATAAACTTTCTCACCATTAGAAAAACATATTGTTCTTTACGAATTACTTCTTTTCATTTTATTTTCCATTTCGCATTCAAACATATGCTTCAAGGGTTTTTGGTTTCCTTGTCTTTACTTGAATGCTTGTTGTTGGCAGACTTTCTTGTCTAGATAAACAGCAAAAACATTTGCAAACATAAATGGGAAGAAAAGTAAATAGACAGGTTCGAAGCCAACGGTACAGGGCTGAAAAAAAAATAACACAACCATATCGAGACATAAACTAGATTCTATGAAGATTTGTTTAAAAAATATTTTCAAAGAACCATATAAAATAAGATGAAATTGTTAAATGGTAGATAAAAATGGTTAAGGATGTCATATTGATTCGTATATGAAAGAGGAGAGTGCGCTGTCTGTATGCAACGATTTCATTAATGAAGTTGTGTGTATATGTATATTAAGATGTCAGTGAATTTGCGCATACATTCGATGAAACAGATCGTTTTTTATTAGTACGAGGAAACATGTAGAGACGTAACTAAGAAGGATTTGAAAAAATCCCTTTTTTGACATCTTTTCCCTCGGGTCAGTCTCATTTGAATAGAGAAGACACCAACATTTTGTACACGTATAGCTAAGTAGAATGAATGAAAGATTATTATAGATTTGTTTCAGGAATTGTCATAAAAATGTGGCACTATATATATATATATATATATATATATATATATATATATATATTCATCCTGGTTAATATAAGAAAATGATTTTTGTATTGAAAGGTTTCACAATTTTTTTCTATATTCACGGTGTATTCGAAAACATTATACTAGAATCCCGGCTACAACACATCATTGGATGCATTAAAAGAGTGAATACCAAGGTTTCTAAAAATATCTTTGAACAGAAACTCATACTATTAGATTCTCTTTCTTACCAGAGTTAATTTATATCGTTATCACCTTCTCCCTCACTGTCAAATCTCATTCTAAATTTTACTTTTATTCTTTCTATCAGTAAAACAAACTTGTTCGCTTATTGACCCTCTTTCTTTGCAAAAAAAAAACGTGACTCACGTTTAGTTTCTCTTTCCCTATCATATATAGTGTGTCTTTCTTTTCATGAAAGTTTCCCTTCACCTCCAACTGTCGTTCTCTCTTTCTTCACCTCCTCTGACGGTCTCTGCCTCTCTCTTTCTTCACCTTCCTTGATGGTATCTCTCTTTTTTTCTTCTCCTTCCCGGACAGTCTCTCTTTCTCTTCCCCTTCCCTGACAGTCTCTCTTTCTCTTCCCCTTCCCTGACAGTCTCTCTTTCTCTTCCCCTTCCCTGACAGTCTCTCTTTCTCTTCCCCTTCCCTGACAGTCTCTCTTTCTCTTCCCCTTCCCTGACAGTTCCCCTCTCTTTCTCTTCCCCTTCCCTGACAGTCTCTTTCTCTTCCCCTTCCCTGACAGCTCTCTCTTTCTCTTCTACTTCGCTGACAGTCTCTCTTTCTCTTCTACTTCGCTGACAGTCTCTCTTTCTCTTCTACTTCGCTGACAGTCTCTCTTTCTCTTCTACTTCGCTGACAGTCTCTCTTTCTCTTCTACTTCGCTGACAGTCTCTCTTTCTCTTCTACTTCGCTGACAGTCTCTCTTTCTCTTCTACTTCGCTGACAGTCTCTCTGTCTCTTCTTCTTTCCTGACTGACAGTCTCTCTTTCTCTTAACTTTCCTTGACCGTCTCTCTCTCTCTTCACCTCACCTGACAGTCTCTCTCTCTTTACCTCACCTGACGGTCTCTCTCTCTCTCTCTTCATCTCACCTGACGGTCTCTCTCTCTCTCTCTCTCTTCACCTCCTCTGGCGGTCTCTCTCTCTCTCTTCACCTGCCCTGACGGTCTCTCTATCTCTTTTCACTTCCCCTGACAGTCTCTCTTTTCTCCTCTTCTGAAACTTTATCTCTCCTATGAACGCCTCTCTCTCTATCTTTCTTCTTCTCTCCTGACGGTTGGTCTGTCTGTCTGTCTGTCTGTCTGTTATCTCCTCCTGTCCGTTTCTATCTCTTTCTTCTTTTCTGGTTCTCTCTCTCTCTCTCTCTCTCTCTTATAGCCTTCTGAATGTTTTTCCTTCTTCTTTCTCTCTCCATGAACTTTTCCTGTCCCAACCGAACTAATTGTCTTTCTCCTCACCTTTTGCTAATGACTTCTCTTTACTCATATCGTCATGCTTCTCATTTTCTCTATGCAACTCACTCTTTCTTCCTTACAATATATGTTTGCGCGTCATACTTTGAGAACGAGTATTCAAGAACATGTTCTATATCTACTACAGGCTTCACGTTGATATGTATAGTTCACTTGTGATAAGTTCTTTCTCCATAGTAATTGGTAAATGGAAGCGGTGCCAAGTTTATGCTACTGCCATCTATCCATCACTCCGAGACAGAAGACTGATTCAGTAAGCGCCGTCGCCTGGTAAATACTGGCGCGTCAAAAAGGCTTAGCAGCAACTTTGGTTACACATTCCTGCATTTTGTTAGTGACACACCTATTTTGCCATTCTTGGAGGTAGATCGTCGATATATCCTCTATACATAGTCAGCTCAGCGAGGTGTTTTAGATTAAAAGTCTGCCGTCTATACATTATGATGTATATATTGCCATTCATTTCTTTCCAAGCCTGTTTCCTTATCGTACTTAAAACACAGTGATATTTTCTTTATATTTCCCTCAGCCTGATCTCACCTCACGTGAGATATTCGTCTAAGGCCCTGGGCATAACGGTAAACTGCATCCGGCAGCAAGGCCTCTGATTGGAAGGTTGTGAGGAGCATCGAACCACCTCTTAATTGCTGTTGTTCCCAGGTCCATCATGGCTCGGAGTGGTAGCACCTGTTAGGGTCCCAGCTATGGGCAAATAGTTAACTCCCCAAACTGGAGTCAAAATAACATGAAAGTATAAAAATACACTTTTGTAGAAATATATACATAAAAATAGACTTTTATAGAAAAATATACATATTTGAAGGAAAAATATTACCAAAAATACATTTTTGAAAAAAAATTTATTACCATAACACATTTTTAAAAAGAAAAAAATATTCTCAGCAAAACTCATACAAAACTAGAAGCAAAAATTTCATTAAAATCTGACTAAATGAACTGTCTCACTATAACTGAACAATTAAGAAAAACCCTTAAAACCCCAACTTTTTGGCATTAATTAACACCGAAATTGATATGCCGATAAACAAAACTCAAATATTTGTCTAATATTGGTAAAAGTAAGACTCGATGCTTATAAATATGTCTTATGTTAGGATACATCTCAATATCACATTGATAAATTTTAATAATAGGTAGATCATCCAATGCTTTAAAAAAATTTTCCGTTACACCCAATGGTGTGTAGGGCAGCGTTTTTGCTGTTTCCGTACCAAACTGTTTTTTATGGGGCAGGATTGTTAGCCCTGTGCCCAACCACCGAACCCCAAACTCCAAACCTGGAGTAAGGTGATTTTCTAAGCGTAGCTTAGACGTGACACACGGCCGAAAGTAAGAGGAACCTAGTCAGGATCGAACTCACTACTCAGTTTTTTTTGTTTTGTTTTTTTTAATCATATCACCCCGAGCAAGGCGGTAACGCCACTGATGTGCATGGGGGGCTACGTAATAGTGAAAAGATTGGAAAAGATAAAGCCGGTAGCCACATCCTAAACAGGGAACAAGGGATGAGTCTCTTCACCTGTTCAATAGACGTGGGTGGAGTGTGAACCGGGCGATAGTTTAGTCTACCTACTTCAATTGAAAAAAGAAAAAAGAAAAGAGTAAAAAGATTGGGAAAGAGAAAATCCGGAAACCACATCCTAAACAGGGAACAAGGGATGAGCCTCTTAACCTGTTCAATAGACATGGGTGGAGTGTGAACCGGGCGATAGATAGATCTATATTTATACCGATTCTAGCGAGACGAGCTTGCTAACCATTACATCACGCCGAGGTGCCCTCAATGCTTTTTAGGTCTTTGTTTAATGCTAAATTTCTTGGGGTATTCTTATTTTAACGATTTAAAGATCGAAATCCGATAACATGACATAATTGTGAGTTCAATCCTCATTGGGTGTCCCATACTTTTGGCCTTATGCCACACGCTTGGAAAATCACCTAAGGACAACTTGATGTGGTTAGCAAGATTGTCTCGCTAGAATATATACGACTGAGTAGTTAGTTCGATTCCCACTGGATCCCGCATATTTTCGACCTTGAGCCACATCTAAGCTATGCTTATAAAATCCTCTTTTAACACTAGCGTTAATATTATATATAAAAATCCTAAATTACTTGTGCAGCATACATAATGTAATAATAATTTGTTGATGTTAATGGCAAAAACAATGAAACTTATGTGCTAATCTCTCAAGTTGACGTTAAGAAAGATTTCTATAAGGGAATATTTCTACTTTTATTTATAATTTGTTTTAGTACCTCTCTCTTTCTTGTCTGCTGCTCTGACCCAGGCATCCGACATTATCTTTATTCGATTTCTATTCGTTCTTCTTTCTCTATAGTTGCTTTTCTATACTTAATATGTCAGTCTTTCTGACGTTTCTATCAAGCTCAATTTAATTCATGCCTGTCAATCTGTTTGCTACTACAAATTTCGCCTCACTTCATTTTTGGTAATGGCAAAAACAAAGAGTCTAAAAAATAAAATAAAATCACTGATAAAAAAAAAACGACCTAAAAAGACAACATAATCGAAAACGATAAAATTAAGAAAAAAATAAATAAGACCGCCATGTTCCTCTTGCATTTTTAAACTTTCGCACGGATGTAATAATCTGCGTATAAATGTAGTTGCATACATTTACATTTATTTTTTAAGTGCGGATTTTAGACTTAATTTTCTCATAAAAAGCAAATGATATTGTAATTATGACGACAATCATGCCACCTCCTACAACGAATACGCATGTAATTGTTTCCGGAATTTTGATACTTGTGAGCACGATGACAATTGTCATTTGAATTCTGAGACAATTACAATATATTTGGAAATGTTTATTTAATTTATTTGCTTGAAAATTATTTGTAATGGGTACTCGTATTTGTGTAGATTTGCTTTTTATAAGTAAACAGTATATTTATATATATATAAATAACGATTTGTACCCACAGAAAGTACTAATGGCTTTAAAAAGAACAGACGTCATATTATTTAAACCCGTTATATATATATATATATATATATATATATATATATATATATATATATATATATAACGGCCTGAAAACTCGAGAAAAATTTGTTAGGAAAAAATGCATCCCCGTGCAGGATTCGAACTTGCGACCCATTATAGATATAGGGGGAAAAACGTCACCTGACGTGTCTTAACCATTCGACTACGAAGGAATTTGCAGTTAGAAAAGGCCGAATTAAACCTTATCAATAACACGAATTCCTGATTTTTCATAATATTCAAAACTGCTCTCTTTTCGTATCTTAATGTCAACAAATGTAAAAATATTTTACGAAATTTTACGGAAAGTCACAAATGAAAATGACTGACATATTTTTAATTTTAAAATTTGTTTAACCATTACTTTTAATGGGTACTCGTATTTGAGTAGATACTCTGTTTTTTTATAATTGTTAGAAAAATATGCATCCTAAGAAAATGAAGAAAGGTAAAAATGTCGTGGTAAATTTTCGTTTTAAGTACCGACAGCTTTTCCCCTTCAAATGTATGCAAAATAGCATTATTTCTGTGCAAATGTATATGCTGAACTCAAATCAACAATTAGTTATTGAAGAAACTTACCTTTTTTATCTAAATGTCCATAAAAAAACAAACTATATCTTGCACCTTTTCTCTCCCGTAACTCTCACGAACACACACACAAACATCTTGCCTTATTTATATATATATATATATATATATATATATATATATATTATCGATTTTCTGCACTATTGTAAGAACTGCAACCTTGAAACTTCTGAATATCGTTTCTCATGCCTTTGTCTATGAGTGTATCAAATTTGATTAAAATCGGACCACTCCTTCTATAACCTGATTTTTTTGATTATCGATTTTCGATATTTATCGGGGGTACCTCGACACAAAACCTAGCTAAGAACACTCGCAACTGTGTAAATTTTTAAGAAAATTGGTTCAGCCGTTTCGGAGTCTATAGGTAACGGACACACATATACAGACAAAGTTCCATTTATAAATAAGTTTAGTTATAAATTCTGTGGTTTTAAATTGTTATTAATATATATATATATTATCAGTCAGTTAAGTGCAGTACGTGATTCACGCCTGGGCGATCATGTCTCTTTTGTTCCATGACTGACTAGATAGAAGATTTTCTTTTTTACTGTAGGTTACCATTTCTTTCTGTGATAGACTGATTGCCACCCGAGGCTTTAGAACATAATCTGAAATTCAACCATAACAGAATTATTTGCCATACACGATCGAAAGAGATGTAATTGCTTAAGTACACACGATCCATGACTTTCTGCGGTAGACTGTTTGCCGACCAAGCCTACAGAATACAATCTGTCCTGATATTCAATCTATAGAAGAAGAAATGGAATCATCTTTCCCAAGAATATTTGCGTCTTAGTGAATGCAACCAGAATTCGAACTCTGTTCTCAGATTTCTCATTCCGAGCCGATATCTGTTAAACCACAGCTCATATTTACTTATATCAGTCAGTTGCTACACACTTGGGCGATCATATCTCAAAAGCGATATGACTGACTGAGCAGAAGATTATCCCGCAGTAGGTTGCCATTGCTTTCTGCGGTAGACTGGTTGCCAGCCAAGTCCATAGAACCCAATCTGTCCTGTTATTTAACTCATAGCTAGAGGGAGAAGGGGTGTATTATATTATTACGTAGTAATTAGTGAGGGATCAGTTTATTACTTCATAACAATAGCAAACCGATCACCCACTTTATGACCAGTAGAAGCCTTAATCATGATTCCAACTATTATATTCAGTCAGTTAAGTGCCATACGTAATACACGCATTGGGCGATCATATCTCTTTCGAGACATGACTGGCTGGGCAGAGGATTATCTCGCAGTAGGTTGCCATTGCTTTCTACGGTAGACTGGTCGCCAAACAAGGCTACAGAATTCAACTTGTCCTATTATTTAACCCATAAGTGGAGGGAAGAGACGGGTTAATTCCTTTCTACTTGTGCGTAAGTGAATTCAAGGAATTCAACCGGAATTTCAACTCGTCTCTCCGATTTCTTTACTTATTTACAAGGCTTTAACATGTAATGCTACCAAATGTATATTCTTAAATAGTAAATTGGATATTGTTTGTTTGTTTAGAGATTTATCCAATCCTTGTTGGTCATTTAGTACCGGGATTTATTTTTTCTTGGGAGCAGTATTGATTTTTTTTTTTTCAAAAATATATTGCTAGTAACTTTATTTTATTTTTAATCCTGGTATTGCTGTAATTTTCACTCTAAAACTGTTTATACTTTCAAGTTGTGACCCTAACAGGTGCTACTACTCCAGGGCAGTGTGGAACTGGGAACAACAGCAATCAAGAGGTTGTTCTACGCTTCTAAAAAAGATCCTCATCAGAAGCCTTGCTGCCGGATATAGTTCATCGTCAGACCCAGACTAGAGATTTAAAAAAAAATGTATGCACGTGTTTGAGTTTTGACATGAACAATCATGACATGTCAAGGACAAAATTACATGAAGAAAACCGTTAATGAGACTCAATGTTGAGCAGTTTTGCACGTTTTGTTAGCGTGAATTTGATTAATTGTTAGAATGCGTAATCATTTGGTCTGTTCAGCTGTTCACCAGAATACGCTCATTATTTTGCTTACTCTTACCTACAAATAGACATCTCCGTGTTAACCCTTGTAGCACGTCCATGCACTAGTGATTGAACTTTATATAAAATTATTTTTATTTTAGTTTCTTTCAATTATAGTTTCTCTTTCTCTCTCTCTGTCTTTCTCTCTTTCTCTTTGTCTTTCTCTTTCTCTCTGTCTTTCTCTCTCTCTCGTCTCTCTCTCTCTCTCTCTCTCTCTCTCTGTCTTTATCTCTCTCTCTGTCTTTCTCTCTCTCTGTCTCTCTCTCTCTCTCGTTCTCTCTCTCTCAAAAATATTTTTCTGCAAAAGAACCCCCTCATCCCCATCGACCTCGCTGTCAATACTTAGAACATTCTTCAGTGCCTGGGGCAACTCTTTCCCTTGGGCCACTTGTCCCGACAGCTAAATGAAAACAGATCTTATCAGAACCCGTTCGAAACCGGATTTCGCGACTAACTTCTGTGTCCGTCCAGGAAGAAGAAAAAAGGAATACACAACAGAAAACAAAAGAAGAAAAAAATCATAGACGGATGGGGAAAATCTTAAAAACAAAACAAAATGAAATTGGCAAAAAAAAATTATTTGGGGGAAGAATGAAATTGAAAGGGTGGAAAGAAATCTATGCTTAAACTTATGCGACAAAAGTGATTTAGAATGTAAGCTATTGTTTATGTGCTGTGTTAATAGCTCTCCAAAACTTCCTGCTATTTTCGCCTCATAATTTTCTTTTTTTTTTTTGCTATCTTTTTTAATACCTGTTCTGTTAACATTTATACAAGCTTGTTAGGTAAGGTTAGTTGTTAGTTTTTTTTTTTTTTATAAGCCTTGCTTTCCATGTGTAATTCTTTTGAGTGTCAAATTCTCCAAGCGCTCTGTCGGGTATGTACCATAGAAATTTCAAGTATCTGATTGAAAGTATCGTTTTATTTATATTTTCCCAAAAACTTTATTTTTGTTCACATGTTTAGTCTGTGGAATTCTCAGAATCCTTCTGAAGAACAATTTTTCTGTTGACTCAAGTCTCTTCTTCATCTGTGAAAAGATTTCCCAGCATTCACAGCAATATAAGAGAGCTGCTCTTACTTAACAGTTCAGTACTTTTTTCTTTGTTTCTAACGATTTTTCCCGTTTCTTAATTATTTATTTAGTTTTTGATAGCATCATTCGCTATTGCGGAGTGTCTTCGGATTTCAATGTCCATTGTTTTCTTTTGTGTTAAAAGATTTTTTCGGTATTTAAATAAGACAGACTTCCAGAAGATAATCTTTTTTCTTCATTAACTCGCAAAATATCTGAAGACGGGATGGTAATAAATCTACGAATATATCATGATGTTTACATGCTTAAAAATGAGTATATTTGTATGACCATATATATTTCTTTCATCACTGTGTGTGTATATATATATATATATATATATATATATATATATATATATAGCGAAAGAGAGACATTGAGTGAATGAGTGTCCTTAAAGAGCGGTGAATTTGCGAAACTTGAATATATATTTGTGTGTGCAACCATAAATAATTATATTTTCTAACTACTTTTCTTCAAAGTAATGTAGTTGCTTGCTGTTTTCACACTATCACAAATTAATTTTTGATCACAAAGAGAAACCGTGAATAGTCTGTGCTACGTCCATTTAAGATGGAGCATTTGAAATCCCTTTGCACGCGCACGCACGCACGCAGACGCTCACATATAAACAGTAGAAAATATTTCTCAATTTATGTGAATTGTTTCCCAAAATTTCAGGGAATTTCACAATAACACAACATTAGTAATCAGCAAGTGAACCTTTTATCTTTCATTTACGGATATAGATAAAAAAAATTTCATTTTCCATGAAGTTTGAGCGTAAATTTAACGCAAATGTGTTTTACCCACTATTATGTATAGGTTTCATGTAACTACTTTTAAATGTTTATGACCCAAATAACTTTATCAAAATTCATCAGTTTTAGATTCAGCTTGAGGAAGACACTTGCTTATATATATATATATATATATATATATAAGCAGGCGAATACCCGCTTGTTCAAAGCTTCCGTCTAGCAATCATACTTGAACGTGTCAGCCTTCACTTTATCAGGCACGTGTGATAGCGTGCTCGAAAAAAGATGCTTGAGCTTAGACCAATGGGCCTTCATTTCACATTTCTCAAGAGCTGCAGGTAAAACACGTGCAACTTGAACTCATCATGCACAAAATGGGGATTTTACTCCTTTTAACGCTTTAGACATTTCCTTTTCTACAAGTCACATAATTCTTTTTACTCCCAATGTACCAAAATTTTTTTTTATTCTCAATCCATCTTTCTGCTCTCCCGATGACTCGAATCCGTCTTTCTGCTCTCCCGATGACTCGAATCCGTCTTTCTGCTCTCCCGGTGACTCGAATCCGTCTTTCTGCTCTCCCGGTGACTCGAATCCGTCTTTCTGCTCTCCCGATGACTCGAATCCGTCTTTCTGCTCTCCCGATGACTCGAATCCGTCTTTCTGCTCTCCCGGTGACTCGAATCCGTCTTTCTGCTCTCCCGGTGACTCGAATCCGTCTTTCTGCTCTCCCGGTGACTCGAATCCGTCTTTCTGCTCTCCCGGTGACTCGAATCCGTCTTTCTGCTCTCCCGGTGACTCGAATCCGTCTTTCTGCTCTCCCGGTGACTCGAATCCGTCTTTCTGCTCTCCCGGTGACTCGAATCCGTCTTTCTGCTCTCCCGGTGACTCGAATCCGTCTTTCTGCTCTCCCGGTGACTCGAATCCGTCTTTCTGCTCTCCCGATGACTCGAATCCGTCTTTCTGCTCTCCCGATGACTCGAATCCGTCTTTCTGCTCTCCCGATGACTCGAATCCGTCTTTCTGCTCTCCCGATGACTCGAATCCGTCTTTCTGCTCTCCCGATGACTCGAATCCGTCTTTCTGCTCTCCCGATGACTCGAATCCGTCTTTCTGCTCTCCCGATGACTCGAATCCGTCTTTCTGCACAACGCAAATTATTTTTTCTTAATCATTTCAATTTTTTCATTTGTGTGTTTACTGTATTGAACACAGTCAAAACATATAACTTTTTCTTTTGGGAATTCGCTCTTCTGTGCGTAATACTTGGTTATATACGATAGATTTAACCTTCCAGTGCGTGCGAATGGAAGGCATACTGTTAAATAGGAGTTTGATTACAAAACCATCGAAAAGCAATCTTTAACATAAGTTTAAATAATTGGAAACATATCAGCGATGATGTGTTAATATGTGTTGTTATGTGCTACTACAGTTAGATCAATAATATATAACTTTATAAAATATAATATATTCGGTATAGCGATCATTCCATCAGTCAGTAATTGATACATAAATTTAAACATTGATATGAAATGAAAATATGTAGAAATGAATGTCATCACACATACTTTGTCATATAAATATATAGCATTTTCATATTCAATCCTTACACATCTTTTAGAATTTATAAAATAAATGATTGATAATGAAGTTTAAATAGTGTACCTTGCTCCCTTCACTACTCAAAACACATTCGCCATTATGAATTTTTGATTTTGTCTTCAAAATTGAATCTGATATTTCTTGGCATTTAATTAATTAGTTTTATCCGCGGATGTGCGGTTTGTGTAATGAATTATGGTTTGGAATGTGAAATCGGAGATCAGGGTTCGAATTCAAAACGGTCTTGTTACATTCAGTCACACGCAAATGTCCTTGGAAAAGAAATGAATCATCTTTTCCCTATGCTATGTAACAAATAAGATTTGTATCTGGATAACATATTGTTAATCCACAAAAATTGTTGAAGCAATTGTTTATGGAATTACTCTCAAAATTGATTATTATCATTACAATCCGAAATTCCATTCGGCTTTAAATAACCTGCAAAGTGTCAATAAGCCATAAAAAGTAAATTATTAGTTTTAAACATTGCGTTGTGGTGTGCGTTGTGGTGCAGTGGATATCGACTCTGAAGGACAAATCGGGGAGCCGAGTTCGAATTCCAGTTGAATTTCTTGCATTCACTTACGCGAAAATACCCTTTGGGAAAGGTATTAAACCATCTCTTCCCTCCAGTTATGGGTTAAATAATAGGACATATTGGGTTCTAAAGCCTTAACTGGCAATCAGTCTACCGCAGAAAGCAATGACAACCTACTGCGGGATAATCTTCTGCCCAGTCAGTCATGTCTTTTTCGAGACATGATCGCCTGGCACTTAACTGACTGACTGAGGTAGTAATGGAGCGCCTTTTATTGTAAGTGTTTGATTTTACATCTATTTATAACAGAAAAGGTAGATATGATTGTACCACTTTTTGATTGTGGATCCCGTTAATGTTTTTCTTACCATCATATTCATTTTCTTAGTGAGTCGCGCCCAGTTTTTGGACAACTAAGAAAGAATGTCAGTCAGTTGAGTGCCATACGTGATACACGCTTTGGGCGATCATGTCTCAAAAAAGACCTGACTATTGCCATTGCTTTCTGCGGTAGACTGGTTGCCAGGAATTCAGCTGTAATTCGAACTCGGCTCCCTAATTTGTCGTTCCGTGTCGATATCCATTGCACCACAACGCACATCTTTCGAATTCTAGTTGAAATTCCTTGTCTTCACTTACGTCTTCTCTTCCTTCCAGTTATGGGTTAAATAACAGGACAGATTGCGTTCTATAGCCTTGGCGGCCAACCAGTCTACCGCAGAAAGCAATGTTAATCTATTGCAGGATAATCTTCTGCCCAGTCAGTCATGTCTCTTTCGAGACATGATCGCCTAAGCGTGTATCGCGTATGGCACTTAACTGACTGAATATAATAGTTGAAATCATGATTAAGGCTACTACGTGTCATAAAGTGGGGAATCGGTTTTCAATTGTTATGAAGTAATAAACTGATCCCCCACTAATTACTACGTGATAGTATAATACATTTCTTCTAGCTATGACTCAAATAACAGGACAGATTAGGTTCTATAGCCTTGGCTGGTAACCAGTCTAACGTAGAAAGTAATGGCAACCTACTGCGGGATAATCTTCTGCCCAGTCAGTAATATCTCTTTCGAGACATGATCGTCCTAACCGTGTATCATGTATGACATTTAATTTACTGACTGACTGAGACAATGATGAAGCAAATTTTATTGTAAGTTTGATTTTAAATTTATTTATAATTGAAAAGGTAGATATTAGTGTACTACTTTTTGATTATGTTTTATTCATAGATTCCGTTAATTTTTAGTTTTATCATTATAGGCCTTTTCTAATTGAGTCACTTTCAGTTCTTGGACGATTAAGAAAGAAAGTCATTTAGACTGTATTGGAAACAATCAACAACAGAAGGATATCATACGACTATATCTCCACCGTCTTTATAAACACATGCGCCAATTTTGTTGTGACGTCAGCTGCCGTTCTTTCCGTATTATATTTTCGGCTCCTGCGTTTTTGAATACGTATTTTCTAATATTATCTTTTCTTTTTTTTTTTTTTTTTGCTCTTTCTCTCTAACATAACGATGAAACATCTCCTTCTTCGTTCACTTTCAGTTACTTTTCCTCTATATTTTTCTTAATTTCCCCTCGTTTTGTACCTTTTGTATATACTCTCTCTATTTTCTTCGCTTTCGCAAAATGACAGTGCTGCAAATGCCTGGTACTGTTTGCTCCACCGATCCCACACGGCTGCCAACTCCCGCCAGCCTTTCCGATGTCACTAAATTAGTTTCATGTCAAAACATTTGCATCCTCTCAGATTTTCCAAGCACCCCATTCTACCGCGATCCCTCCACAACCTCTGTTTCTAACGTCACCGGCCATATGCATACAGGGTTTCCCAAGCATCCAAGTCATTGCCTGACGACATTAGGCCACTGCTGGCTGAACTGCCGGAAGCTATGTGAAAAAGCTCCTTCACTCTCTTAAAACACAAGTTCAAGTGCTTTCACATTGAGAACCCACACAAAGCTATTACCTTGGGGGTTGTCCCTTGAGAGACCCATCCCTGCTTTTGCTTCTACTCGCTCCTGGCAATGCTAACTTTAATTCAAATAAATAAATAAATATTAGCATCAACAATGGTAAGACAGTGCCAACAATAATAGACAACTTTCTTTTTTTTTTTTTTTTTTTTTTTTTTTTTTAGAAATATTACGAGAGGTGACAGTGGTTATGATTTACCTGTTCAAAACTGTTCTGCAAAATTTGACTAGGTAGAAACCAAAAGGGTTTGGAATTGCCTCGGGGTTAAAGTGAAGCAAGATGAATGAGAGGCAGGAGAGAAATATCTGAACAGATGCCTCATGGCGTATGTGTCGCTTAATTCAAGGGGAAAAGTGGTCAGTGGAAAAAAAATTCTATTTTAATTGAGCCCCAGAAATCAATGACCTGGAGATGATTGTTTGCACGAACGTATATATTTAATGGAATTATAGGATCTCTCTGCGATACTGTCGTAATCAAATGTTGGTTCAGTATTCGTATTGTTTCCGGCGCGTGCCCGAGTGATTAGGACGTTCGCTTTCCGACGATGAACACTTGAAAAATACCCCGAAAACTATACCATACCATTCATGCGAACATTTTGAATGAATCTGGGTAAACGTTTCAGTCAATGGTTGTTCTAACAGGAAGTCCCGAAGTTATGATCGTGAATTTCAGCGTATCGGCCTTTGTTCAAACTGTTGGTTACGCTAGTTGATGCGTTTCTCCCTGAAACTGTAACCAAGGTTCGCTCAGCATAGTTTTAGTATAAACCGTAATCTGCCTGAGCTGTCATCTGCAACAGCGATTGGTTAGCTATCCTAACAGACGAGTGGGCTGAGAAACGAGTAGCCATCTATTAATATTTTGGGAGATTTTTTTTATTGTTAAAATCGTGTTCAGCCATTTTTCTTTCTTTGCTTTCTGCGCTTTTAAAATTTCTCCTGTTTATTGTCCCGTCGGGCTTTATGTTGATATGCAAGTCTGTATAAAGATGTGTTCATTTCTTTCCCCATTAAATCTTAAAAAATGAATATATTTACATTATTTTAGATTGCTTTTACTTTTAAAATAGTTGTCAAAATTTACATTTTTAAAAAATTGTTTATAAATATTACAAAGTAAATGTAAAAGAAAATAATAATGTTCTGATGAACTTTCCTTTATGGTACCTAGATTTTATTAATTTAAGCGCAGTACTAGATTGGCGCAAAGGTCTCATCATTTTATTGCTAAAATGGCTAGATATAACCTCAAGTTTCTTCTCTCGGACTTCACTCTTGTGGAACTCTCTTCCGTCTTCTTGCTTTCCAATCAACACTGATCTTCAAAAATTTTAAAGCAATGTCATTCGTTTTCTTAATTCCTGTCCTTTTATTGTTCTCTCCTATTCATATTTATTTTGCTCGTATTCTCTAACAGTCAGTAACCCCTTGCTTCTTAGTGGCTTTACTGCCTTGCATGAGTTGAAATGATTAAAAAAAAGTTGTGTTTTTATATAAACGTTAAAATTTACGTTGGTTTGATATATTTAAGAAATATAAATATTTATCGATTAAGAATATATTTTTCAAAAATTGCATATGAAAGTCTACTTTTTGCTATATATCTGATCTAGGCTCTAGGTAGTATGGTTTCATAGATTTATTAGTTTCAACTAGTATGTAAATGGTATATGATTATGACCGTAATTCCTTACTTGAAATTGTATACCTGTGAAAAATAGAAGTGCGAGTTTATATGCATGCACAAAAATAGTGCACTATTAGAGTTGACATTACATTCTATTGTAACCCTGTTTAAGAGGTCACAAATAAAACAGAAACACGGGATTAGTGTAAACAATTGTATTAACAAAGTAACGGGTAAATGTACAATATGCCAGCTTGTTCGTTTAGCTGACGAGCAAGCGGTGTTGGATATCAAAGTCTCTGTTCGGTATGTCACTCTACGGGTGTCTGACTCATACCACACTAGTGTTCTCTCGGTGACTACTAGTCGCATGATATTTATGCAGGTTGAGTTAGTCCATTACTATGTTAATGGGTAGGTCCGCCACAACGCATTCGTAATTTGCTTTTAACAGAGTGACTATATGCACAGGTTAAAGGCCAAACTAGTGAAAACTAAGTGGGTAGAGTAATGCATATCGGCGCGAAAACTGGACCCGGAGAGCCGAGTTCAAATTCTGAACTGGTCTCTTAGTTTCACTTTCGCACTAATACCCTTAAGAAGTGCGTCCATCTATTGTACCTATCAGCTATGGGTTGAAATATCAAGGCAGAATTAATTTTTTAGCACTAAATAATAACTAGTCTAAGAGATAGCACATTCCGAATCACAAACCGTGGAGAAAGCACCAAGAAACCAGTTTAATTCATAGAGAACCAAGAAACGGAGAGTGTGGGGAGTCATAATCGCCTACGTTTTGAATGGCTGTGTCATTAAAATAATAATAAATCTATGAGGGAAACGGATGTGCGTTGCGATTCAGTGGATCTCGGCTTGGAACGAGAAATCGGGGAGCCGAGTTCGAAATTCAGTTGAATTCCTTGCATTCACTTACACACAAATACCTTTGGGAAAGGTATTAATCTATCTATTCCCTCCAGTTATGGGTTAAATAACAGGACAGATTGAGTTCTATAGCCTTGGCTGGCAACCAGTCTAACGCAGAAAGTAATGGCAACCTACTGCGGGATAATCTTCTGCGCAGTCAGTCATGTCTCTTTCGGGACATGATCGCCCAAAGCGTGTATCACGTATGGCACTTAACTGACTGACTATGAGGGGGGAAAAAAGTTAAGTTGAAGATGTAGGCAAAATAGTGACAATACCAAGCGAACATCAGATGAAGAATGGGTCTTTAATTAAGAAAAAAGGGCCCTCGATCAAGGCAAATAAAAGTTCTCTATCAAGGATAATAATTAAAACCTAACGAAAGAAGAGAATGACATGAAAGATAAATAGAAACTATATAATTAGAGAAAGGAGGAAGGAAATTGTGAGAGTAAAAAAAATATTGAAATGCGGAAAAGAGAGAAAAAGAAAGAAACGTTGTTCAGCGAGAAAAAGAAAGATGGCAGAAAACGGACGCCATTAAAGTACGTCATAATGAAAGCGAATATAAAACAATTGGCATGAAATTATGAACGAAATCATGAAGATTTAAGTGTTGTAAAAATAAACTGGAAGAAAAATATAAGTAAAATAAAACATCAATGGAAAACCTGATAGCTTACAGCAGCAAGCAGTGAATGGATCATCCGTCACCATCTGCTAAATGAGAAAAAAAACAATATCAGAAAATGATGCTCCTGATTGGTATTAATGATTCTAAGACAACACATTATCGGAATTAATAATAATAATAAAACAACTTGTGTGGGTTTACACCAGGTGTTGCCTGCAAAACTAATTAATGGTGTCTTTGAAGAATAACTGTGGCGCTTAAGATACTGGAAAGCGAGGAGAGTATTGTCGGTATACAAAAGAGTGAAGTGAAGAAAATGCTGAACTAAATTAAAGAAAAAATACTGATAGTTTCATTTTTATTTTTACCATTCAATTTATAGATTAAATCACATGAATTTTTTTCTTCGCGTTTGTAAGAATAGAAGAAGGGAAACGTGACGGTTTTGCTCAATCCGTGAAATAAGTGAGAAGTCCAACAAGAAAACATCGCAAAAGAAATGGCTCCTTAGATATTTTAAAAATTCCAGTGGATAACTCAAAATGCAAACGAACGTAAAACCAGAAAACGAAGCTGCCGAGATTGACGTCGCAGTGAGTAAAAGAATTCAGCAATAGAAATGGTGAACAAAAACCAATTTCGATAACTGTCAGTGAGCTGTACATTAATATCCTAACAAAATCTTCTTAGAAAAAGAGAAGTTTTAAAAATATTGACTACAAACTGATTGCACACGTGCAGACATTAATGAACTGACAACACTGTAGTGCACAGTCCACATTCTTGAAGGACTTTCTCTCTGATTTTCTTTCTCTCTCTCTCTCTCTCTGACTCTCTTTCTCTTTCCCTCTGACTATCTTTCTCTCTCTTTCTGACTCATTCTCTCTCTCTGGCTATCTCTGTTTAATTTTTTTTCCTTGAAAATTGCCTGAATACACCAATCATAGTAGAAACCTAGGTCGCGTAATAACTCGTTTACAAATGGAATATATATATATATATATATAGTCATCCGCAGACAGATCTGTTTCGCTGTATCACAGCTCATCACTACGGTTAGACATCCGATTGCTTTTTATCCAGGATTGATACCCAACCGAATTGGCGTCAGTCGGCGATTCTACCTCTGAGCTACGGGCTCTCAGTAGAAGGAGGCAGACTTTTTAGTGTGTATTTTATCATTAAACACGCCAAATAGCTGAGAGTGTTCTAATTCATTGCTGAATGAACGATCCGTAGATGCCAGAGTAGCTACTGTTTTTCAAAATCTACCACGTATGGCACTTAACTGACTGATGCTATCATTATAACACACACACACACACACACACACACACACACACACACACATGTATATATATATATATATATATATATATATATAGTTATCTTCCTAGTTACTTTTATATCTTACATTTTTTTAATTATTGCTTTTTTATTACTTTTTCCTCGAAGTACAGTTTTTTCTTCTTTTTCTATTGTTTACAAATATAATTATACATTATTTTCAAAACCATGGCTTATTAGATAAAAAAAATTATTTGATAATATTTAAGAAGTTAACTGTTATGATTTCTATTGGCGAGAGTAATGCAAAAATGTTTATTTTTATTATTTATTATCACTAATTCACTAATTTCATTCCGGATCCCTGTCGATTTTTTCTTTTTTTTTTTTTTCTTTTTTTTTTTTTAATTTTGTCTCTAGCGCCAGATGCAAGCACTTAGCCATTCCGGTTGACATGACCAGGCAAAAGATTTGTATTAACACCTGTAATCACGTTTATCTACCTACGAAGCCACCGAACACCAAAGCTGTATAAATAACTAAACCCCTCCCGTTTATCTCTCAGTCACACGCACACACACAAGAATTGTCGAAACAATGCGTCGATTTAAAAAAAAAAGAATTAACTTGCATCCTTTTTATTTTTTTTGCTTCTTCCATTTTTCTGTTAGCCCTGCTTTTTAGTATTTGTTTTTCATTTCGCTTTAAATTACTCCATGCAAATATTCTTGGTGATATACCAACTAAACGTGTAAATGCGCCGGCAGCAAACTTGAAAGATTGAATATAGTAATATGAAAGAATGCCTCAATAATAAAAATGGAAAGTAAGTTTGTATAAAAACAATATATTTGCCGACGTGATATTCGTAAGAAAAAGTACGTCATCTGTTATATAGTGACTATCAGTATAGCCCGGCGTTGCTCGGGTGTAATGAAACCTTTAAAACTAATCCATGGTCCTGGAGCTCAGACTATTTGGACGTTGGCACGAAAGACTAAAAAGCAATAGTTGTTTCCAGTTAAAGCGAATCCGTAGACTGAAAGAAAAATGAATGGATGTAAGTCAAATTTTGATTTCCTCGTATCGATATCAAATAAGTTTTTTTTCGTCGTAAACGGAATTTTGAAGGCTAAATAAGTCCTGTGAGTAAATGGTATCATGGCCGAGACTAAGAAATACAATTATATCTACTTAGAGCCAAACCCGAAGCAAAAACTAAAATAAAAGAGCTGAAAAAAAAATACAGACATACAGGCAGATAAACACAAACACACACACACACACACAAACATCTTGCTTTTCATATGTATACATTATCGATTTTCTACACAATTGTAAGGACTGTAAACTTGAAACTTCTGAATATCGTTTCTTATGTCTTTGTCTATGAGTGTATCAAATTTGATTAAAATCGGACCACTCCTACTATAACCAGATTTTTTCGCTTATCGATTTTCGATATTTATCGGGGGAACCTCGACACAAAACCTAGCTAAGAACACTCGCAGACGTTTATAGTACAACTGTGTAAATTTTCAAGAAAATCGGTTTAACCGTTTTGAAGTCTATATGTAACAGACACACACACACACACACACAGACAAAGTTCCATTTATAAATAAATTTCGATAGATTTAGATAGATTCTGTCTGCTTTTTAGACGATGCATATATCTGTAAGGCTTTTTGTTATGAATAACATAATTGAATATCTACTTCGGATATTTTACTATGCTATTTTTATATGAACTTATGATACTTCTAAATATTCACCATGTTGTTGTTCTTCTGTTTTAGCATATCAGTCCGGTAGTTTTGCAGGTATGATTTTGATATGATTTTGATATCTACATATATCTATATATGCATATGTGTGTATGCATGCTTTTGTGACTTTGTGCCTTGACCTATCTTTGCATCTTACAGAAGCATTCTTTGTAAAATGTTCCATTTTCTCCCGCTTCAACTTGTCAAATGTACCATCAAATAACTTTAAAAGTCTTGTTTGGGAACCTCAGAAGTTAGTTTAGTAAAGACAAAAGATTGTTAGATAACTATTAATCAGTCAATTAAGAGTCATACATGACACACACTTGGGCGATCATGTCTCGAAAAAGCCAGAAGATTATCCCGCAGTAGCTTGACATTGCTTTCTTCGGTAGACTGGTTGCCATCCAAGGCTATAGAACCCAATCTCTCCTGTTATTTGACTCATAGCTAGAGAGAGAAGTGATGTATTATATTATTACGTAGTAATTAGTAGGGGATCAGTTTATTACTTCATAACAATAGAAAACCGATCCCCCACGTTTTGCCCAATAGAAGCCTTAATCATGATTCCAACTATCGTATTCAGGCAGTCAGTTAAGTGCCATACGTGATACAAGCTCTGGGCGATCATGTTTCGAAAAATTAATGACTGGCTGGACAGATTATCCGGCAGTAGGTTGGCATTGCTTTCTGCGGTAGACTGGTTGCCAGCCAAGGCTATAGAACCCAGTCTGTCCTATTATTTAACCCATAACTGGAGGGAAGAGACGGATTAATACTTTTTCCAAGGCTATTTGTGCGTAAGTAAACGCAGGAAATTCAACTTTAATTCGAACTCGGATCCCCGATTTGTCGTTCCAACCCGATATTCACTGCATCACAACGCACATCCTGTTATTAATATATAGGATTTTTTTTTTCATTGGTGCTTAAATTCACTACACTGTTATTTTAATATGAAATAATTACTTAATTTTTGCCATGGAAAATACTGGTTTTGTTGATGATACGAGGGGAAAAAAAATTAATTTTAACGCAAATGTAAAAAAATGCGTGAAATTGGCGCCAACTGCAGACATCACTTAAAATATTGGGCCTTCCATTGCTTGGTTATCCGATATTCAGCCAATCGTTTTTTAGAGGTTAGCAATACTCATCACTTTTAACATTATAGTCTTTGATTGCTACCCTTGCAATTTGTCAGAATCGCCACTGTTATTACTGCACATGTTCACCAGTAGTAAATCTCTATTCATTCTCTTTGATTTCACCTGAAATTTTGAGCTTGGCGACCAAGAAAAACCTTTCAGCAAGTCAGAATATTCCACTGTTTAAAAGGCTAAAACAGACAAGGTGAAGCTTGGAACTACTGAATATATTATAATCCTAGTTACAGAGACAAATTCAGCCGACCCAACTAAGAACTTGAAAAGTATTAATCTGAGATGACGAGTTTTTGCCGTTGGCTTACAATAATTAAAACTCCATCATTTCGAACGATGTATGTCATCATAATTTTATATATCTGATATATATTAGAGCAGAGATATTTCCCGCCATCATCACAACAGTCGATCGCTGTCGACATTCGTAACCGTTTGACAATTATAGTTTAAACTTCACGTATATGAATTAACAGTATAAGTAAAGTTCTAAAACTGAAAGCTGCTTCTCCAAAATTATAATTGCAACTGATCATCCGTAGAAAAAAAAAGCGGACTTACGACCGTATTACGTTGAAATACCGATTCTCGTAAGATAACCAAAGTTAAGCAACGTTGAACCTGGTTAATACTTAGCTGAGTGACCGATTGAGAATAAGAGGTGTTTTAATATCAAAGGGTAATGAATAACGGCTCAGAATTGGAAATCGATGAGCAGAGTTTTAATTCTGGTCGGGTTCCTTATATTTACTTATGCGTACTCTTGGGGAGTGTTTGAGTCCACCTCTTTTCCTCCCAGCTATGGATTAATTAGTAGAATTTGGATCAGTATATCATTGTTATTTCTAAAATGTTTTACTAACTAAAAATAGATATTAGGACTTTGAACAACCTTCAAAAGCGTGATGAGTTGTAAAAAAGAAAAATCGATCAATCCGTAGAACTATCAGGAATTCTTATTACGAAAATTCCGAGGAATTGGCTGTATAGTTTTTTTGGGGGGGAGTACATTGTGGTTCACTGAATATCAGCTCGGAACGACAAATCGGGAAGCCGAGTTCGAATTCCAGTTGAATTCCTTGCATTCACTTACGCACAAATACCCTTGGGAAAGATATGAACCACTCTCTTCCCTCCAGTTATGGGTTTAATAATAGGACGGATTGGGTTCTATAGCCTCGGCTAGCAACCAGTCGACGCAGAAAGCAATGGCAACCTACTGCGGGATAATCTTCTGCTCAGTGAGTCATGTCTCTTTCAAGACATGATCGCCCAAATCGTGTATCACGTATAGCACTTAACTGACTGACTGAATATTATTTTTGTATATAAAACTACCTTTTGGTTTTAAATCTGTAAGATGTTAATACTGTGATTAATTATTTAATAACGCTTTAATAAAAACGATTCTCAGACTAGGTCTGGTATTAAAGGAAAAATCTTTATGATTATGATGCAGAAGAAACTATAAAATTTGTCGCATGAGAACCTGATTTCAGTCTATTTTTTAAATTTTTAATCTTTCTTATTTACGCAACAGTTACAAGTATTATTAAAATATATATATATATATATATACACACAACGAAGGTTTTCTAACTTTTGCAAAAAATTGTTTTTCTTGTCAGTGCTTTGCATCAGTTAATATACCTGTTTGCGACCGTTTTACTTTTCTGCTTATTGTGTTGTTTCTTAGTCTTGTTTTTATTTGCTTTTATAACTGTAAAATGACAATAAATAGATTAATACACCCACCTTTTTTGTCTAAATGTTTGGGATGAGAAGCTATCATTATATGCAATATTAATATTTGGACTACTGTCCTTATCTTTGTTCTTATAACAATGCTTCGGTCGTTGTACTCTCCAACCTTCTTCAGGTGTATATTGATCTGGGTAATCTACACAGGGTTCAGATATTGCTCACCCGTTTGTACTGCGTGCAAGGTAAGGCTGCCTGTATGACCATGGCATAGTGAGTAAAAGGTTTGGTTTGTGAATTTGATGACATTGTTATTGTGAATTCAATCCCGATATCCACGGCACTGCATCAGCAATTTAATACTGCTATTAAAGTTTAGGTATCATATATAAGGTCCCTATATATAACATATAATTACCGTATTATTTAATGGGTACATCGCGTTTTTTATGTATAATTTTCGTCTACCGGCCTTCATTTTCATCACTCATTAAAATAATGTATATTTTATTCAATCAAAAAAAAAAAAAAAAATCAGGGAAAATAAGAGGCAAAAATTATACTGTATTAAATCAGATATTCACTCAAACACGTACATCCCTTAAACTTAATGGATTATATTAATGCGAACTAATGTCGGATTATAAATAAAATCCATAATTTCTCAGAAGTTACTTAGGTGAGGTTTTAGATAAAATATTCACAAAGTGGGTTTTAAAAATCTAAAATAGGGAAATGCTTGTCATCATAGGTTCACGGAACCTTATTTTGCCGTGAACTTCTTTGTGGCAAAGTCGTCTAAGAAAGCCCTCTGGTCTATACGACGGTTTTGCCTACATAAGGAGCCGCAGGTTTGTATCTTGCCGAAGGGAACATTCTCTTTATAAAAAATTTTAAAGATGTAACTGAAACAACTGTATCCATTAAATATATCATATATAGTAATAAGAAACGCACCTACACACACACTTCCTTTTATTGGTATTTGTGTGTGTGTGTGTGTGTGTGTGTGTACGATGTAAAGGAAATAGAAAAGATGAGAAACCAGAATGAGAAATCAAAGAAGGGAAAGGACACAGGAAATAAAAAAACAAAAAAGAGTTTTTTTAATTTCCTGTGTGTCCTTCCTTTTGGCATAGCGAGTAAAAGTGTTGGTTTGTATGGCATTGTTATTCTGAGTTCAATCCCTGGTTCGGGTAGTGTGTTCTTAGAGTCAGTGGAAACGGTCGTGCAATAAATGAGCAGTACTATAATTAATACAAGTACTTGTGGTACAGTGGATATCGGCTCGGAACGAGAAACCGGGGAGCCGAGTTCAAATTCCAGCTGAATCCATTGTATTCACTTACGCGCAAATACCCTTGGGAAAGGTATTAATCCGTCTCTTCCTTCCAGTTATGGGTTAAATAGCAGGACAGATTGGGTTCTATAGCCTTGGTCGGCAACCAGTCTACCGCAGAAAGCAATGGCAACCTACTGCGGGATAATCTTCTGCCCAGTCAGTCATGTCTCTTTCGAGACATAATCGCCCAAGCGTGTATCACGTATGGCACCTAAACTGACTGACTACACTGTATTCCTAGAAATTCTCAGTGGAAAGAGAAATGCCTACCTGTAGAGTAAATAAAGGGTTCAATTCAGATTTATTTTTTTAAAATAATCATATCGCCCCAAGCAAGGTATATTGCTGCCACTGTTTTTCAAAGGGTTACATAGGAGGAAAGTTATAAGAACGAGTGACAGGTTATAGGGGGTGTCAGGAAGTGTGTAAGAGAAGGAAGAGAATACAGATGAGAGTGGAGTGGACGGAGAAGGCAGCATGAGAGAATTACTAAAAAAATAATAACATTTTTTTCTTTTATAATCATATCGCCCCAAGCAATGCATTTTACTGTCACTGTTTTGCCGGGGGTTACATAGGTGGAAAGTTATGAGAAAGAGTGACAGGTTATAGGTGGTGTCAGGAAGTGGGTAAGAGAAGTATGAGAATACTGATGAGAATGGAGTGGACGGAGTAAGGAGCATGAGAGAGAGGATGCAGGTTAGTGAGATAGATGACGATTGACTTTAGGTTGAAATTTTTTGGAGATTGTCGCTGTCGGGGAAGCAAGTAGACAGAAGGGGATTCCACATGTGGGAAGTGCGAGAAAAGAAGCTGATGGAGCAGAATTTGCGTTTACATTTTACTGGTTTCACAGTGAAAGGGTGGGACCTAGTTGCTAATCTTGTGACTCGAGTAAATTCATATATAGGGGTCACTAGTGAGCTAAGTTCATCGGAGCAGAAGCCGTGAAAGTATTTATTTGTAGAAGAGACAGGGAAGCCACATTGCGCCAGTGAGAAAGTGACTGTATCTAAGCTGCCAAGTCAGGATCAATCACATTACAGATTCTCCGTTGGATGTTGTCAAGGACAACTTAGGTGAATAGGTTAATCAGATCGATATACACCTGAGGAAGGCCGGTTCTGATAAAAACAACAACATAGATGAAGACGATAGTCCGAATATAAATAGTGTAAATATTTTTTTAAATCCTTGCATTTTTCTACACAAATTTTATCATATATATTTCTAAAAACATTGTATGTAACGATATTTCTGTTTGGCATGTAAATATTCACAAAATGTCCCTATAGAGAATGTAAACACCATAACTTTAGTCTTGATGTCATATGTTGCAATTCCTTTTTTTCGTTTTATTTTTTGTTTATATTTTTGTTTATATTTTTTTTTTTTTTTTTTTTTTTTTTTTTACGTTGAACCTGTCACGATAATTTCAAATAATCTCGGATATATGATACTGTTTTCTTTTATTAATAACTAGCAGTATAATCCGGCGTTTCTCGGGTGTAATGAAAGCTTTTATATATATATATATTATCGATTTTCTGCACTATTGTAAAAACTGCAACTTGGAAACTTCTGAATATTGTTTATTATGTCTTTGTTTATGAGTATATCAAATTTGATTAAAATCGGAAGACTCCTTCTATAACCCGATTTTTTCGATAATTGATTTTCGATATTTATCGGGGACAATTCGGCACAAAACCTAGCTAAGGACACTCGCAGATGCTTATAGTACAACTGTGTAAATTTTCAAGAAAATCGGTTCTGCCGTTTCGGAGGCTATAGGTAACGGACACACACACACACAGTTCCATTTATAAATAAATTTATATAGATTTAGATTAGATCATTGATAATTCTTATAAAAACGACAAATGCTAAGCAGTTTTATCAATTATTTTTTATCTGTTGCTTAATAACCAGAAGACAGAAATTGTATAGAATTATAATTTTTGTTTATTGGAAACTATTATGGTGAAACAAACCTATTCCTCACATAATGGACGCTCCCTCCTATATTAATAAGAGTTAACAGGAAGTTAACTCGCGAAGTTCATAGGGGTTCTTAGAAGTTCTAAAGCCTTCCTTAGAGTTCTATTGGAGTTCAGTAGAGCTACTAGGTAGTTGATATACTTTCAGTGGAAGATTACCAAGTTCCTAACATTTAGGGTGCGTTAAGTCGATTAGAAACCGACATAGTACGATTATAACTTTCAGTGCGAAAAACTACTCCACAACAGAATCTTTATAATGAAAGAATATATGATCGTAACTACTATACGTTACGCGGTGGGTAAGAATACATTTGGAGTAACATAGATTTACACGGTAGTGGCAGCATACACAGTGGATTAAATGTTAACATGTTTTTTGACGCCATAACAATTCAAGGCTGGAAAAAGAAATTGAAACTAGATTAATCTCTTCTTAACCTATTCCCCTGACCCTGCATCAACGAATTATTGGCTGTTTTTGGATCGCAAAAAATGTTTTGATGGAGAAAACTTTTCTCACGAAAACCAGATTCAGAAGTTTGACGTCAAAATTTGCAGGAATTTACTAAAAAAGCAGTCGAAGAGTGTCTGAGAAATGACAACAAGGCATTGCAAATGAATAAGATGAAATGATATAATTGATAAACAAAATGGAAATTATTTATGCCTCTGTCTCATAAGTGAAAGAAGAGAGACTAGACCTTCTCGATTCGGATTAATCTGATTGGTTTGATGTTTTGTTGTTCATGCATTAAAGACGTCATTTACAGCGAGTAAATAGAATATTTATTTCAGTAATAATTTATAAGTAAAGTTGGCAGTGAAGTTGTGTCTAATCTTCTTTTAAAGGCTTTTCAAACCGCAATTGATATTACGCAAACAGAATTTTAGTCTTAAAAATACAAATATTTGAAGTGGAACAGATTACTTATATCTTAGCTACATCAATAAGCCAGGATCCAATATCTTTTTTTTTTTTTAGCTTAATACTTCAAATCTAAATATGAGTAATTAAATGACAAAAATGGAAACACTTTTATATTGCATCTATCAAAAACGACTTTGTGTGTCTGAAGAAGTCTTTTTGAAGAACGAAACACCTTACAATATTTTTATTCTATTTTTTTATTCACTTACAAAACTTTTAGTCCGATGAAAATAATTTAAAAGATGAGGAAGTTGTAAACACTTGTATTAAACTTTTTAAATTTTGCTATAATTTCAGGTTCAGATATTGACGATGACGTCGACCTGGACAGTAGCATAGACAACGCCGGCAATGGGTCTGACCGCGAATTCAGTCTGGACGGGGATAACAGTCGAGACAGCAAAGAGAACGTCGGCCCACCCTGTCTAGCCAATAGCAACAACAACAATAGCAGTATTATGAACAACAATTGCAACACAAACAGCAACTCATCAATCGCCGCCAATTCCGTCTCGTCGAATCTCGGCAGTCCGGAGGACGTGAAAGAGGAAGCCATCATGAACTTTTCCAACAGTGTGGACGGCTTGCCGAACGCGGGCGCGATTCCCACTAACAACAGTAACGGCAACGGGACCACAAAACTCATCACTAATAGCATTAGTAATAAGAACATTAGTAATAGCAGCGTTAAAGAGAGTCCGAATAAAGAGATGACCAATAACACGGGAGATCACTCGGAAAGCAACATGGGTGCCAAGCGGCGAGGACCAAGGACAACTATCAAGGCAAAACAATTAGAAACTTTGAAAGCGGCCTTTGCCGCTACACCTAAACCAACGCGGCACATAAGAGAACAGTTGGCGCAAGAGACAGGACTCAACATGCGAGTTATTCAGGTAGGAAATCTTCCCTTTAAAAATTGTTTTATCTTACATCGTTTCTTTGTAAGAACACTGGAAAAAATCAAATCGTTCTGGCCTCTTATTTCTTTCATAAATCGATCTTCTTAACCAGGCCATTGCTTTAAAATGAGGTTATAAAGGATTCGATTTGTCGTCTTTATCAACTGAAACTTTTTCAAGCATTCTATAATATACTTAGAATTTCATAACAAAACTTATACTAATAGATGAAAAATTAGATTTCCCAATTTTTTAGGTTTTGATTTCAAAAGATTGATTTTGTCGTCTTATCCAAAAAATCCGAAAGAATGGAAATTTCTGTATTCAGTGTTAATAATAAAAGCACTTTTTCATTAACATTACAGATTATTGATTGATTGCTAGTAACAGAAGTTGTATTAAAGAGCAATAAATTTGCAAAAGAATCAACTAATAGTAACAAAACTGCAATGTAAGGAAACCAAAGATATAGCCTGTCTTTCATCCAAGTATGGAATCTGACTTCTCTAGGATAAAAACGAAAAAAATTTTATTTTCCCTTCTACTGTTTATTGAGAAAAACATAATTGCGCTCTTTATACAGACACTTTAATAGGCGTTTTTCAACTCATAATCAACACACGAAAAAAAACATGTTCCACTTAATACAGTATCTACTTTTGAACAAAATTGAAAAGTGAATTTTACATACGGAAAGCTGCAAAAAATATCAGACAGAAAGAACCAAAATGACAAATTAGCAAACAAAAAAGAAACAAAACTTTTTTTTCTGAAACATAATATATTTTTCATTTTCTTTTGTTTTCATGGAGGCGATTTTCACAGTGCCTTCATTTGTATTCAAACTTTTATTTGATGTACGGTCTATTACATGCTATTTTTATTTATTCGTACAGGCGTAAGGTTTAATGCCATTTCTATGACTATTTTATTTTTGCTTTTGTAAAAGCCAATCTGTTTGATTTTTTTTATATCACATCAACCTGATGTCTTTGTCTAAAATCTCACCGTCATATGATTTTTCTTGTATCACGTGAAAGTTTTGCTACAGTCCCTTGAATTACAAATTAAAGCAGATTATATTTCTGAAATAATTCGCCAAAGTTGGCTATTACAGAATTCAATCAAAAATAAGACAAGCTGGATAAGAGAAAAATTTAAATTGTTGAACAATATATGATCTCCATACAAACAATAGACTTCATGCTAATATCTTGATGAGGTAAAAAAGATTAAGCTTACATAGTAAAATTATCTTCTAAAAACATGCGTTGACGATGGTTATCAGTAAATCGAAATTGTACCACACCTGATTTTGTCCTTGTAAATACAAACTGTAAAGCATATTCTTATGTCTCTATTATTTGTAATATTTCCTCTCAAGTAGGTCCATGAATATTGTTGTGAATGGCCAGTTTTCCGATGCCCAGTAAATCCCCTAAGTCAAATCCCACTTTATTTTTTCCGTGTTCCAAATGAGAAAAAAGTTCCACCGTGACATGTTTTTTTCAACAACAGCTACCATTTTGAAGAACAAAATCCCGTGAATGGTCAAATATGATATATCCTCTTATTCTCACAATCCCACTTCTTACGACTTTCTCTTCCATTCATTACACACCTCACTAATCCCGACTACTTCAACTTGAACCCTCAATCTTGAGTAGATGAGCCTTTAATGGGTAATATTTTAATGGGTAATATTTTAATGGGTAATATTTTAATGGGTAATATTTAAATAAACACGATCTCATCTCATTTGGATATTTTGAGAAGAATAAAAACCAAAAAAAAAAAATCTCTTTTTTTTTCCCCCAAAATAGTTAACTAGCGAAACCCGTGGAATTTCCACGTAAGGAAAATTATGATTTCCTGGAAAGATTTTACTTTGTCATCCTACAAATGATAGTAACGTCTTCAAACATAAAGGTATTGGATAATAAAATAACGATAACAGTGTAATTTTATTAAAACATCTATAAAAGTAATGTCCATAGAAGCTACTTTACTGTAATCTTATATTAAACAGCGTATGCACAGACCATAATCAAAATACTGTACGCTATTTTGTGAGATATTTTGAAAAAGAAAATGTTTGTTTTTTTATTATTACTGAAAAATCATGGCTCCTGTGTTCATTGTAAACAGAAAAGACCAACTGAGTAATAGCCAAGGGTGTAGAGACCAGAAATTTCGTTAAAAGATCGCGGGATACGATAACAAACCTACCTATTTTTACTATATTTACAGTACACACACATATATACACACACAATTACTACTACAACCACCAGCTTAAGCTGCTGCTGCTACGGTAATGCTATAGGCTCTCTCCTCCTACTCTTTCACTCTTTACTACTCTTCCGTTTGGCAAAGGTGAGTGAATGGCTGAGGAGATATAGAGGGGCAGGAAAAGTTCATGTAGAGAGTAAGTGGCGTAACGGACGGAGGAACTAAGTAACTAAGGAAGGAACAAGCAGAATTATATGGTTTTGCCAGGAAAATTCGAAACTAGCGACATAGTGAATAAATGCTGCTAGAGAAATAAACTTATAGAAGATCTCGCGAAATCGTGGATATAACGTGAAACTTGTACATTTATGTCAATAGATAAATTTATTTGTGAGGATAGGAAATGTTGACCCTCGATGACGTCTTTCCGGGGGAATTCTATTCGACTTTGTCATCGGGTTCATGGCTCTACACCGAATCAAAGGTCTTTGATATTTTATAATAAATTATATATAATATATATAATAAATATAATTTATATAATAAATCAAAGGTCTTTGATATTTCATAATAAATTATATATAATATATATAATAAATATAATTTATATAATAAATCAAAGGTCTTTGATATTTCATAATAAATTATATATAATATATATAATAAATATAATTTATATAATAAATCAAAGGTATATATATAACTTCTTTCTTGCTATTTTATCTTAAAGACAAAAAAAAACATTTTATTACAGTTTTACCGCATGCTAAATCTACCTCGCCACGTTTGTCTTTTTCTGTATTCTTCTTCTTCTATGTGTCTTGTCCCTTCATGACGTAGGCGATCATGGCCTTCCACTTTTCCTTATCCCAGGTGGCTCTGAGCACGCCTTCTCTTGTTACACGATGCAATCCTCATTCCATCATCCACCTGATAGGGTCCTTCAAAACATGTTATCCGTTGATTTCCCCTGTCTCTTTTCCCCTCTATCTGGCCTGTTAGTATCAGATTCTCCAAGCCCTTCTTCCTCATTGCATGGATGCCAACTGTTTATGAAAAATTATAATGTGGGTATAAAATGGGGGATCAATTCTATATTATAATCAATATATAAACTGATCCATTATTTTGTGGCCATGCTAGTTTCTATACATTTATATTCTAGGTTTATGGGCTTGAGCTAGTAGATGACAGAACGGGGTTTCATGGTGTAACAAGAGAAAGCGTGCTAAGAACCACCAGGGACAGGAAGATGTGGAAAGCCATAATCGCCTACGTCCTGAAAGGACATCGCACATAAAAAGAAGAAGAAAGCTAGTGATATTTTTGTGGAAGTGCATGTCTACTATCAGTGAAAATTTCATGATAAAACCTACTTTGGAAGGAGTTGTAATTTTGTCATAAAATGTTCGATATCAAAGTGAGGATAAAGCGTTGATAGGTTTAATCCGAAGAATTTGTCTCCGCGCAGGTTCATGCCGATTTCAAAGCTCCTTGAGAACACCGTTATGATGTCGTCATCAGGGCGTTTTTTAATGACATCCTAGCGAAATTTCGAAAGCGGCTTGAACCTGCTGAGTTAAAATGACAAATGGTTTGCATTAAACACAATATAAATACTTCCACGGCTTCTGCTCCGATGAACTTAGATCACTAGTGCCCCCTAAATACGAATTTGAACGAGATACTAGATTAGCAACTAGGTCCCACCCTTTTACAGTGAAACCGATAAAATGCAGCCGTAACTTCTACTCCAACAGTTTCTTTCCTCGCACTTCCCGACTGTGGAATTCTCTTCCAAATGATTGCTTCCCCGACGGCTACAATCTCCAGGAGTTTAAATGTAAGGTCAATAGACACCTCCTAACACACTAACCTGCTCCCATTCTATCAAACACTCTTCCCATCTGCCCAACCCTCATCATCGGTATCTGTCACCTTCCTCCTGACATTCCCTATGTCTAACCACTCCTTCTCTTTACCTTCCCCTATGTAGCCCCATGCGTAATAGTGGCAGTGGAATGCCTTGCTTGGGGTGAGATGATTAAAAAAAAAAACACGTTAAAAAACCCAACGGAGAATGTGTAAAGTGATCGATCCCGACTTGGTAGCTCAGATGCAGTCACTTTCTCACCGGAGCAATGTGGTTTCCCTGTGTCTCTTCTACAAATACTTTCACGGCTTCTACTCCGATGAACTTAGCTCACTAGTGACCCCTATATATGAATTTACTCGAGCCACAAGATTAGCAACTAGGTCCCACCCTTTCACTGTGAAACCAATAAAATGTAAACGCAAATTCTGCTCCATCAGCGTCTTTTCTCGCACTTCCCACCTATAGAATTTCCTTCCGTTTACTTGCTTCCCCGACAGCTACAATCTCCAAGAATTTAAATGTATAGTCAATAGTCATCTTCTATCTCACTAACTTGCATCCTCTCTCTCATGCTCCTTTCTCTGTCCACTCCACTCTCATCAGTATTCTCATCCTTCTCTCACCCACTTCCTGACATTTCCTTTCGCCTGTCACTCATTCTCATAACTTTTCACCTATGTAACCCCCTGCGCATATATATATGATGCAGATTTTGTGTTTTAGTTTAAGAATAAACAATAATATTCTTAGTGGCCTAATACAAATGAGGTTTTAAGAATTGGAAGGTCGGAATATTTCGTAATATGCAATAACCGGATTGTCTTAATAAAAATCATTTGACTTTGAAAAATATTTAAGGGCTATATATATATATATATATATATATATATATATATATATATATATATATATTGGATGTGCGTTGTGGTGCAGTGGATATCGACTCGGAATGACAAACCGGGGAGCCGAGTTCAAATACCAGTTAAATTTTTGGCATTCACTTACGCACAAATACCCTTTGGGAAAGGTATTAATTCGTTTCTTCCGCCCAGTTATGGGTTAAATAATTGAACAGATTGCGTTCTATAGCCTTGTTCGGCAACCAGTCTACCGCAGAAAGTAATGGCAACCTACTGCGGGATAGTATTCTGCCAATCAGTCATGTCTCTTTCGAGACATGATCGCCTGAAAGCGTGTATCACGTATGCTTTCATAAGATTTGTGGAAGGAAAAATTCTTATTAAAAAAATCACCCTTTTATTAAGTAATTAAGAATTAGTGTGACGAGTCAGCTTTCAATAATTTCTCTAAAGTACCGTTATGAATTGAATCTCAATTAGACATTAACAAACTTATTTTTATAGTCCCTCATTAAATATACATTTTCTTTATTATTTATTTTTACTTTTACATTTCAAGAACGTTCTTAGATGAAAGAGAGCTATTAAACGTATATAATTAGAGTAATTGTTTTAAAGTAGACATGAATTCTGAGTTTAAGTTGAAGCTCTGGATACTATAAGTCTTAAGTATGTCTCTTGGTCACATGTTAGGCACAAAATAATCCTAACTAATTGTCATTGGAATCCACTTGGAAAAAATGTCACTTAGTAATCTAAATATATATTACACAGTGTAGATCAGTTCACTGTGTTGTCTGGTTCACACTCTACATTCCATTTAAAGGTATTGGAGTCTATATATATATTAAGACCAGGACCCCGTCTCTCTGGAAAAAGAGAGAATATGCTATCGGACTCCATATTATTACTATTTACTACCTCCACGTACCCTCCCCATAATTTCCCCCCAGTACGTCATGATTCATTTTCATCTTTTAATGTTTTAAATGTTGAAAAATTGAATTAAAAAATCCCAGTTGACCCTGATGATGAATAGGGATTGAAACCGGTCCGTCGTTTTTAGTATTTTCTATATTTTTTTTTTAAACATCTATTGTTATTCTATCATCTATAAACGCCTGTAAGTATGAAACCGACTTTATTTGTTGCCATTAAAAAATTTTGTGTCGATAATTTGTTATATATATATATATAGTGTGTGTGTGTGTATTTATGTATTATGAAAATTGAATATCAAAATGGAAAAGTTTACTAGTGACATGTGGCATTTAGAGTTCACGACTTTTCCACATTGTCATACAATTTACCTAATATTTTTCTTAATATATAAATATATATCGTTGCCTCAAACTGCCGACATGTAAAAAGACCAGACTGTTAAAGAATATATATATATATATATATATATATATATATAAGGTGCGATAGGTAAAATGTCGCCATTTCATATTTCTTAAATTTCGTGCATGGGAGTCCTTTGTTTTTTATTTTGTCGACTGCAAAGTATATTAGGATGAGTTGGGCACCGTCTATAAAAAATAAAAAAAAGAAGAAACTATACCATGACTCAATTCGCTAAGGCAGAAATTTGAAACGCCATGCTGAACTGCTTGGCATTCGTGCCGGAAGCTTCAATACAAACATTTTAGTTGTCAGTCTGAGGACATTGCCGAGGGTTCAAAAAGAGTTTGATGCCTCCATTTACTTTTGCACGGGGCGTCACACTTAACACGGACGCCTACATCAAGTACCTGGGTCAAGATGGTGGCTGCTAGAGGACCCTATCTCTGGCAACAGAATTCTGCACCACGCTACATAAGCAGAATTAACCCAGTCATGGCTGTCAGACAATAACATCAGCCTTTACATCTGGCCTCCTAACGATCCAGGCTGCCAACTATTTGCTTATGCGTGGGGCGCCGTTGAGCGAGAGACCAACAAAACTTCTTTTAACGCCAAAGATGAACTGAAGTTACGGATTAGGGCAATATTTACCAACTTAATCAAAGAGACCGTCCAGAAGAGTTGCAGGAGATTCCGAAGTTGTCTAGTGCCATGGTTGAAACCAATGGCGAATTTGTTAAAAAAATATTTACTCTTTCCGATTTTACGATATTATTTGTGTAATTTTGGCAAAATATCTATTAAAATGAGATATCGATATTATTTTGATTTTTGCGTAATTTAGACGAACATTCATCCATCGCGCCCTATATATATATATATATATATATATATATATTGTTAGTTTGTGTGTACGTTGACACTCGATACGTAAGTAGTACTTTTATTCAATTTCAAGGCAATGAATACGTACTGGACAAGACTTTCCGCAACGTATACAAACTGAGGTGAATTTAAATACATATTTTTAGGTTCTCTAATACGCCAGACTGGTAAGTGCCTGAAACAGAAGATATTGCTGTATCGTCCCACATCATCTCCAGCAAAAACTCCCAAAAAGGCATAACTACTTGTTTGTCATTCCTCTCTTTTCTCCTTACGTCTTAAATTCCGATATGTTCGACCAGTGACAATTCACACGGTTCAACGCCTTTGCTACGCAAGTGAGAAGCCCATTTCATATAGTACTGTGTTTGGGTGTTCACCCGTGTCGTTCCATTGGTGTAGCTGCAGGTACAGGAGAGGTAGAGGTTTGCGTCAATCGTGGTTGAGTGGATTAGAGGTGAGGTGCAAAGAGGGTGTCGTCCGTTACGGGCCAGCGTACGTTGTCAGGCTCGTTGATTGTTTAGTAAGCATCAATATTCGTCGAATTCATAGAACTGGGCGGAGAAAGGGTGGACGGGTGACTGAATAGGTAGGGGTAGAGTACATTGAATTGCAAGGATTTCGTTGCGCGTAGGTGGGAAATGTCATGACGTCGGGGAAGATAAGGACTCAATGAGCGAAAGAATGAATGAATCCACGATTTGATCCTGAAATAAAAGCATTAAGGAATAAAATGAAAAGCAAGGAGGAATAACTAATAGTTAGCAAACGTATAAAAAGAAATAAAGAAATGTAAGTGTACGGAAAAATAAAAAGATTTTGGCGCAGAGAAAAGATTTGAAATAAAACTGCACTGGAGAATTAGAAATATAGCAAGATTAAAAATCGAAATTTGAAAACGACTAATAAAAGAAAGGGGAGGCAAAGAAAGGAGTGAATCAAAAAGAAAATGAAAAGAGAATTGTGACAGGAAATCTAAAAAAAAAAAGTAACCATGCAAAAAGGAAAAAAAGGAAAAACTTAAATAAATAAAACGATAAGCCATGGAAAAAAACTGAGTGAAATTATCTGAAATGATTCCTCATCAAACTGGATATATACGTCTTTTTTTTTTTTTTTTTTTTTTTTTTAAGAATTTGTGTTCAAATTTAGTTAGTTAAATGCCTTACGTGATACACGCTTTGGGCGATCATGTCTCTTTCGAGACATGACTGACTGGGCAGAAGATTATCCCACAGTAGGTTGCCATTGCTTTCTGCGGTAGACTGGTTGCCAGCCAAGGCTATACAACCCAATCTCTCCTATTATGTGACTCATAGCTAGATGGAGAAGAAATGTATAATATTATTAAGTAGTAATTAGAGGGGGCTCAGTTTATTACTTCATAACAATATAAAACCGATACCCCTCTTTTTGACCAGTAGAAGCCTTAGTCATCATCCCAATTATTACATTCACTCAGTCAGTTAAGTGCCATACGTGATACACGCTTAGGCGATCATGTCTCGAAAAAGACATGACAGACTGGGCAGAAAATTATTCCGCAGTAGCTTGCCATTGCTTTCTGCGGTAGACTGGTTGCCAACCAAGGCTATAAGACCCAATCTGTCCTGTTATTTGACTCATAGCTAGAGAGAGAAGATATGTATTATATTATTAAGTAGTAATTAGAGGGGGATCAGTTTATTACTTCATAACAATATAAAACCGATCCCCATCTTTTTGACGCGTAGAAGCCTTAATCATGATTCCAACTATTATATTCAGTAAGTCAGTTAAGTGACATACGTGATACACAGTTAGGCGATCATGTCTCGAAACAGACATGATTAACTTGGCAGAAGATTATCCCGAAGTAGGTTTGTGACTCCTCGACGCGGCGCTGGTCGTTGATGGCGTCGATTCAGTAGCTGGTCTTCCAGGTGATTCTTCCAACGGTGATCTCCCTTGCTCACGTTGTGAAATTTAATCTCAAGGAACCACGTTGAATTCTCGCTAGAAATCTCTCTGCCACGTCGAACCAAGCTGGAGGCGCGCGCACAACTGGGTAAACGAAATTGCACCAAAAATAATTAAATGACGCCTGAATAAGTTGTAGAAAAGTCATATGCTTTATACGGTAGATTGGTTGCCAGCCAAGGCTATAGAACCCAATCTCTCCTGTTATATAACCGATAACTTGAGGGCAGAGACGGATTAATACCTTTCCCAAGGATATTTGCGCGTAAGTGAATGCAAGAAATTTAACTGGAATTCGAACTTGGCTCCGCGATTTCTTTTTCCGACCCGATATCCACTGCACCACAACACACATCCGCGCTCAGATCTAACTATGCTTTAAAAATGATCGTTTTTCTGTACCATTCTTGTAAGTACCTAGTCCCTCCTACTATCGTCTAATTTTATCAGATCCAGATTGAAAATAAAGTATTGCTGTCGTAGATGAACAAGAACGACCCAGTCTTTACTTTCCAATCCAGAGCGTCCAAAAAAAGCGTTTACGCTGCATTGTGGGTAATTAATCATTTTCTACTCTACAAGACCTTTCCCAGAGACGGAAGCTTCTCGTTACTCTATCGCTATTTCAGAAGAACTATATTCCTCAGCTCTACCAGTTCTGACCTTCACGGTTAAGAGACGCCATACCGCGCACATTATAGCAAATCACCGTCATTTCCTTTGTATTCTATTAGTGAGATATATATCTCAATCTATCAAATTCTTTTCACGAACCCCTACTTTGTGAAACCGACTCTCAATATGATGTTTTCTCGAACACTACAATCTGATAAGAAGACAAAAGATGGCAATTGATTTTGCTTTGAAAATTAAGATTGTAAATGGCCGAGAAGCAAGCAAAACCGAAGAGAATTTCTGAGTTAAAAAAAAAAATTATTACAATAAAACTTACGGTTGCATTTTGTTGTTTTAACAGTAACGATGACACCCAACAACGCAATTAGTATTTGTCTATATTTCTGTTCAATACCAGGATACAACAGAAGTGAAAAAGTAACTTGCAGGGTTAGAGGGAGATAAGTTATGACTTCCAATCGAGGATTGCTAAGCAAGGGATGGAGTTCATATACCCCAATGATTGCAATAATGTTCCGATTCGAAATTCCTAGCACTTGAAGAAGGCTCAAGCGTACAACCGCCGAAACGTCCGACAATTGGCAACATAGATGAGGAAAACAGTCCGACTAATGTAAATACTGCGAATTAGTAATATGCTTAAAAACGCAGTCGAGATATCAATAACTCATTAAAACAGAAACAGAAAAGAATGAGAGGAAGCCACGTCACAGCGGTGGAAAAGTGACTGAAGTCGAGATGCCAGGTCATGAGTGATAACATTGCAGACCCTTCTTTGCATTTTTTTTTTTTGAGAAATTCGAGAGTCATAGCCGGAAACAAGTTCAAATATGGCAGCAATTTTCAATGACATTAAGTTTCTGTTTGATCTAAGTTTACTTTTTTTATTCGATGTTTGCTCAAGTATGAATTTGTTTGCAGAATTAAAAAAAATTACACTATGCCGAATTCTTTGTATAAACGTTTCAACATAAAACCGGAACTTAGATAAGTTTTGTCAAATCTCTGTTTATCTACCAGATTCGGAGCCACATTCGGATAAGTAAAGTCTAAATCTAATCTAATCTAAATCTAAATCTATTAAATCTAATCTAAACTTATTTATAAATGGAACTTTGTCTGTCTGTGTGTATGAATGTGTGTGTGTGTGTATGTATGTGTGGCTGTCCGTTACCTATAGACTCCGAAACGGCTGAACCGATTTTCTTGAAAATTTACACAGTTTTACTATAAGCATCTGCGAGTGTTTTTAGCTTGGTTTTGTGTCGAGGTACCCCCGATAAGTATCTAAAATCGATAATCGAAAAAATCGGGTTATAGAAGGAGTGGTCCGATTTTAATCAAATTTGATACACTTATAGACAAAGACATAAGAAACGATATTCAGAAGTTTCAAGGTTGCAGTTCTTACAATAGTGCAGAAAATCGATAATATATATATATATATATATATAAGGCAAGATGTACAAACAACAAACTAGTCTGATTGGGAGGTTGATTTTAATCAAACTTGATACACTCATAGACAAAGACATTAGAAACGATATTCAGAAGTTTCAAGGTTGCAGTTCTTACAATAGTGCAGAAAATCGATAATATATATATATATATATATATATATATATATATATATATAAAGTAAGATCTTTGTGCGTGTGTCTGTTTATCTGCTTGTATGTCTGTATTTTTTCAGCCCTTTTATTTTAGTTTTTGCTCCGGGTTTGGCTCTATGTAGGTATAATTGTAGTTCTTAGTCTCAGCCATGATGCCATTTACTCAGAGAAATTATTTAGCCTTTAAAATTCAGTTTACGACGAAAAAACTTATTTGATATCAATACCAGGAAATCAAAATCATCATCCATTCATCCATTCATTTTTCTTTCAGTCTACGGTTTAGCTTTAACTGGAAACAACTATTGCTTTTTAGTCTTTCGTGCCAACGTCCAAAGAGTCTGAGCTCCAGGACCATGGATTAGTTTTAAAGCTTTCATTACACCCGAGCAACACTATTAATAAATAAGCGATATCCAACAAATTATTTACCTTCCTTTATTTTACTAAACGCATTGTGACGGCCTTCAAAACCTAACTAAATTCTTAATATACACAATGCTTCAAGCAAATTACAACACTTTCCCAAAATATATTTAATGTTTTCATCGATATTTAAATTAGGTTACTTACTGATTATGCTGATATTTCTATATAAAAATAGGTTAATAGCTAATAAGTTTGCGTGCGTGAAAATCATTTGAATTGACTCCCGACAAAAATGTAGCAGTTCTTTTGTATTTGTTAACACCATGCAACAAAAAAGATTTATATAATTTCTTGGTGGACCTGAAGCAGACTACCACCACGTTTAATTTCTTCGTTTTTCCTTTTTTTTATTTTACTTTTTCAGCACAGTTCTATCGATTGTTACTTTCCGATTATCAAAAGAAATTTTGAAAAATTACAATATTTAAACAAATTTGTTGGAGGGTCACTTTCTCATACAACGTTAAAGTAAATCGATCCTCCATTTTCAGTCCACTGTATGAAAAACCACCCTCCCCTAAAATTGATTAGTAAAGTTTAAGGTGTAAAAGATAATATTGCACTGGAAAAAGTCCAAAAAATTTGATAATGAACAAATTTATACGTGGCGGTAATGTCATACCGGCGACTGGTTTCAAAATGGAGGCTCAATTTTACTATAACAATGTGTGAGAAAACGATCCCCCCTCCGAAAAAATGTTTAAATATTAAAATTTTTTGAAATTTTTGTTGTCACTTGTAAAGCTGGGGGGTAATCGATTGGACTGTGCTGAAAAAAAGAAAAAAAAAGAAGAAAAACAACGAAATTAAACGTTGTGCTAGACTGCTTCGGGTCCGCCAATTTCTTCATAGTTTAGTGCGTGCAAGAAATAAGCAAACTGCTCCCAAATCCTTAGAAAGACTTAATAAAGAACGGAAGAACATGTTTAATTTTTTTTTATCTTTCTTTTTATAATCGTCTCACCCCACAAAAATCAGGACCGCCACTGGTGCGCAGGGGGTTACAGTGAGAGAAAAGTAAGAGCAGAAAAAGGTCCAGGCGTTGTCGAAGAAAGGATAAGAATAAGTGAGGGATCAAGGAAATTGAGCTATCAGGGAAGCAAATATATGAGATTTACACAAGCGGGAAGTGCGAGAAAAGTAGCTGAGGGAGTAGACGTTGTGATTAAATTTGACAGTTGTGATACTGAAAGAGTGGGACCTAGATGCCAATTTAGTACAGCGAGTAAATTCATGTGTTCGGGGCACTAGAGAAAGAACCTAGTCAGAACAGAAGCAGTGAAAATATTTTTTTTTTTAAATGACAGAGGGAAGCCATATCCCGACGGTGAAAAAGGGACCGAAGTCGATTACATTACAGATTCTCCTTTGGATATTGTCGAAAACCCCGAGTAATTTCAGTACAGCAGAAGATAATGGCGGAGAGCGAACAGGGGAAAAAATCTACACAGCTAACCACATATAGAAATCTAGGTAACTAAAAGAAGTGATTTAAATTTGTTTTTTATTTCCATGATTCATTTTCGAGTATAAAATACAAAATTTACACTCACAAATTTTCTATGTCGAACTTTTTACGAATGACATCCCTCTAACCCCATGGTTTCCTACCCCGGGGTAAATTACCCCAGTGGGGTAATGAGCCCATATTTTGTGGGTAATGGATGTTTGGTTTGGGAAGAGGCAATCAGCTTATAATTTCACTGTGTGTCATTGGAATGAAGACCAAGAAACGTAGCAGACTCAACGTGGCAAACAACGCCCTTCAGTCAGAAAGCCAAACTGGCACAGACAATACAAGCTCAACACACATTAAGAATCACGGCTAGGTTACAGCTACTATACCTCTGCTTATTATAGATTGGTACTATTGTATTGAATAATTTCCAGTAACCTTGTCTGCTTTTGATGTATGAAAATATAATTATTCTTTTCCTATATTACGGGTATTTGTTCATTGGGGTTATGGATAATAGAGAAATTGTATTTTGGGGTAATTGCAGCAAAAAGGTTGGGAACTTATACTCTAACCCTATGTAGGAGTGTGATTTCTCAGAAATTTTCATGATAATTCTCTGAGCAGCAACATCATAGTTATAGCATTATCTAAGAAGACTGCGAGTTGTTCAGGATAATTCGTGAGTTAAATACTGAAATAAAAGCTAATAAATTTAGCCATTTTCCTCTTTCTGATCCCTTAATATCAGCGCGCCTTATTTTTCATCATCCTCGAATATTTTTCAGTTTTTGATCCAAACTTCGATGATGTCAAAGGAATACACATCAAACTCTCACAAATGCTTAGATTACTTTGACACGACGAGATAAAAGGGAAAAAAAGTTACTATTCGAATGCATGTCTTGGGTGGTCTACACTGAAATAGTTTGAGCAAAGTGCGGGTGGGCTTCGGTTCAGATTTTGTGCTACCTTTATCTGGGTGGTCTACATAAAGAATTGAGCTACACATTACTAGATATGTCAGATTTGAAACAAGAAAATTGATTGATTGCCACCCCTGGTAATTTAAAAGGGATTTTAATTAAGAAATTATGATCTAGTCTATTCTTACTAATATATGTTTACTTTCAAATAATACATGCTGATAGAAGTTAATAATTTATAGAATAATATTATAAAAAAGTATTATGTATTTGTACTGCTAAGTGATTAAAGTTAGGGAGGTACTTATATTGGATTGAATTTTTTACTTAAAATAAAAAAAAAAAGAGTAATTAGTAAAAGCAGTTTGAAACAAATAGGAGGAAAGCCTTAATAAGGGAGGTTTGGAAAATTTCTCAAGCAAAACAAAAATCACCGCCACACCGTTATTTAGGTTCATAGAATTACTAGCAGGATAGCCCGGCGTTGCTCGGGTGTAGTGGAAGTTTCAAAACTAATCCATGGTCCTGGAGCTCAAACTCTTTGGTCGTTGGCATGAAAGACTAAAAAGCAATAGTTGTTTCCAGTTAAAGCGAAACCGTAGAATGAAAGAAAAATGAATGGATGTAAGTCAAATTTTGATTTCCTGGTATTGATATCAAATAAGTTTTTTTCGTCGTAAACTGAATTTTGAAGGCTAAATAAGTCCTCTTAGTAAATGGTATCATGGCTGAGACTAAGAACTACAATTATACCTACTTAGAGCCAAACTCGGAGCAAAAACTAAAATAAAATTGCTGAAAAAAATACAGACATACAGACAGATAAACAGACACACACACACACACAAACATATTGCCTTATATATATATATATATATATATATAATCTATTTTCTGCACTATTGTAAGAACTATAACCTTGAAACTTCTGAATATCGTTTCTTATGTCTTTGTTTATGAGTGTATCAAATTTGATTAAAATCTGACCACTCCTTCTATAACTCGATGTTTTCGATTATCGATTTTCGATATTTATCGGGGGTACCTTGACACAAAAATAGCTAAGAACACTCGCAGACGCTTATAGTACAACTGTAAATTTTCAAGAAAATCGGATCAGCCGTTTCGGAGTCTATATATAACGGACACACAGACACACACAGACAAATTTCCATTTATAAATAAGTTTTGATTTAGATGTGTTTATACGTGACTATATCGTTCTTCTTCCTCCTCCTCCACACACACACACACACACACACACCTATATATATATATATATATATAAGATTTATAGAAATTTATGAAACTGACATAAGACGACATATTTGATTTTTTTTTTTATATTTCGCAACGATAACTCACCGAAAAGCAAACGCAGTTCGTAAATTTGTAATGCGGTTCTATGACGTCACACCGCGTGAGAAACCGAAATGTTAACAGAAACATATGTCTAAATTCAATGTAATGTGTTGTGACCAGATTGAAATGTGATTTAATCATTGCATAGCAATGTTCTATGTCAACACAAGATAAAGTCATCTTTAATGGTGGATGTCTTTGTTAACATCCCTGTAACCTCTCTAAAGATGGCTTATGTGAGCCGAAAGTTTAGAACCAGCATAATAAAAAAAATACCCAAATGTTGGACAACTTTTGTCTTTATTTTCACCTGAAATTAAAGCCAAAATACGATGTTAAGAACGGCTCATAATTAAACATAATAGACATTCATTTTCTGTTATATTTAACAGTATATGTATAGAAAATTATCTGCTGGCTCGATACACTATGTATATATATATATAATCTAAACTTATTTGTAAATGGAACTTTGTCTCTGTGTGTGTGTCCGTTACCGATAGATTCCGAAACGGCTGAACCGATTTTCTTGAAAATTTTCACAGTTTTACTATAAGCATCTGCGAGTGTTTATAGTTAGGTTTTGTGTCGAGGTACCCCCGATAAGTATCTAAAATCGATAATCGAAAAAATCGGGTTATAGAAGGAGTGGTCCGATTTTAATCAAATTTGATACACTTATATACAAAGACATAAGAAACGATATTCAGAAGTTTCAAGGTTGCAGTTCTTACAATAGTGCAGAAAATCGATAATATATGTATATATATAAAATGCAAGATGTTTGTGTGTGTCTGTTTATCTGTCTGTGTTCTTTATACAAATCCACAATTTTTATCCATTTCTCACCAATCTTCACACAAATATTCTTTAAGCTGATTCTGAGCTCCAGGACCATGGATTAGTTTTAAAGCTTTCATTACACCCGAGCAGCGCCGGGCTATACTGCTAGTATCTATATACAGATGATTAAGGAACGAAGAAAATAATTGCAACGTCCAAAACATTAATTTAAAACAGTGCTCAGTATAAACATTATGTCAATGAATATTCATTATTAATTATTACTTTAGAACATGTACAAACAACAAACTCGTCTGATTAGGAGGTTGTGAGGAGCATGGAACCACCTCTTCATTGCTGTTGTACCCAGGTCCACCCTGACCCAGAGTGGTAGCACCTGTTAGAGTCCCAGCTATGGGTAAATAGTTAACCCCCAAACTGGAGTCAAAATGCTATGAAAGTATTTACTAACAAAACTTTTTTGAATGAAAAATCTTACTAACAAAACTTTTTTGAAAAAAAATATAAACAAAAACAATAAAAAAATAAACTAAATAAAACAAATCAAAACGATTTTCAGCATTAAATGACCTAATGAAGTTGATATCCTGGTTAAATGGATCAACCAACCAACTAACTAACTAAACCCCTTCACCATGACTAAAGTTATCTGCAATTTGTGCCTTCTTTTAGATAATAATTGATGAGAATGTCTCAGTTCAGTTTTTACAGCAGTAGGTTTTTGCTCAATGATTTGTTGGTGTTTAGTGGTGTTTTCGTCCTTAAACCACTGCAGATAGTTATTCAACTATTACTAAACCTGTGTATCCTCTAAGCCATGCTGTTTCAAAAATACCCTGACGGCGTTTTCTTTATCAGTCTCTCACATATTTCTTTCTGCTCATAACTTCGGTACTCAACATATTAAAATACTGCATATATACATCTGATGCGCAGTTACGAGAAAGTAGCTGCCATTCTTGACATATATTTTGGGTATTCATGTCTACATAAACAAATGCATCACAAAATTAAAATTGCTTTCACCCAGTTTCATCGTGAATTCACTTCGTCGGTGGGTGTGTGGCTGATGCAATATCTAACTATTATTATAGCTTCTTCAGACTAGATTTAGTACCATTTCACCGGAGATTAAGTGTTGGAAATGTAAGACAATCAAATCCATTAGGAGGAAACTACTTTCAGTTTTACACTGGTGACAGTAGCTAGAGTATAAAACCAATAAGTGAACCCCGAACAGACATGGGCGCCACGGGAGAACTGGCGATTTATAAACAAAACCGCCGGCAACTGAAAAGAATGGTAACCGACCAACCAAGGGGAAAATTGCATCAAATTAGACCCCAGTTCAAATTTGGTTCCGCTCAACTCAGTCACTCGCTGTAAAAAGTACATAGCATTCCATAAGGTTTCATAATCGTTAGCCATCAACATTGGTAACATTATTGACACCATGGCGTTTATTTCACCTCACCTAGGCTAAAGACCATTTACAGTGTACTATTGAAGATTGGCACCATGTAGCCTACTTAAACAAGCCACATTTCCAGCTCATTGGTACAGACATATACTGTGGAATCTATGTAATCAGTACATGCTGTGCATGATGGAAGTCGATCTGTAATTGTGATTTTAATGGCGTTCTGTTGGACTTTAAGAAGCCAACAACTGAAATTATAATATTCTTGATATCCGGAATATACACGGCTGCACCAGTTTATATTCACTATATGGTCTGATACTTCATTTCGGCAAGATATATATATATATATATATATATATATATATATATATTGTCTTGAGAATGAATCAAATGAGTAATTCTGGTTAAACTCTGGAGACTTCCAGATATTTCATTAGTCACATTTAAACCGACTGACTATATATGGGGGAAAAGCCTTGCAGACACACAATTATAGACAGACCTCGAGAGATATACCCATGCAACAAGTCTGCAACATCTTATGTTCTATAACATCTTTTATAGCCGCTGTTATGGAAACCTTTGATAATTCCCATATATATATATATATCTATCTATCTATATATATATATATATATATATATATATATATATAATTCGAATAATATATCAATTACAATAGTGATCATTGTCAGACAGAACTATTATAAATTCCATGTATACATATATATATATATATATATATATATATTGATTGTTTAATACTTTGCTTTAGTCCTAATAGGGTTAGACCAGTAACCATTTGCATTAAAGTGTTCGATACAATTATGTAGAACCTTTAAAAACGGAATATATATATATATAATTTGAATAATATATTAACTTTAATAGTGATCATTGACAGATACAATTATTATAAATTCCATATATATATATAGATATGTGTGTGTGTGTGTGTGGCAAAGTGAGAAATCTTTGGTGCGTCGAGTTTCATTATTTCATTGCACTAATGTATTTGTTGATGTTAATACACATGAACACGAACAAGAATAAACACTAAAAAGTGAAACTTTTTTAATGTGTTTAGATATCTAATCTCGTTTGTTTTAGTTTCTATTATTTTGTCATTGATTTAACATTATATAAAAATGATATATTTTCTGATAGACACATACATACACACAAACATACATATAATATATATATATATATATATATATATATATATATATATATATATATATATTAGTCATCCACAAACAAACTTTTTTCACTGTATCATTTCACATCAATGTGGCTAGACGCATCCACTTGCTTCTGGCCGGGATCGAAACTCAACCAATTTGATGTTAGTCGGAGTCCCTACTAATATATATATATATATATATATATATATATATATATATATATCCATCTCCAAGTGAATAAAGAACGAAGAAAGTATTAACAAAGTTCAAAACATTAATTTAAAACAGTGCTCAGTATAGAAATAGAGCTATGAATATTTACGTTAAGCTATAATTTAGACGATGTACAAATCTTAATTTGTCCATGTTCTAAACTATAACTTATATATTTGCGTGTGTGTCTGTGTGAAAGTTTACGAAAGTTTCATTAAAAACGGTTGCTAAGGTACTGCTGCCGTTTAGGAAAAATAAAAAAAATCTTAACCGCAGTACATTGTCAGTCATCTTTAATGAAACTTTTATAAAAGAGTGGTTGCTGCCTATATATATATATATATATAAAATTATTATTATTGTAAAACGTACCAAGAAAACAGTATCACTAATAATGACTAAAATCATTGAGTCCTACAGTTAACAAAACGGTAAATTTAGTCGTCAATCCCAAAAGGTAATACCAAATGGGTAGAGGGGAATCAAAAAAAAAAGAAACAAACAAAGCAAAAGCTGTGTCCTGACGATCCGGCGAGTGAAACCGCGGTCGGCTTTGGCTCACTTTTAGATTTAGTTCGTATATATATATATATATATATATATATATATATATATATATATATATATAATGAGGCAGTCTTGCAAATTTGTCGTTCAGAATTAGGAAACATTTTGAATTATGAAAAGTATCAAAGAAAATTTTTTTACCAATCTTTTTCACTCTTCAGGGGTTTTGTTTACTAGCAGAATATTCACGAAACGGAACGACTCAAACAATCCTCCTCACTTAAGTGAAAAGCCTCTCTACATTAATTCTATTGACGATCTATATACGTATATAGAAAAAAATATTATAAAAACTGTTGCATAATGACCTTCTATTTTTGTTATCTACATATATATGTATATGTGTGTACGTGTATTCGTGTGCTTTTAATGTCAAGTCTTTACAAGTTTGAGCAAATTCCTTCCCTATAAAGCTATCGTATTATTAGTAATTCAAATTATTTCCCGATATTTTGTCACCTGACGCCGTCATTCAAGTAAATTCTGACATCGTACAAAAATAATGTCGCGGTTTGATTCAAAGAATTTTTCAGAGAATAGTTTCGTCACATGAAAACTGTCTAAAATGCTGACCAAACAATGAGTGTTTCATATTCCTCAACAATGGGATTCTCTCAAGTTGACATATCTCTAGATTGCCTTGGAGGTTTAAATAATTATCTTCTGTTCTGATCACAGGAGGTGTTTTTTTTTTTGTTTATTTTACACCATTAAAACATGAGTTTTTACACGTCGAAGCTATTGTTTGATTTGTTTCAATTCAACATTCAAACGAGCCAGTTGCTCAGTGTACATTCCCTCAAGTCCTCGCACAATTTTCTTTCAACTTTACTTAACACAACAAATCGTTTCCTTTTATCCAGTAGATTCTGTTTGGCTACATATATGGAAAACACTTCTCGATCTGGTTTCTCGTCTATACAGAGTGTTTGAAAAATACTTTTACAAACTTTGGGGATGGCTTTCTCACACCGAAACAAGGACAAAAACCATATAAACGCATGTCCGCAAATCATTCGTTTTTGAGTAATTAAGCTTAAAGAAAGTTTAAAATAGACGGCGCTATGTTGCCATGGATATTACATTACATTTGTCATCCGTATACATTTGTGATTAACCCTCTAGGGCCATTCGTATCATATTTGGTACAGTATTTCCCTATGAGGAAATATTTGGTATTTCCCTATAAGGAAACATTTGGTATTCATTGACTGAGCAGTCAGTACTGCTTTCATTTGAAATTTATAAAATATTTCTCTTAAAAAATTTTTCAGGAAAATATTTCTTTCAAGGCTTGTTTTCATACTGTATCAAATATGATACGAATGGCCCTAGAGGGTTAATCTCAGTCTGTTTATCTATCTATCTATCTATCTATCTATCTATCTATCTATCTATTAACCCTCTAGGGCCATTCGTATCATATTTGATACAGTATTTCCCTATAAGGAAACATTTGGTATTTCCCTATAAGGAAACATTTGGTATTCATTGACTGAGCAGTCAGTACTGCTTTCATTTGAAATTTATAAAATATTTCTCTTAAAAAATTTTTCAGGAAAATATTTCTTTCAAGGCTTGTTTTCATACTGTATCAAATATGATGTGAATGGCCCTAGAGGGTTAATCTGTCTTCACCTTTTAACGTGTGTAGTAGTGAGTTAACTGAGCAGTTTCCCGTTTACAATGACAGGTTATTCATATATTAACCAGGCGGATATGATTTTTTTCACACGGCCGGTCGTATGGCAATGGACGCGAGGCTGCACGGTTGGCTGTACCAGTTTGCGTTTCCAGACCGAAGGCAGCCGAGTCATCCAACCGTTGCTACTGTTTATCGTCGCATTACTGAGACTGAATCTGTGGCGCCACACAACTACGCCTGATCAGGAAGAACACATTCTGCAGACTGTCGGTGACGATCCAGGTATCAGCACACGTCAAATGGCTCTCGTATATCGTACATCTAGTAGTACCGCATGGAGGTACTTCTAAAGCAACTCTTGTATCTGTATAATTTGCAACGTGTCCACGGTCTTCCGTCCAATAATCACTTACCACGTGAGAACTTTTTCCGATTGTTTATTGCACAAATTGCCGATAATTTGTCTCTTCAGCCTTGTTTACAGGCTTACGGCCTATCACGTTGAATACACCGGTTCTCGCTCGATCACCGAAGTTAAGCAACCTTTAATTCTGGTCAGTACTTAGATGGGTAACCGCTTGGAAAATATCAGGTGCCGTAAGCGTACAGTGACGGATGCGCGTTGTGGTGCAGTGGATATCGGCTCGGAAAGAGAAATCGGTGAGCCGAGTTCGAATTCCAGTTGAATATCCTGCATTCACTTAAGCACTGGTACCCTTGGGAAAGGTATTAATCCGTCCCTTCCCTCCAGTTATGGTTTAAATAACAAGGGTAGGCGTTAGGGACCCTGCCCTTAAAAACAAATCCCAATGGATCTTACTCGAAAAGTAAAATGTATTACTAGACACAAAATATATATAAAAAACAATAAATTGTTGAAAGAAAAAGGTATTACCAGCAATAAATAAATGAAGTTCAGTTGGCAATAAATGACCCGCCGAGGTGTTGATTTGCCATAAAAACCAAACAATCACTCAATCAGCCTTGTTTACTGTTGAGGCAACATTTGGAAGAAATGGCATAAAAATGTTACATAATCAACATTTGTCTGCGGATCGGAATCCCTCGGCACACCGGCATCAATTTATGATTAATGTATGGGCTGAAATTGTATGTGACTGTCTCCATAGCACATCTTACAGGAGAAGTTTACTGGGACTTTAATTCCAGAAATGCTAGAGGATGTACACCTGCTAACAGAAAGATGTACGTGATTCCTGCATGATTTGAGTCCAGCATATTTAATCACATTGTTCGTAATGCACTAGCTAACATCTTCCATGAATGTGGATAAGTCGAGAAGAAACAGTTCCATGGCCTGCACAATTCCCCGACAGCTATCCTTTAAATTTCTATCTGTGAGGCTACCTAAAAAAACAGGTTTATGAAGTAGGCATTTAATAATGCAGAGATCTTTCATCAACGTGACGTAAGGTCTGAGAAACTATTCGATACCGTCATAGATTATTTGAAAGCGTACCTACCTACCCACTGCACCACAACGCACATCCATCACTATACGCTTAGTACCTACATATATTTTTCGGCATTCACCCTGGTCGGGTAGAGCCGGATTCCTCCCAAAGATTCGTTGGGATTTCTTTAAGGGCAGGGTCCCAAGTTCTACCTTGCACAAACTTCAGGCATTATAACTATCCCGTAACAGTTTGCAAATACCTGCCGCGGTAGACTAGTTGCCAGCCAAGGCTATAGAACCCAATCTGCCCTATTATTTAACACATAACTGGAAAGGAATAGATTAACCCTTTGTTCCATGATGGTTAAAATTATTTATTATAAAATAATTGTTGCATATTGGTTACAATTGCAACCTTTCTCTAACCTTTGTTGCATATTGGTTACAATTGGAACCTTTCTCTAACCTTTGTTGCATATTGGTTACAATTGGAACCTTTTTTAAACTTTGTTTTTCAATTGTAACCTTTCTTTAACCCTTGTTGCATATTCGTTACAACTGTAACCAATAAAGGTTAAAGAAAGGTTACAATTGTTTTAAGGAAGGGTCCCAAGTCCTACTCTGTTATTTAACCCATAACTGGAAGGAAGGGAATACATTTCCTAAGAGCATTACCGCGTAAGTGAATGCAGGGCATTCAACAGTAATTCGAAATCGGCTCCGCGATTTCTCTTTCCGAGCTGATATCCGCTGCGCCACAACGCACGTTTGGAAACGAACGCCAGTTAATGATTCGACGAGGGCATGTCTGTGTACAAATGGAGGACATTTTGGACATTTATTATGAGTCGCTGTGTTGAGGTATAGTGATGTTCTTTTGGTTATATTTTGGATATTTTATCTTGTTTTGATGTCAAGAACCCACCCACTGAAATTGCAAACGTATTTGTATATTTAAGAAAATATTTCTTTTAACAAAAGCTGAAGATGTTTCATTCAAGTAGTAAAATGAAAATAAACCGAGAACAAATTCAGATTATAATAAATTCCATTAAAGTTTTTCACTTCATTTCTAAAAATTATAAGCTCTGTAACTTTCATCCATTTTGAAAGAATTTACTGAAGATTTGCAGGAATATTTTTCAGAACTAAAATCTTAAACTTTTAATTTGATATTCGGAAGTTTTGAGACTTTGCACATGAAAATGTTGAAATCTGTTGTGAAAAAGAAATGAACCGACGACTTACTTTTAATACAGTAAGATAGACAAACGTGAATGATTTTCCACTATCTCTTTATTTTATTCTCTTTTTTAAAACTTAGGAACTTGATATATTTGCAGAAATCTTTAGTTTTCTGTGATTGACAAAACGAAAACATGAAAAGACGAATTTGCATTTCTCTAGCGCACTATATCCTCTCCATAGATACGTCACATGGTCTACATCTTAGAACTGCGTAAACAGGATTTTTAGCTGAGCTTTCAAATGATGTCATTGCAAAGAAAAACTGAAAAATTTATATAGACACAGTAAATAAAAATTTACATCTCAACATATAATGATAAAAAAACGATTTACTTATTTCTCAATCTCCAACAAACACACACCCACACTAATAAGGGCGAACAGTTGAATGGCGAAATATTGAGCAGTTCTCATTTGCGATAGAATATCTGGTTAAGTTATTAAACATAAATTTAGATGGGATGATGGAGCGTTATCAAGAGCTTTTTGCTCGGACAAATTACCTTTCATAGCATTGTAATATATATATATATATATATATATATATATATATATAGTCATGATTGACCGTTCTTATCTTAGTATGCCTGTTTCCTAATGTGAGGAGTCAATACCTATTGTAGACACCTGCTCATACACACACACACATATTGATATATTGAGCAGTTCTCATTTGCGATAGAATATGTGGTTAAGTTATTAAACATAAATTTAGGTGGGATGTTGGAGCTTTTTGCTCGGACAAATTACTTTTCATAGCATTGTAATACATACACACACACACACACACACACACACACACACACACACACATATATATATATATATATGTGTGTGTGTGTGACATATATATATATATATATGTGTGTGTGTGTGTGACATATATATATATATATATGTGTGTGTGTGTGTGACACATATATATATATATATGTGTGTGTGTGTCTGTGTATATATATATATATATATATATCTACACTCATGATTGACCGTCCTTATTTGAGTAGGCCTGTTTGCTAAGGTAGGGAGTCAATACTTATTGTAGATACCTGATCACACACACACACACACATTTTTGTCACTTCTACGCCCACAGAGATCATCTGTGGTTTATACTGCAGCGATGGTGAGCGGGTCTTAGAGTTTATTGGTGAGAGTGGATTATCTGTCAACACTCTAAACAAGAGATGCACCCATTGAGACCACGGTCACGATGACTTGCGTCTTTTTGCTAGCTCCACCATTAATGGCACTCGAACAGTTCACGCACAAAACCACAAGGACAACCAGTGTTATGTTTTTCAGGCGCTTTCTTGAGTTGCCACGCGCTAGAATCGTCTCTGCAGGCCGATATAATTGAAAAATCACCTTCCTAACAAACCGATCATAGTAACGGGTTAAGTGGTTAGAGAATTCACGTTTCGACTATGACATCCGGGTTCGAATATATATATATATATATATATATATATATAAATTTAGACAGACACGTTATTTCATGGTAAATCAGAAGTTTAAGCCTAATCCAGGCGAACCATCATCAACTTCCGTCTTTATTGTACAGAAGATTTCACACGAATTAGGAGAGCTTGGAGAACCTGATACTGACAGGCCAGATGAAAGGAAAAAGAGACAGAGGAAGGCAGCAGATAATATATTTGAAGGGCCTGAGCATGTGGATGACGGCACGGGGGTTGCGTGGTGTAGCAGGAGAAAACATACTAAGAGCCACCAGTGACAGGAAGACGTGGAAAGCCATGATCGCCTGCGTCCAGAAAGGACAGGGCACATAGAAGAAGAAGAATTTAGTCATTTAATATTTGTGTGTGGATCTGGGAACCATTTTTCGAACGTGGAGCCTCTTCCTGTGTGACTCTCTTTTTTCTCTTTCTGTCTCTGTCTCTAGCTCTTTGTGTTCTTGTTGCCGCACTTATATATCTTCGGTTGTTTTATGGGCACACTCCCTAAGCGTAGATGTGCTTACATATTGGGCGGTAGGCTGCAAAGTGCGAGTATGCACCTGGTGGCCACGAGTTCATTTTCGAGGTCAACCCTATGACGCACCGGTGTGACACTGAACCAACTCTAATGTCAATAAGGAAGCTTTGTTATAAATAACTTTGTAAAGTCCACTCTGGTATCTCTTAAGGCGCGCCCATTATATATTGGGGTTACCATCGATCAGATACTCTTTGAACAAAGATTTCTTATCGGCATTGTATTGATTTTGACCATAAGCTATTTCCTTAGTGTCAATCGCAATCATTATTAACAAAACTGATCCGATGTATTTTTCTTAGAAAACTATTGTTCTGTCTCTTCTGACTATTCTTGTCTGGCACAGGGCTACCCAATGCCTTATGCCAGACAAGGCTGTTTTTTTATATACTGGAATTGAAATACTTACTGAAAGATTCAAGTATTCTTATATCAAAACCAAGGAAATATGTAGTAGAATAAAATCATAAAAAAGAAAGATTACACATTTACATATTGTTTACTTACATCTAGAGTAAAGCCTTTTCACACTTGAGAAGGAAAACCAAGTATTACTTGTTTCTACAGCAAGATTGCCAAACTGGACAAACAAAAAAGCTTAAACATAATTTCTTTCTTCTGCTCATGCAAATTGTACTTTACGTTCCTTTCGCACTTGTCCTGGTTTTGCATTTAAAATTTTAAAAAGACTAGCTTTTTACACAAGCGCAAGCCACAGACCAAGATCCTCATCCCGAGTCCGTGTGCGGGAACTCTTCCATCAAGATGCGACTCAGCGAATCATCCTCTTCATGGAAAACCAATCAAGTTTCACACCAACTATACGCACTAGGAATACATTAGTTAAATTTTTGCAAACCAAAACAAATTTCGTCTTGATTTTATTCTTTGTTTTTTTGCAGATTCTTTGTATGTTTTCTTTGTCTTACTGTCGCGTCGCCATCTTGGTTGAGAAACTGTGACGTCACCAAGCAGTCAGCCAACATCTGTTTAAAAAAAAAAACTCATCATTATTTCAAGGTGTTTTTTTTAAAAATATAATTTTCTTTTTTTCACTAAAATATTTGTTTTATTTTCAAATTGTACTTTACGTTCCTTTCGCACTTGTCCTGGTTTTGCATTTAAAATTTTATTGTCTTTTTTATTTAAAATAATAGGGAGAGAGAGAAAGGGAAAGAGAAATTTTGGCTGAATGAGGTGAAGCGTCGGAAAAGAAAAAAATTGAACAGAGGGATGGGAAGAGGAAATGAATATGAAGGGGTTGAGCGGAAGATTTTCTCTCTTCACGTAGCTTCCATCAAACGCAGATTCTGAATGTGCATATATTTCCGCTTGTTTGCGTCTTCGTTCATGCGTACGTACGTGTTTGTACGCGTGTTTTTTTTTATTCGCGTCTATGTATTTGCGTATAAGCACAATAATTTATGCGCCAACTAAGAGAATTTTCCCTGTATTCAACCTCGTTGTTCCCCATTTCCTATTAGATGTTTCATTATCCGACGTAAAACTAGACCCGGTCTTCAATCTCAGAACAATTTGAAGAAGATATCCTGCTCCTCAAATATTTTCATCGCATCAGATGGAGATCTATAATTGACAACAACAGTCTAGTGCAAAAACTTGGATTTTTCTGCCAAAAATTAATCTTTCATAATTTTTACAGCACAAATCTCCTTGCTAACATCTTTCCTTTCACTTTTTAATGTGATGGAGGATTGGTGACAGTATTTACATTATTCAGACTATTGTTCTCATCTTTGCTGTCATTTGTACGACGTTTCGAACGTTGTACGCTCCGACCTTCTTCAGGTGCTAGGAATTTAGAACCGAACCTTTTATTACAATCACTGGGCCATGTGTCCTTAAGTGGATATAGATTTTGGTTAGTTCCTTCGACTTGACCCAAAGAGTTGTGAGTTCAATACCGTGCTACAGCAGTGGTGAACAAGTACCTTACAGGGTTAGAGGGAGATAACTCATGGCTTCCAGAAGAGGCATCAGGCAAGAAATGGAGTTCATATACCGCAGTGATTGTAACAAAGGGTTTGGTTCGAAATTCCTAGCACCTGAAGAAGGCCGGAGCGTACAACGGCCGAAACGTCGTACAAATGGCAACAAAGATGAAGACAATAGTTCGAATAATGTAAATACTACCTCATCTCAGAAATAAAGACAAATACTAAAGGATTGGTGACATTTTCTAGCAATGCACTGATCAAATATAAACCTATTAAAAATATCACCAACATTTGAACTTCTTAGCCACCATTTACACAAAACCTGAACAAAGGCATTTCTTTTCGCTTAATTAAGAATGCAACAAATCTGCGTTTCTCATAAGCCAACATTCGTTAATTTCCAGAGCATGTATATTTAAGATTTTAATAAAAGTTGACATTTTAGACTGTTACCAAATTTTAAATTCTGCCCGCTGGCACCAGAAATAAAAAAAAGAAATACACAACCTGTTCGACGTCTCACTAGTAAAATATTTTAATGTTTTATTAAATATTACTCAACGACTGAAAATGATGCCACTATATTCTGTAGGCCTACTTATCAGCATACTAGCAGTGTAGCCCGGCGTTGCTCGGGTGTAATGAAAGCTTTAAAACTAATCCATGGTCCGGGAGCTCAGACACTTTGGACGTTGGCACGAAAGACTAAAAAGCAATACTTGTTTCCACTTAAAGCGAAACCGTAGACTGAAAGAAAAATGAATGGATGTAAGTGAAATTTTGATTTCCTGGTATCGATCTCAAATAAGTTTTTTTTGTCGTAAACTGAATTTTGAAGGCTAAATTTAGTCCTCTGAGTAAATGGTATCATGGCTGAGACTAAGAACTAGAATTATACCTACTTAGAGCCAAACCCGAAGCAAAAACTAAAATAAAAGGGCTGAAAAAAAAATGCAGACATACAGGTAGATACACAGATACTCACACTCACAAAGATCTTGCCTTATATATATATATATATATATATATATATATATATATATATATCGATTTTCTGCACTATTGTAAGAACTATAACCTTGAAACTTCTGAATATCGTTTCTTATGTCTTTGTCTCTGAGTGTATCAGATTTGATTAAAATCGGACCACTCCTATAACCCGAATTTTTCGATTATCGATTTTCGATATTTATCGGGGTACCTCGACACAAAACCTAGCTAAGAACACTCGCAGACGCTTATAGTACAACTGTGTAAATTTAAAAACAAATCTGTTCAGCCGTTTCGGAGTCTATAGGTAACGGACACACACACACACACAAAGTTTCATTTATAAATAAGTTTAGATTTAGATAGATTTAGATTTAGATAGATAAGAAGAAAAACATATACAACTGTTTAACTCTGTATTTTGATAATTTAAAGCTTAATGAAATACCAACTTGACGAAAAGAATACCAAGTTTTTTTTCTCTTTAAAATTATGGCTATTAGGCAAATTTCTTTTATGATAGAAATGTTTCCTTCGTATATTTTGCAACTCATAAAAATAAACATTTTACCTCATGATGAACTCTTACCTCGCGGGCAGCAAACCTCTACTTTGTCTCACGAATCAATCCTTTATATTTAACATGTTACTGTAATTCTTTGTTTAAGCAGAACAGGATTAACATCGTTTTTTTTTTTCACTAAAAAGAGAGATGTCAATAGTGAAGCGATTTTGTAATAATGATTTTTAACTCACGATATGTTATTTGAAATTGTGGCCGAAAAAGAGTTCGTTGTTTGTTTGGGTGGCGACGGCTTTACTGACATGCGACAGAACAAGAGGCAAGAATACAAAGCTAGAACGACACAAACCGCCTGAAAACATAGAGCAAAATATAATAGTTCTTTATGTAATTGCAATCGTTTCCGATTAAGTAAATTGGATGTCAAGTGTATTTAACATTGGATTGCCTTTCATAAAAGCTGTTTTGTTGGTTGAGAACAAATAGAAATATTGGTGTCGGTAGGCGTTGGGGTGTGGCCGCCTCTCGTTTGTTCGACAATGAGGACAATAGAGAAGTTTCCCGACCATCAGGGAAACAATAAGAATAATGCTGTGAGACTTAAATCAGGATGAGATGAAGGGAAGTAAAAATAAGATGAAAGGAAATGATAAAGGTGAGAGAATAACTTAGTTTTAAAGTCGGAATTGCGTGGATTAGTGTTAATGAAAAAAGAAACGAACATAAAGGGGAAATAATAGCGGTGAGAAAATAACTTAGTTTTAAAGTCGGAATTGCGTGGATTAGTGTTAATGAAAAAAGAAACGTACATAAAGTGGAAATAATAGACGTGAGAAAATAACTTAGTTCTAAAGTCGGAATTGCGTGGATTAGTGTTAATGAAAAAAGAAACGAACATAAAGGGGAAATAATAGACGTGAGAAAATAACTTAGTTTTAAAGTCGGAATTGCGTGGATTAGTGGTAATGAAAAAAGAAACGAACATAAAGGGGAAATAATAGACGTGAGAAAATAACTTAGTTCTAAAGTCGGAATTGCGTGGATTAGTGGTAATGAAAAAAGAAACGAACATAAATGGGAAATAATAGAGGTGAGAAAATAACTTAGTTTTAAAGTCGGAATTGCGTGGATTAGTGTTAATGAAAAAAGAAACGAACATAAAGGGGAAATAATAGCGGTGAGAAAATAACTTAGTTTTAAAGTCGGAATTGCGTGGATTAGTGTTAATGAAAAAAGAAACGAACATAAAGGGGAAATAATAAAGGTGAGAAAATAACTTAGTTCTAAAGTCGGAATTGCGTGGATTAGTGGTAATGAAAAAAGAAACGAACATAAAGGGGAAATAATAGACGTGAGAAAATAACTTAGTTCTAAAGTCGGAATTGCGTGGATTAGTGGTAATGAAAAAAGAAACGAACATAAAGGGGAAATAATAGACGTGAGAAAATAACTTAGTTTTAAAGTCGGAATTGCGTGGATTAGTGGTAATGAAAAAAGAAACGAACATAAAGGGGAAATAATAGACGTGAGAAAATAACTTAGTTCTAAAGTCGGAATTGCGTGGATTAGTGGTAATGAAAAAAGAAACGAACATAAAGGGGAAATAATAGACGTGAGAAAATAACTTAGTTTTAAAGTCGGAATTGCGTGGATTAGTGGTAATGAAAAAAGAAACGTACATAAAGTGGAAATAATAGACGTGAGAAAATAACTTAGTTCTAAAGTCGGAATTGCGTGGATTAGTGTTAATGAAAAAAGAAACGAACATAAAGGGGAAATAATAGACGTGAGAAAATAACTTAGTTTTAAAGTCGGAATTGCGTGGATTAGTGTTAATGAAAAAAGAAACGAACATAAAGGGGAAATAATAGACGTGAGAAAATAACTTAGTTCTAAAGTCGGAATTGCGTGGATTAGTGGTAATGAAAAAAGAAACGAACATAAAGGGGAAATAATAGACGTGAGAAAATAACTTAGTTTTAAAGTCGGAATTGCGTGGATTAGTGGTAATGAAAAAAGAAACGAACATAAAGGGGAAATAATAGACGTGAGAAAATAACTTAGTTTTAAAGTCGGAATTGCGTGGATTAGTGTTAATGAAAAAAGAAACGAACATAAAGGGGAAATAATAGACGTGAGAAAATAACTTAGTTTTAAAGTCGGAATTGCGTGGATTAGTGGTAATGAAAAAAGAAACGAACATAAAGGGGAAATAATAGACGTGAGAAAATAACTTAGTTCTAAAGTCGGAATTGCGTGGATTAGTGGTAATGAAAAAAGAAACGAACATAAAGGGGAAATAATAGACGTGAGAAAATAACTTAGTTTTAAAGTCGGAATTGCGTGGATTAGTGGTAATGAAAAAAGAAACGTACATAAAGTGGAAATAATAGACGTGAGAAAATAACTTAGTTCTAAAGTCGGAATTGCGTGGATTAGTGTTAATGAAAAAAGAAACGAACATAAAGGGGAAATAATAGACGTGAGAAAATAACTTAGTTTTAAAGTCGGAATTGCGTGGATTAGTGGTAATGAAAAAAGAAACGAACATAAAGGGGAAATAATAGACGTGAGAAAATAACTTAGTTCTAAAGTCGGAATTGCGTGGATTAGTGGTAATGAAAAAAGAAACGAACATAAATGGGAAATAATAGAGGTGAGAAAATAACTTAGTTTTAAAGTCGGAATTGCGTGGATTAGTGTTAATGAAAAAAGAAACGAACATAAAGGGGAAATAATAGCGGTGAGAAAATAACTTAGTTTTAAAGTCGGAATTGCGTGGATTAGTGTTAATGAAAAAAGAAACGAACATAAAGGGGAAATAATAAAGGTGAGAAAATAACTTAGTTCTAAAGTCGGAATTGCGTGGATTAGTGGTAATGAAAAAAGAAACGAAAATAAAGGGGAAATAATAGAGGTGAGAAAATAACTTAGTTTTAAAGTCGGAATTGCGTGGATTAGTGGTAATGAAAAAAGAAACGAACATAAAGGGGAAATAATAGAGGTGAGAAAATAACTTAGTTTTAAAGTCGGAATTGCGTGGATTAGTGGTAATGAAAAAAGAAACGAAAATAAAGGGGAAATAATAGAGGTGAGAAAATAACTTAGTTTTAAAGTCGGAATTGCGTGGATTAGTGGTAATGAAAAAAGAAACGAAAATAAAGGGGAAATAATAGAGGTGAGAAAATAACTTAGTTCTAAAGTCGGAATTGCGTGGATTAGTGGTAATGAAAAAAGAAACGAAAATAAAGGGGAAATAATAGAGGTGAGAAAATAACTTAGTTCTAAAGTCGGAATTGCGTGGATTAGTGGTAATGAAAAAAGAAACGAAAATAAAGGGGAAATAATAGAGGTGAGAAAATAACTTAGTTCTAAAGTCGGAATTGCGTGGATTAGTGGTAATGAAAAAAGAAACGAAAATAAAGGGGAAATAATAGAGGTGAGAAAATAACTTAGTTTTAAAGTCGGAATTGCGTGGATTAGTGGTAATGAAAAAAGAAACGAACATAAAGGGGAAATAATAAAGGTGAGAAAATAACTTAGTTCTAAAGTCGGAATTGCGTGGATTAGTGGTAATGAAAAAAGAAACGAAAATAAAGGGGAAATAATAGAGGTGAGAAAATAACTTAGTTTTAAAGTCGGAATTGCGTGGATTAGTGGTAATGAAAAAAGAAACGAACATAAAGGGGAAATAATAGAGGTGAGAAAATAACTTAGTTTTAAAGTCGGAATTGCGTGGATTAGTGGTAATGAAAAAAGAAACGAAAATAAAGGGGAAATAATAGAGGTGAGAAAATAACTTAGTTCTAAAGTCGGAATTGCGTGGATTAGTGGTAATGAAAAAAGAAACGAAAATAAAGGGGAAATAATAGAGGTGAGAAAATAACTTAGTTCTAAAGTCGGAATTGCGTGGATTAGTGGTAATGAAAAAAGAAACGAAAATAAAGGGGAAATAATAGAGGTGAGAAAATAACTTAGTTCTAAAGTCGGAATTGCGTGGATTAGTGGTAATGAAAAAAGAAACGAAAATAAAGGGGAAATAATAGAGGTGAGAAAATAACTTAGTTTTAAAGTCGGAATTGCGTGGATTAGTGGTAATGAAAAAAGAAACGAACATAAAGGGGAAATAATAAAGGTGAGAAAATAACTTAGTTTTAAAGTCGGAATTGCGTGGATTAGTGGTAATGAAAAAAGAAACGAAAATAAATGGGAAATAATAGACGTGAGAAAATAACTTAGTTTTAAAGTCGGAATTGCGTGGATTAGTGGTAATGAAAAAAAAAACTTAAAAAACTTAATAACGTATATGAATATAAGCTTTGAACAGACAAAATCAAACTTCAAAACTTTTCTTTTAAAAGGGGGAAATGGTAATCATATTGTTATAAAGGGGTGTAAAACGTACTAAGGAAAATTAAATTAAATTAATTAAATTTCCGTATTTTCCTGTTCTGATTAATTAATTCTAGACGATGATTCAACCAAAGCAGAACCATGGTTGAATCTGCGTCTAAAATTGATTTATCATCTATCTCTCAGTTTCTTTTACTCTTCATTTGCATATCAGATAATATAGCTCCTGTGCATGACGGCATCAAAGCTGCTAATTAAGAGGTTGGGAGGATCATGGAACCACCTTTTAATCGCTGTTGTTTCCAGGTCTACCCTGACCCGGAGCGGTAGCATCTGTTTGGGCCCCAACTATGGGCAAATAATTAACACCCAAACTGGCGTCAATACATTTTTATAGTAATATATATTTGAAAATAGACTTTATAGAAAAATATACATTTTTGAATGGAAAATAATTTGTTTGCCATAATATATTTTTGAAAAAAAAATGAAATAATAAAAACTAGAATTACATTTTTGAAGACAAAACTAGAAGATATCTTCAGTTTCCGAAAATACAAAAAAATAAAATTGTTTTCGTCAAAATCTGATTAAATCAACCTTTTCATTATAACTGAACTTTAAAAATGTACCTTAAAACCCCAAATATTTTGTATTACATAACGCAGAGAGGTTGATGTGACATTAAACAAAACTCAAACTAAATCAAACTAGGGTCAGAACACCATGAAAGTATAAAAATACACTTATATATATGGTTTGTTTGAACATTATTTTTTATTATCGATACTCGTATTTAAGTAGATATACTGTTTTTAATTAAACAGTATTATATATTGATATCTACTGGCCTGATTATTTCCGATAAATTTTAATTACGAAAATGTGTGCCATTCGGCAGGTTTCGAACCTGCGACTCCTATCCACATAGAGGAAGCTACCATGTGATCTGGTGAGTCTTAGACCTCTCGACCACGAACGACCTTCAGTCTAAACGAGGTTTTAATCAAGCCCATATAACACAGTTTTCGATTTATCGCAATAACCATAACTGCTCTGAAATGTATCGTAATATCAACAAATGTAAACATTATCCGGAAATTAACGAAGATTAACAAAACTTGTTTATAAACAACCGACAATTTGAAATGATTTGTTAGAACATTATCGAAAACTGTGTTATATAGGCTTGATTAAATTTTTATTTTTCATAATCAAGAAGATACTGATATTAATCAAAGACCAGCTATTTGATTGCCAATGAACAAACTAAAAATGATTATAGTTTTAATGTCCCCACTTTTTAAATCAATTACCAAAAGATTTGCCATCATTTTTTTTGTTAGTCGCACACACATACACTACGCTCTCACACGCTGGAAGAATGGTGAACTTTGAAAAACCAGTAGCTACTCTAGCATCTACGCATCGTTCATTCAGAAATGAATTAGAACACTCTCAGCTATTGGTGTGTGTATGCATGATATATCACACGCTAAAAGTCTGCCTCCTTCTACCGAGCGCCCGTAGCTCAGAGGTAGAATCGCCGACCGACGCCAATTTCGTCGGGTTTCGATCCTGGTTAAAAAGCAATCGGATGTCTAATCGTACTGATGAGCTGTTATACAGCAAAACAGATCTGTCTGCGAATGACTATTTTATCTGTTCAGGCTTTATATCTAAATCATCTGCCGTATATACGTTTCTTTAAAAACCAAGAAACATTTACTCATGTAAGTTAAAACTGACGTTTGCACGAAAAATGGCGATTATTTGAAATGTTTTATTTTCATAAAGCCTATCAGTAACTGTATATGATGTTTATAGAACCACTAGCAGTATAGCCCACTAGCAGTTGCTCGGGTGTAATGAAAGCTTTAAAACTAATCCTTGATCCTGGAACTCAGACTAAAGAATATTTGTGTGAAGTTTGGTGAGAATCGGATAAAAATTGTGGATTTGTATAAAGGACATACAGACAGATAAACAGACACACACACAAACATCTTGCCTTATATATATATATATATATATATATATATATTTTTCTCCAGTTTCTGAAAGGTTTTTTCTGTTGCTGAGGTGATGTGTCGTCTCCCGTGGGGATCTTCATATCGAAATGGCCATTCAACATCTTTGAATTAATCCTTTTTTAATATATATATATATATATATATTATCGATTTTCTGCACTATTGCAAGAACTGCAACCTTGAAACTTCTGAATATCGTTTCTTATGTCTTTGTCTATGAGTGTATCAAATTTGATTAAAATCGGATCACTCCTTCTATAACCCAATTTTTTGATTATCGATTTTCGATATTTATTGGGGGTACCTCGAGACAAAACCTAGCTAAGAACACTCGCAGACGTTTATAGTACAACTGTGTAAATTTTCAAGAAAATCGGTTCAGCCGTTTTGGAGTCTATAGGTAACGGACACACACACACACACACACACACACACACACACATACACAGACACAAAATTCCATTTATAAACAAGTTTAGATATTTATTTATATTTTGTTTGATTATACGATTTGCAAATGCGGATAGACATTTGAAATGCTCGTGTTATTGTTTTGATGACGATTCAATGCAAATTTCGGCATATGTAATTATCCACCCATTTCTTCTTAAAGTGCCAACTTTTAACTCCCACCTTTCGTTTTAGCTTGCATTTCGCTTCTGTGTCCCCCACTTTTTTTTCTCTCTCTCCTCTTACATATTTTTCGTTTTCACTTGTAGAAAAAGCTGAGTTTTCTGGTCTGGTATTTTTATATTTCGGTTTTTACTATTCACTTTTCTCCATTGTTTTGTCGTCTTCTCAGTCGATCCCCCCTTTCTTTGGTTTATGCTTTTAACTCTATTTCGTTCTTTCTTCTCTTTTTTTTTTTTCTCTCTGTGTAGAGACAAGATCCCACCAATGAAAAGTCTTTGAAATCCCATAACCTTTTTTTTTTTTTTTTTTTGCCTCCTGCATAATTCATGAGATGTTTGTTGTCGGTCGGTTGCTCTGAGCTGACGCTAGATTTTCACTACTTGTCATATAGACGATTCACCACAACTCTTGTTGTTAGCAGTCCTCTCTTTTCATTACGGCATGATCTTCTTTCTCTTTGGAAACAAAGTTTGACGACATGAAAACAAAAATAAAGACAAACGAAAAACTCTTAAGCTACTGTCTTAAGTGAAAGCAATGGCTGTATTTGGAAGAAAGAGAGAAAATGCCAAAGAAATAAATTAAAACGGATGTAAAAGAAGAAAAGATTGTATGTTAAAGACTTAAAGCTTTCTTCTAAGGAGAAAACAACAAATATTTTAAAAGGTGTATCTCCATATTTTGCTTCTATATTGTTTCATTGTTTAAATTTATTCTTTATTGATCTGTTTGCTATCCTATTTGCAAATAAACAATGAAAGGTTTCGACATTAAATCTTCATTTCTCCTGCATTTGAATCTTTGTCGTCAGTATGTTATTTAGTTTTTAAAGCATATGGAGCAAACAAGAAGTGCTATAATTTTGTAGACCGTTCGTGGTTTTTAGAATGTCTGCCTACAATATGTCATCATAATATTTAAGGAAATTATTTCTTAAAAAGACTGCAGTTGTTCATCCGTAAATTTTCTGATTTTTTCGTTTTCTTCTATTTTTTCACAGATATATATATATATATATATATATATACTAGCAGTATAGCCAGCCGTTGCTCGGGTGTAATGAAAGCTTTAAAATTAATCTATGGTCCTGGAGCTCGGAATCAGCCTAAAGAATATTTGAAATAATAAAATAATTTACAATTTACCAATCGCACCTAATATGTATATACTAGCAGTATAGCCCGGTGTTGCTCGGGTGTAATGGAAGCTTTAAAACTAATCCATGGTCCTGGAGCTCAGACTCAGCCTAAAGAATATTTGTGTGAACTTTCGTAAAATTTATAAATTTATATTTATTTATTTAATTATTTATTTAATTTATTTATAGATGGAACTTTGTCTGTGTGTGTATGATATATATATATATATATATATATATATATATATATATATATATATATATACTAGGAGTATAGCCCGGCGTTGCTCGGGTGTAATGAAACCTTTAAAACTAATCCATGGTCCAGGAGCTCAGACTCGTTGGACGTTGGCACGAAAGACTAAAAAACAATAGTTGTTTCCAGTTAAAAATGAAACCGTAGACTGAAAGAAAAATGAATGGATGTAAATCAAATTTTGATTTTCTGGTATTGATATCAATGAATTTTTTTCGTCCTAAACTGAATTTTGAAGGCTAAATAAGTCCTATGAGTAAATGGTATCATGGCTGATACTAAGAACTACAATAATACCTACTTAGAGCCAAACCCGAAGCAAAAACTAAAATAAAAGGGCTGAAAAATACATACAGGCAGATAAACAGACACACACACAAACATCTTACCTTTATATATATATATATATATATATATATATATTATCGATTTCCAGCACTATTGTAAGAACTGCAACCTTGAAACTTCTGAATATCTTATGTCTTTGTCTATGAGTGTATCAAATTTGATTAAAATCGGATTATTCCTTGTGTGATTTTTTCGATTATCGATTTTCGATAGTTATCGGAGCTACCTTGGCACAAAACCTAGCTAAGAACACTCGCAGACGCTTATATTACAACAATGTAAAATTTCAAGAAAATCGGTTCAGCCTTTTCGGAGTCTATAGGTAACGGACACACACACACACACACACACACACACAGAGAGAGAGAGAGAGAGAGACAAAGTTACTTTTATAAATGAGTTTAGATAGATTTAGATATATATAATAAAAAGTGCGAGAAGCCGTGAACTTTTTTCTAAAGTGTAGATTTATTGTTGTTGTTATTGATATTACTTGTTTCTTGCATGGTACATTTAGTGACCATAATGGTAGCGTCACAAATACCATTATGGACACTAAATGTACCATGCAAAAAGCAAGTAATATCAATAATAATATTAATAACGACAATAAATCTACATTTTAAACAAAACTTTTTAAGGCTTCTCGCATTTTTTATTCTGTACTAACTTATGCGTTGTGTTACAGTGGATATCGGCTCGGAACGAGAAACCGGGGAGCCGAGTTCGAATTCCAGTTGAATCCATTGTATTCACTTACGCGCAACTACCCTTGAGAAAGGTATTAATCCGTCTCTTCCTTCCAGTTATAGGTTAAATAGCTGGACAGTTTGGGTTCTATAGCCTTGGTCGGCAACCAGTCTACCGCAGAATGCAATGGCAACCTACTGCGGGATAATCTTCTGCCCATTCAGTCATGCCTCTTTCGAGACATGATCGCCCAAGCGTGTATCACGTATGGCACTTAACTGACTGACTGACTAAATTATCTCGTTGGAATAACCATAATTTTTGTTTTTAATATATATATATCCGAGTGAATACAGAATGAAGAAAGAATTTTTACAACGTCCAAAACATTAATTCAAAACAGTGCTCGATATATAATATAGAGCTGTGAATATAGCTAACCCCCACCAACAATAATCGCTAAGAAGACCCCCACCAACATCACACACACAACTTGCCAAATATAAGAAAAGAGGCTTCCATTTCTTTCAACACCACCTGATGAGATATTGTAAGTCCAATGTCGAAACAAAATGTACAATTTTTGGTGCATATCTATAAAAAAGATATGCATGTTCGAAAATATAATTATATATATATATATATATTATAAATTATATTTCAGAACATGTACATAATTTTTTATATATCCACTGCAAATGGTACATGTGCTTCAACCATATTGATTACTCACTTTCTTCAAAATTCTAACGGTCAATACACGAGACTTGTTCCCTTATCACTAACCCCCACTAACATCCCACACACAACTGACCAAATATAAGAAAAGAGGCTTTCCATTCCTATCTATACCGCCTGATGAGACATTGAAGTTTCAATGTCGAAACAAATGTACCATTTGTAGTAGATATATAAAAAAAATTATGTACATGTTCTAAAATATAATTTATAATATATACATATATATATATATATATATATATATATATATATACATTTAATTATATTTTAGAACATGCATATCTTTTTTATAGATATGCACCAAAAATTGTACATTTTGTTTCGACATTGGACTTTAAACTATCGCCCGGTTCACACTCCACACACATCTATTGAACAGGTGAAGAGGCTCATCCCTTGTTTCCTGTTTAGGATGCGGTTTCCGGTTTTCTCTTTTCCAATCTTTTCACTCTTTTCCTTTATTATTATCCATTCTTTTTACCCTTGCGTAGCCCCCTGAGCGTCAGTGGCGTTACCGCCTTGCTCGGGGTGATATGATTAAAAAAAACAAAAAACAAAAAAACAATGTCTCATCAGGTGGTGTTGAAAGAAATGGAAGCCTCTTTTCTTATATTTGGCAAGTTGTGTGTGTGATGTTGGTGGGGGTCTTCTTAGCGATTATTGTTGGTGGAGGTTAGCGATATTCACAGGTCTATATATTATATATCGAGCACTGTTTTGAATTAATGTTTTGGACATTGTAAATTTTTCCTCGTTCTTTATTCACCCGGAGATATATATATATATATATATATATATATATATAATTAGAAATGCATCGATTCGAAAGTGTAACGATATCAGAACACGAGATTGGAAAATAAAACGAATACTTGGATACAGTTACGTATACGCGAAATATGGTAAAAAATTCCCGACATCACGGAAAAATCGTTCTAATATTGGTTTTAGAAAATACATCAGTCCGTTATTTCAGGGTATTACTCTCTGTGTGTACAGGAGAAAAATAATATTTTGCCTAAAAAAGAAAATCGATCGGGCTGAGCTGTATGATAATGGTTTTAATGTCTTTGTAATTGTAGCGTTTAATATTAAAATATAGATCATTAATAATAATAAATAAAATATTTATTTATCAGTCACTGTTCAGGGTTTCACGGTAATTGCATCTACTCATCAGGGGATTTGATATTAAGATTAAATTTTTTTACCTAATCAAATAAATTCAATTCTACTATCAAATCTCGTGGCGAGTGGATACATTCTCCACAAAATAAGAATTCGGCATCTAGAAAAATGTATTCGTCCATATTCCTCTAGCAACTGGAAAGGCAGCAAGGTAGACTGAGCTCTCCACTCTTAGATGCGATCGAAGAAAAACGTGAGAAGAACTGATTTGTGGCTCTCCTCGGACGCTGTGAAATATTTCTCTGTTATTAGTTCTTCCGAAAAATAATAACAAAATGACCCGAGAGCGAAGTATAGTACCTGGAGGAAGAAGAGAGAAAGACACTGATAGAAGTACTCCACTACAAAAACATTATAAACTCAATACCGGCCATAATTATAAGGCCACCACATTGTTTTTGAAAACAATGATGTACATTTTGTTTCGACATTGGACTTACAATGTCTCATCAGGTGGTGTTGAAAGGAATGGAAGGCTTCCTTTCTTATATTTGGCAAATTGTGTGTGGGAATGTTGGTGGGGTGTCTTAGCGATTATTGTTGGTGGGGGTTAGCGATATTAACAGCTCTATATCATATATCGAGCACTGTTTTAAATTAATGTTTTGGACATTGCGAATTTTTCCTCGTTCCTTATTCACTCGGGGACACACACACACACACACATATCTATCTCTCTCTCTCTCTCTCTATATATATATATATATATATATATACATATATATATATATATATATATCGTTTTTTTTTGTCTTTATTGCCAAGTGAAAAATTGTAAATTTAAATAGAATGGTTCTTTTGTTAATACTGCACAATAACATGTGCATCAATTGACTTTATACATATTTAATAATTATCAATATTGCAGTTTTATCTATGAAAGAATGAAGAAAAATTAGGGCGATTCGGACGAGTTCATTTTTGCTTTCATGCTTGTAAAAATATTGCAGAATAATAATAACAAAAGAACAATTTTATTTTCATTTGGCAATAAATAGTAAAAATAGTATGAAATACATCTTTTCTTTAGAAAAAAAAACTTGGGTGACCCAATAATTATGGCCGGTAGTGTGTATATGATGTATGTGTGACTATTAGTGAACAAACGCGTGACAAAATAGGTAAAAAATTGTAAGTCACACGTTTTGTAGCATTAGACCGGGAATTTTAAAGTTACAAGGATTTAACTAAGTTTTATGTCATGAGAATTTCTGCATTGTGATACACTTGGCATCACAATCAAAATTTGAAGTCTTGCGTCTATGTATATCTAAGGTTTATGATGCAAAACTATAATAATTTTTTAAAGTATTACACTCTAACATTCCTCTCTCTCTCTCTCTCTCACTCACACACACATAATCTGTGTGTACGAATATAAAACCGCGTTAATATATACCTATATATATATATATATATATATATATATATATATATATATATAAACTTATTTATAAATGGAACTTTGACTCCGTGTGTGTGTGTGTCCGTTACCTATAGACTCCGAAACGACAACCGATTTTCATGAAAATTTACACAGTTGTACTATAAGCGTCTGCGAGTGTTCTTAGTTAGGTTTTGTGACGAGGTACCCCCGATAAATATCGAAAATCGATAATCAAAAAAAATTTGATATACTCATAGACAAAGACATAAGAACCGATATTCAGAAATTTCAAGGTTGCAGTTCTTACAATAGAGCAGAAAATCGATAATATATATAAAAAATGCATGATGTCTGTGTGTATGTCTAATTATCTGCCTGTATGTCTGTATTTTTTTCAGCCCTTTTAATTTAGTTTTTGCTTTGGGATTGCCTCTAAGTATGTATGATTGTAGTTCTTAGTCTCAGCCATAATACCATTTACTCAGAGGGCTTATTTAGCCTTCAAAATTCAGTTTACGACGAAAAAAACTTATTTAATATCGATACCAGGAAATCAAAATTTGACTTACATCCATTCATTTTTCTTTCAGTCTACGGTTTCGCTTTAACTAGAAACAACTATTGCTTTTTAGTCTTTCGTGCCAACGGCCAAAGAGTTTGAGCTTCTGGACCATGGATTAGTTTTAAAGCTTTCATTACACCCGTGCAACGCAGGAATATACTGCTAGTATATATATATATATATATATATATATATATATATAAGTACCACATCTCTTAATTTCCACTATCTTATACTTTTGTTTCATAAACCTCTGCTTTTCACCTTTATAGTCGTCTTTTTTCATATATTTTGTTTGTTTTTAACTAAGCTAAAGATCCATAGTTAGTAAATGTTTTAAATTATCAGTGTACATCACCATTTCCGAAGTCTTTACTTGTAAATCTCTAGTCTTATACACTTATTTATTACCTATACCAGGAGGCGCAATGTTTCATTGAAGGTCGCTCCTATTCTTCATTTGGGAAGACAATGTCATGCACATCTATGAACCTCCATTTAATCCCTACCCAAACACACACTTTTCCTTATTCTGTGACAGGACTTGTATCATAAATAAACCTTCTGCTCCTAACCAAATTTTCTTTGACATTATCCAACCGCCTATTTAGATTAAGTCTGGCCATTTTCTCGAAATTTTTGCAGAATATTCGTCTTATTTGTTGTTTTAAGTACATTAAAATTATTATGATCACAATCAAATTTAAAATGTACTAAACTTATAAAAACCTGTTTTTTATATTCCTAACGCTAGAAAATGCGACACTGAAATCCGAAGTTTCATTGGAATTCCATTTACAGTTGGGCATAATCCTTTGTTAGAAAAATTATTTTAGCGTTCTAACTTAAAAAGCATAGAATTCTATTGCCACAGAATTCCACTTTATTAATTTCTGTACTTACTCGAAATAATCCTCACCTACAATTTAAAAAGCTTTATATTGAAAAATTCCATTTTTGGAACTCTAAATAAAATTGGTTTTCAGGTCCAGAGGAATCCAAACATATTCTACAAGAAACTACTTTGCAACCCAAACTCAAATTCTTCTGTTACCATCTTTCATTTACATATATTCCCTTTTAAGATCCATGACGAATAAGCTAAATGTTTAAGATTCTCTATTTAGAAGAGTTTGTTGTAGTCGGGAGCTTAGGCTGGAAACTAATAGTTGTCATTCAAAACCGCCTTCTATCACTTAAGCCAAAGCTGTAAGCGTCAACAATTCCTCGGTTATAACCAAAAATTCCAAACTTCACTGGAACATTGCTAATCTATAATCCTACGCCATTACCTCTAACTACATTTCCAAACCTCATTGGCTCACCGTATCTTCTATCAGAAAGCGATACATTTGCGTCTTTGAATAGAAAGCTCGAAGCGCGCAGCTCGAAAAATTTTCCGGTTTCAAATCAATGAGCATTATAAGAGACTCGATGAGACGCAATAAAACCGACCTTCGTGTAAAGTTTATAGGAGAAGATTATCGTCGTTGCATCGAATCACCGGTGATCATCTCTTCATCGACCTGCTCTTCTCTCCCCACTGAATGCACTCAGGAAGGTAGGGATAAGGTTATCGCACCAGATAGACGGGGTAGGACAGGTTTTGGATGTTGGTGGTTGTATCAGATTAGGCTGCTATTGTTATTGTTCGTTGTTATTTCGATCTAGTAAAGACGGGGTTTCTCGGGTCGGGAACTGGCACAGATAACGAGATTTAAGAAAGACGGGGTTGTTTGCACGGAGAGAAATATTTGTGTGCTTCTTTGCAACAGACAAAACTTTCTATTTACAATAGAGATCATTATCTTCGTCGCGTTTTCATTTTCCTCCATGCAAAATTTCTGCATATATATATATATATATATATATATATATATATATATATATATACACTACCGGCCATAATCTTTAGGCCACCCCAGTGTTTTAAAAAATGATGTATTTCATAATATTTTTAGTATTTGTTACCAATTCTAAATGAAAATAGAATGGTTCTTTTGTTAAAACTGCACAATTACATGTGCCTCAAATAAACCGTTCTGATGCCCAGTTTTTGTGCTCTCTTCCCCATGCTAGTCTCTTCTTCTTATTAGCTGGCCGAAGCAAAGGCTTCCGGGCTGTCTTGTAAAATTTTGCAAAGTAATAATACCGCTTGTATATCTTCATTTTCTTTTATGTGCCCTGTCCTTTGAGGGCGTAGGCGATCATGGCTTTTCACGTCACGCTATCCCTGGTGGCTCTTAGCACGCCTTCTCCTGTTACACCACCCAAACCCCGCTCTGCCATCCACTAGCTCAAGCCAATAAATCTAGAATGTAAATGTATAGAAACTAGCATGGACACAAAATGAGGGATCAGTTTATATATTGATTATAATATAGAATTGATCCCCAATCTTATGTTCACATTGTAATTTCTTATAAATAGTTTGCATACACATTCTTCTTCTATGTGCCGTGTCCTTTCAGGACGTAGGCGATAATGGCTTTCCACGTCTCCCTATCGCTGGTGGCTCTTAGCACGCCTTCTCCTGTTACACCATGCAACCCTGGTTCCATCATCCACCTGATTAAGTCCTTCAAGTATGTTATCCGCTGCTTTCCACTGTCTCTTTTTTCCTCTATTTGGCCTGTTCTCCAAGCCCTCCTTCATTGCATGTCCCAGGAACTTCAGTTCTGTATCATCTGCGTACATAGGTTGTTTAAATTGTGGCCTCCGATGACGAATCCAGGCATTAACTTCAAGGGTCCTCAAAATATTCTCACCGTACAATTAAAGTTAAACAAGTTGCCTTCTACATTTTTATAAAGATATTATTTTTCATGATCAACAAAGAATAATTTATATTTCTGCTAGATTTTGGGGCAAAGATTGCTTATTTCAAAATCAGTATTCAGTGTGTTTTCAAAAAATTACCACAAGAGCACACTGGTGTAAAGCGTTTTGTATATCAGCATATGTAATTAAATGTTCACATCAGGAATGAATAAAATAAGTGACTCAAAATTACAGAATAATTTTTAAATAATGTTTTTCTTAACGGTAGAGTAGAAATTCCTTGCTGGTTCTACAATCTCTGGTGGTATTGAGTTTTTAAAGAAACGTTCCACAGACAAAGAAAAAACAAATTATTACGACGTTTAATAATAGATCATTCTATTTGTCTATATTACTGAGATGAGGTAGTATTTACAGTATTCGGACTATTGTCCTCATCTTTGTTGTCATTTGTACAACGTTTCAGCCGTTGTACGCTCCGGTCTTCTTCGGGTGCTAGGAATTTCGAACCAAACCCTTCATTACAATCACTGGCATAGGTGAACTCTATTCCTTAAGGACGCATGGCCCAGTGGATATAGACGTTGGTTAGTTCCTGACTTGACTCTTAGAATCGTGAGTTTAATAGCGAACAAGTAGCTTGCAGGGTTAGAGGGAGACAACTCATGACTTTCAATCGAGGCTTTCCGCAATGAACAGCGTTCATATACCCCAGTGATTGTAATAAACGGTTCCGTTTGAAATTCCTAGCATCTGAAGAAGGCCGGAGCATACAACAGCCGAAACCTCGTAAAAATGGCAACAAAGATTAGGACAATAATCCGAATAATGTAAATACTGTAGCAATTTGTTTTCGTCTCTTCACTTGTAATATTGCATATTTATCTAATCTAAACTTATTTATAAATGGGACTTTGTCTCTGTGTATCTGCGTGTGTCCGTTACCTATAGAGTCCGAAAAGGCTGAACCAATTTTCTTGAATATTTTCACAGTTGTACTATAAGCATCTGCGAGTGTTCTTAGCTAGGTTTTGTGTCGAGGTACGCCCGATAAATATGGAAAATCGATAATCGAAAAATCGAGTTATAGAACGAATGGTCCGATTTTAATCAAATTTGATACACTCGTAGACAAAGACATAAGAAACAATATTTTTTTTTTTTTTTTTTTTTTTTTTTTTAATCATCTCACCCCAAGCAAGGCATTCCACTGCCACTATTGCGCATGGGGCTACATAGGGGAAGGTAAAGAGAAGGAGTGGATAGACATAGGGAATGTCAGGAGAAAGGTAATAGATGAGTAAGGATAGCGAGGATGAGTGTCGGGCAGATGGGAAGAGTGTTTGATAGAATGGGAGCAGGTTAGTGTGTTAGGAGGTGTCTATTGACCTTACATTTAAACTCCTGAAGATTGTAGCCGTCGGGGAAGCAATCGTTTGGAAGAGAATTCCACAGTCGGGAAGTGCGAGGAAAGAAACTGTTGGAGTAGAAGTTACGGCTGCATTTTATCGATTTCACTGTAAAAGGGTGGGATCTAGTTGCTAATCTAGTATCTCGTGCAAATTCGTATTTAGGGGGCACCAGTGATCTAAGTTCATCGGAGCAGAAGCCGTGAAAGTATTTATAGAAGAGACACAGCGAAGCCACGTCTCGCCGGTGGGAGAGAGACTGCAGGCGGTCTGCCAAGTCGGTATCTATCACATTACAGACCCTCCTCTGAACCTTATCGAGAAGCCCGAGGAGAACAGCAGGGGCACCCGACCAGATATGGCAGCAGTATTCAATGCACGGGCGGATGGTAGATTTGTAAATGTGCAGGATAGATTTAGACGGAAAAAACTTCCGGGCCCTACACAGAGAACCGACTTTCATAGCAGCGGATTTAGCAATGGATTCGATATAGTCATTCCATTTGAGGTCCGCTGAAAGTGTGAGACCAAGGAGGCGTAGTGTTTTACTCTCTGGGAGGCAAGCCTGGTCCATGCTAATGGGAGGTAGGTGAGATTGTCGATGATGGTTAATTGACAGTAGCTTCGTTTTAGAAGCATTAAAATTTACTAGCCACTTCTTACCCCAGTCCAATATGGATTGGAGGTCTTTTTCAATCTCGGCTGCGAGTTTAGCTTTGACGCCTACACCAGATTTTTGTTGGAGGCGAGAGTAAACTGTGGTGTCATCGGCGTACAAACCTATTTGGGTTCTTATGGAATCAGGCAGATCATTAATATATATCAGGAAGAGTGTAGGACCTAAGATGGAGCCTTGGGGGACACCTGCGTTTGTATGGTAGTTCTGAGAGGCATGTCCGTTTAATACCACTTTCATTGTGCGGTTAGAGAGGAATGACTGGATTAGTTCAAACAAATGTCCAGTTATACCATAGCTCCGCAGTTTACATAGAAGGCCAGCATGCCAAACTCTGTCGAACGCCTTAGATATATCCAATGCAACGGTTCGAGCTTCGCCATTCCTGTCGAGTGCCTGGTATATGTACTCGGTGATGGTCGTTAGCATATCAGCAGTAGACCTGGTGAAGCGGAAACCATATTGCTTGTCCGAGAGGAGCCTGTGTGCTGTGAGATGCTGAACCACCTCGGCGTTGATAATGGCTTCGAACACTTTGCCAAAGATCGGAAGAAGGCTGATAGGGCGGTAATTTGCAGGGTCAGAGGGTTCTCCAGTGTTTTTAAATATAGGAACTATAGAGGAAGATTTCCAACAGGCAGGAAAGCAGGAAGCAGATAGGCAGAGGTTGTAGAGCTTAGAAAGGATAGAGGAGAGTTCAGGGGCACATTTCTTTAAGACTATGGTTGGGATTCCGTCACCACCGCTCGCTTTGTGAGGGTCAAGTTTTAGAAGTTTCAAGGCTGCAGTTCTTACAATAGTGTATACAATCGATAATGTGTGTGTGTGTGTATATATATATATATATATATATATATATATATAAGGTAAGATGTTTGTGTGTGTCTGTCTGTTTATCTACCTGTATGTCTGTATTTTTTCAGCCCTTTCATTTTAGTTTTTGCTTCGTGTTCGGCTCTAAGTAGGTATATTTGTACTTCTTAGTCTCAGTCACGATACCATTTACTCAGAGGACTTATTTAGCCTTCAAAATTCAGTTTACGACGAAAAAATCTTATTTGATATCGATAGCAGGAAATCAAAATTTGACTTATATCCATTCATTTTTCTTTCAGTCTAAGGTTTTGCTTTAACTGGAAACAAGTATTGCTTTTTAGTGTTTTGTGCCAGCGTCCAAAGAGTCCGAGCTCCAGGACCATGCATTAGTTTTAAAGCTTTCATTACACCGGAGCAACGCCGGGCTATACTGCTAGTCTTCCCATAATCTCTGCAAGATTTGTTTTGTCATTGATTCTTTTGACTACTCTGCTGCACATATTTGTCTTGGTCGGTTATTTTATTTGCTGCCTAAATGCCTTCGGTAGTGATCAGAAACTGTAAGCGTCTGAGTTGGGCAAACCAGACTGAAACTTTACTTCAGCTTGCCGAAATAAACAGGCCAACAGCATCGTTACTTTGCCGTCCAAGAGACATAAATCGAGGAAGGTGTGATACTGTCGGAATTCCAACCAAGCGGCGACCCCAGATTTGCAGACAGTCAAGCGCAGCAAACTATGGCGCAAAATATCCCCCTTGAGATTGGATGTCGATAAATTTCCAAGCTAACCTCGTCGTTATAATCGTCTATACGCCACTGTCTTTCACTCTCTTTTAGGATTGGTTTCTGTTAACACGTACTGTGCTCGGTTTTATGATTGGCCATTGGAAATTGTTCCAGAATCAGATAATTCGCCACATGTACTTTTATGTTTTTTCACCTAAATTATTCTATATTTCTTTTCATTAAATAATATCTATCATCATTAGAACCGAACAGAGCTAGCAGCTGAAACACAGCTGTATATATCCATTCTAATTAGATAGAAATATATACTGTAAAGGAGCATCCATGGCTATCTTACAAGAGGTTTTAGGTTTATATTTAAGCTATTTCATTATTCTTTACTATCAGTAAGTTAAGTGCCATATGTGACACCCGCTAGAGCGATCATGTCTCGAAAGAGACTGCAGAAGATTAACCCACAGTAGGTTGCCATTGCTTTCTGCTTTAGACCGGTTGCTATCCAAAGCTATAGAACCCAATCTGTCCAGTTATTTGACTCATAGCTAGAGGGAGAAGCGATGTATTATATTATTACGTAGTAATTAATGGGGGATCAGTTTATTTCTTCATATCAATAGAAAATAAACCCCCCATTTTATGACCAGTAGAAACCTTAATCATGATTCCAACTATTATATTCAGTCAGTCAGTTAAGTGCCATACGTGACACACGCTTGGGCGATCATGTCTCTTTCGATCCATGACTGACTAGGTTGATTTTCTCGCGGTAGGTTGCCATTGCTTTCTGCGGGAGACTGAACCAAGTCTATAGAAAACAATTAAAGCTATTCAGCCCATAGCTGGAAGGAGAAGAGATAGTCGTTCCTTTTCCAAAGGTTAATCAGTCAGTTAAGTGCCATACGTTAAACACGCTTGGCCGATCATGTCTGGAAAGAGACCTGACTGACTGAGCAAAAGATTATCCCGCAGTAGGTTGCCATTGTTTTCTGCGGTGGAGTGGCTGCCAGCCAAGGCTATAGAACTCAGTCTGTCCTATTATTTAACCCATAACCGGAGAGAAGATTCGGATTAATAACTTTCCCAAGGGTATTTGCGCGTAAGTGAATGCAAGGAATTCAAATGGAATTCGAACTCGGCTCTTCAATTACTCATTCCAAACCGATATCCACTGCACCACAAAAATTACTTAGTATATAATTACTTCTCCCCCGGCCCCGTAACGAATTCCACACGCACGCTCGTACCTGAGCAGGCTTCGGTTTTTCCAATATATTAATCATACTTTCGATGTTTAAGATGTTAGTGGATTTTTGTTTAAGTGCATCTTATACTATGAAAATGCAGGAGATCCTTCACTACCTCAAAAGGTAGGTTGCTGGTGGAATAATTTGTCTTTGCTATCTGAGTTTTAATTCATATGGATTGTAATAAATTCTTACGGAGAATAAAATATTGATGCAGAAATAGGTATTTGAATAATTGGGCATGCGAGCACATCTTGCATGTAGTTTTTTTTTTTTTTACATAAATTGATATTTTCGTTTTCGTCCGTGAAAGAGAAATAGTGAATGTGCTATATACGGAAATGAAAGCAGAAATATTTTATGGAGGTTGTTAGGGAGAATATAAATTAAGAAGGATGAAAAATTTCAGTTTATAATGAGAGGTAACTGGGGTGGGGGGGGGGAGAAAAGAAAAGAGAGAAATTCAAATGAACAAGATGTTTTCTAAAGAGTCATTAACTGGAGGACTGGCCGTAACCCTAAAAATATGTAGGCCCGAAGTTTTTTCATGGAGAAGACAGTGAAGTCGTATTGTTTCATTGTTGAAACATTTTTGTATGATTTTTTTTTTTATATATATATATATTTTTCTATGTTTATCTCTGTTTCTAACCCTGAAGAAATATTTTTCAAGACAAGAGGAAAGAAAAAAAAATAACTGCATTCTTTCTGACGTTTGCTCCTATCGACCCGACCGCCATCACCTTTCGACTTCTTCATCCTCAACTTTCAGTAAATCTACACATCATCGGCTTTTGTGGTTGAGAACGGAGATTTTTTTTTCTCGTGATGTTGTCTTGACTTGGACCCTTTTCGTTCTCCTTAACATTTTCTAGTTATTTTTTTTTTTTTCAAATGATTTTCGCGTTATATTTTCTTTCATTGTTACGTATGTGTGTGTAAATCTTATTTATGGGAAGTTAAATGCTCATATCTACTGGCCTACGTAAGTTTTTGTACTTATGGCTGCACACATCTTGTAGAAATACACATATAAACTTCGGCATTCTTACACGTGTGTCTCAGCACAATAATACTATAGTGCGCATCGATAAAAAAAACCCCGTGTCTTTTCAACTTATTTATACACACACTCGTATAAACAGCGAATCCACATTTACAACCGGACATTCTCCCGTCCTCTTTAAGGGGCATATCTGTTTTAAGTATTAGGCTACGACTTGCCACTTCACTTTGTTTTTCTTCATTGTTTCTCTTTCGCTTCTCTCTTTCTTTTTCTCCTCTGTTTCTTTCTCACGATCTTTTAATTCTTTTCCTTTTCTCCATTTATTTTTCCTTCTTTTTTTCCCCTTTTATTTTTGTTCACGTCTACTTCTTTCTTTTTACTTGCTCTCGTCTTCTCCGTCTTTTTTCGTTTTTTTTTTTCGCTTGCTTCCTTCAGTTCGTATCTTTCTTGCTTGCTCTCTTCCCCTTTTTTTCACTCCGCTTTTCCCCCTCCTTATCCCCTTACTGACCATCTCTCCTTTTATCTTTACAAACCCTTTCTTCTTTATCTCCGTCCATACTTCCCCTCTCCGTTCCTATCTCCCGATCTCCGGTCCTCTCCAACCCCGCCTCGCTTCCGTCTCTCCGTTTCTCTTCTCCGTACTTTCCCCATCTTTCTGTTCCTTTCCCTCCGTATTTGCCTCCCCTTTTCAGTTCCTCTTCCTCCGTCCTCGCTCCCCTCTTTCCATTTCTCTCCCTCCGTCCTCGCTCCCCTCTTTCCATTTCTCTCCCTCCGTCCTCGCTTCCCTCTTTCCATTTCTCTCCCTCCGTCCTCGCTCCCCTCTTTCCATTTCTCTCCCTCCGTCCTCGCTCCCCTCTTTCCATTTCTCTCCCTCCGTCCTCGCTTCCCTCTTTCCATTTCTCTCCCTCCGTCCTCGCTTCTCTCTTTCCATTTCTCTCCCTCCGTCCTCGCTTCCCTCTTTTCATTTCTCTCCCTCCGTCCTCGCTTCCCTCTTTCCATTTCTCTCCCTCCGTCCTCGCTTCCCTCTTTCCATTCCTCTCTTTCCGTCCTCGCTTAGCTGTCTCCGTTCTTCTCCCCCTTCTTCGCTTCCTTCTCTGTCTCTGTTCCTCTCCCCCATCATCGCTTTGCTCACTCTAATGCGCTCACTCTTTCTTCCGCTCTTGCTTTCTTATTTATCTCCCTTTTGTGTTATCTCTCCGTAGTTTTCTGACATGTTTGCAATGATCGCCATCTTTGGATCAAGCTTAAACTGATAGAACAGTAAGCAGATTCTCGACTCATGGGAGGTCTTGCCCCATCGCAGTTATGTCAGAAAGCATTGCTAGTCGAATTTCCCCAGTATCTTGCATTTTTTTTCCTTGCAAGTGGCCCTCTGTGCTTCTATTTCATTGACAAACACATTTTAGATAAGCCTCGTGCACTCTCACGCAGAATATAACCTCTGCTTGTGCAGATTTTTGCTTTAGATTGGCTTAAGGCATTTGTCTCTCTGCTTTTTTATCTCTCTCTGTAATTATATATATATATATATATATATATATATATATATATATATAAAGAGAGTGTGGGCAGCCAATACGATAGGTTCTTTTATGCATGAATCTTTTCTCTTTTATTGTATTTTATTTCCTACATTGATATTGATCCACTTTAGGGATAAGTAAACATATAAAAAGATCATGCAAACAAAACTAAGCTAAAATGTTTTGTAATAAAATTCGAGGAAACCTCTTTCTGTTATTTTCCGAATAACGTTCTATTGTTTTATTTTTTTTTTTATCTAATTAATATCTATACAAATGTAAATCAATAAATCCACAGCCGAATTTTCTGAAAATCTTTATTGTTATTGGACTTAATACATTCAGTCAGTCAGTCAGTTAAGTGCCATACGTGATACACGCTTTGGGCGATCATGTCTCTGTCGAGACATGACTGACTAGGCAGAAAATTTTCCCGCAATAGATTGCCATTGGTTTCTACGGTAGATTGGTTGCCAGCCAAGGCTAAAGAACCCAATTTTTTTCTTATTATTTAACCTATAACTGGAGGGAAGAGACGGATTAATACCTTTCCCAATGATATTTGTGCGTAAGTGAATGCAACGAATTTAACTGGAATTCGAACTCGGCACCCCGATTTGTCGTTCCGAGTTTATATCCACTGCACCACAACGCACATCCATTAATACATTGTATAGGGAAAATCAGACCAGAGTTCAAGTAATAACTGTTTTGCTACGGATTTCTTGATCCATTCCAATGTGCATCGTAAACGATTGCCTCTGTTTTTGAATATCATACGGCATGATAAAGAAACAAGCTATACAAAAAGACTGATAACAGGGCAACGTGTGACATGTGCAAACGCCAAACTGATAACGTAGTGAGCGCAAAACGCTTCCAAACACACGCGAAAACATTAGTGCAGCTGCTAATATATTTCTTGTTTACAGATGACGCAACTCTTATCGCTTACTCATAAGCGGTCCGCCATCAAGTGACGTCTTGCTTTGGAAACGGCACACGAATCTTCGGTCCGGTGATTAATCCTAAGACGACTGTCATGCTTCACTAACCTGCACCAAATAAAAAATAACACCCGCCTTCTGTTTCCATCGACCTGTCAAAGCTGGAAGTATTCTGAGATTTCACCTACCTCGGTTGGGAAGAGTTATATAATTCAACGCTAAGTTGGGAAGCAAAATGGACAACACACTCACAAAGATTAATCAAGACTTTGATAAACTGCACAAACATGTCTACGGCAACAATAGCGTCAACAATGGCATGAAATCTAGTGTCTATATGCAACTGATCTGCACATCATTTTTTTGGTTTTTGTTTTGGATCCTGAAACCTGAATTATATACCAGCGCCATTTACGCCTACTCGATTGCTTTTTTTTAAAAATTGCACTCGGACCATTTTAAAAGTTCATTGGATTGATTTCATGATAAATACCGACTTTCTAAACATACAATTTCAAAAGATTTGAAGTCCTCCATCGCTTCCGATGGAGGACTATCGACTTCCAAAGTCAGTGTTATTCGAAATTACTAACCAACTTTTAATCACTTGTGGCTAGTAGAAAGAGGCAGCTGAACTTTCTCAGACACATAATAAAGAAAGAGGGCTTGAAGAATTTGACCCTCACGGGAAATATCAGTCAGTCTCGAAAGAGACATGTCTAACTGGGCAGAAGATTATCCCGCAGTAGATTGCCATCGCTTTCTGCCAGCCAAGGCTATAGAACCCAGTCTGTCCTGTTATTTGACTCATAGCTAAAAGGAGAATTATTATATTCAGTCAGTCAGTTAAATGCCATATGTGATACACGCTTTGGGCGATGATGTCTCGAAAGAGCAATGACGGACTGGGTAGAATATTATCCCGCAGTAGGTTGCTATTGGTTTCTGAGGTAGACTGGTTGCCAGCCAAGGCTATAGAATCTAATCTGTCCGATTATTTAACCCATAACTGGAGAGAATTGACGGATTAATATCTTTCCCAATGGTATTTGTGCGTAAGTGAATGCAAGGAATTCAACTTTAATTCGAACTCGGCATCCCGGTTTGTCGTTCCGAACCGATATCCACTGCACCACAATGCACATCCTTGACCTATATGTACTTGTATTGCATCCCATGTAATAAGACCTTGTGATAGTCCATGGACAAAAAATCCACAGTTTCCGTGACGACTGTAACGCTAGCGTCAACATTTCATTTACCGCACCACTCTTAGTGCAATAAGAATGTTGCTGTTGCAGGGTGAACATTTACAAGAAACAAGCACCGTTTCCCTTTTAAAATAAAAAAAGAAACATCAACAAATACAACGATTTGATCACGACCCGTAGGCAGAGTCTCTAAAAATCTGATGTTTAGTCATTTCATGTAAAGCGGGCCGTGTCAATCTTTTTTTAATACCTACTTTCCTGCATATATACAAGTCAACCATCCGTCCGTGCATGGAGTACTGCTGCCATTTATGGTCAGGTGCCCCTGCCGTTCTCCTCAGTGTTCTTGACAAGCTCCAAAGGAGAGTCTGTAATGTGATAGGCACTGATCTGGCGACTCGTCTGCAGCCACTTTCCCATCGTCGAAATGTGGCCTCCCTCTGTCTCTTCTATAAATACTTTCATGGCTTCTGCTCGGATGAGCTTAAGTCACTGATGCCTCCTCAACAGGTGTTTACCCGTTCAACCAGACTGGCAACTGGGTCCCACCCATTCACAGTCAGGTTAGCCAAACGCAGACGACAATTCTACTCCTGCAGCTTCCTCTCTCGCGCTTCCCGCCTGTGGAACTCACTCCCGTATTCTTGCTTTCCTGACGGCTACGACCTCCAGAAATTTAAAAGCAAAGTTAATACTCACCTACTAACCACTGGCCTCTAGCTCTCTCCCCTCCCCTGTATAACCTTCCCTTTCTCTCCGCCCATGTACCTGTCATTGCACCTGCTTTCTCAGTTTTCTATTGTTCCTTTCTAACTAGCTTGTACTCCTCACTCTTTTCTAATTAATCTTTCTACATTTATGTAACCCCCTGCACATCAGTGGCGTTTCTGCCTTGCTCGGGGTGAAATGATTTAAAAAAAAAAAAAAAAAAAAAAAACTTTGTCTCTCGTCGTATATATCTGGGGGAAAAAAAAACAGTGACCTGTGAATCTACTAAACACCCTGGCTATAAAATGGGTTAATCGCTCTGCAATTGTGTTTGATTGTATGAAAGTGTATATCCTTCAATTAACGTCCTTCAGCATATATTTTAACCTGCCCATATCAAATTTGGTGGGCATATAGTCTTGGGTTTCTACCTAATCTATGTCAATATCTAAAGAATTGTTTCATGGAAAGGCAGCAATGACACATGAACGCACTGTAAACATGAAATACCTTCTAAGCTTCACTCTGGTGCTTTCCTCTCTATCTTTTTATGCAAATAAAGAAAGTTACAAATGCATGCATACAAAATTCATTCAGCTAAGGCGAAAGCAACTCACATATGTATTATACTTTCCAGAAAAAAAATCAGTAAGAAACATAAGGAAATAGAAAACTACAATTTTAGGAATTATACCATAACTAGGATGTGCGTTGGGGTCCAGTGAATAACGGGTTGGAACGAGAAATCGTAGAGCCGAGTTCGAATTCCAGTTGAATTCATTGCATTCAGTTACGCGCAAATACCCTTGGGAAATGTATTAATACGTCTATTCCTTACAGTTATGGGTTAAATAACAGGACAGATTGGGTTCTATAGCTTTGGCTGGCAACCATTCTACCGCAGAAAGCAATGGCAACCTACTGTGGGATAATCTTCTGCCCAGTCAGTCATGTCTCTTTCGAGACATGATCGCCCAAGCGTGTATCACGTATGGCACTTAACTAACTGAAAGACGATAATAGTTGGAAACATAAGTAAATATTCTACTGGGCAAAAAGTGGGTGATCAGTTTCCTATTGATATTAAGTAATAAACTGATCTCCCACTAATTACTACTTGTTAATACAATCCGTCTCTTCTCCCTTCAGCTATAGTTTAAAGAGCAGCATAGAAAATCTTCTGCCCAGTCAGTCATGTCTCTTTCGAGACATAATCGCCCAAGCGTGTATCACGTATGGCACTTAACTGACTGACTATAACTACTTCCGATTAACATGAACGCATACAACATAGATGAATATTTTAACATTATTTCTACCGTTTCCCGCCATTTTCTTCAATCCCCACCGTTCTGGCCACATTTCCCGGCTTCGTTTCCCGCCATCTGCAATGCTGAACACCGCCTGCCATTGAAATTTTCGTGCATGCATGCATAAAAAATTTAATCCCAATTCGCACCTGCGTACGCAGTTTGCGAAACATTTCACACTGATTTCTTGGACTTCTTTTCCCGATTCAAGCTCAGCGCAACCATTTCGTCTGTCGCACTTTTCTTCTGCTTTGAATGAACACATCTATAAGGTAGGCTCATTTGAACTGTAATTGCCTACTTGTTTAGGCATTAAAAGCTCTCTCTCTCTCTCACACACACACACACACACACATATATATATATATATATATATATATATATAATTTCATGGGTAATACATATTTCGCCGCCGATGATGACCTTGCGGTTAGTCAGGTTTTTGGGTCTGATGAGCCTCAAGGTCATCATCGGCGGCGAAATATGTATTACCCATGAAATTTTATATATATATATATATATATGTGTGTGTGTGTGTGTGTGTGTGTAAAATATGTATTACCTATGAAGTTGTAGCATATCTAAAATTCTTTCTAAATTATATTACTCTGTTAAATTAAATAAATGAATTCAGCATTGAGTTCGTTTGAGTTCGTCTCTATCGGAATTTACCTGACTAATATACCAAGTGTTTTACGTTATATATATATATATATATATATATATTGCAAATCGACTGAAGACACCACTCATGGTAGAAACCTAGGTTGGATAATAACTCGTTTACAAATGGAAAATATTCAAAAGTACTACAACATAATTGAACAGTTTTTAATACAAATGTGCACTGGTCTAACTTTATTATGATCAAAAACTAAGTAATAAATCTCTCTCTCTCTCTCTCTCTCTATCTATCTAAGGTAAGACTGACACGTTATTCCATGATTAAGTGGAGGTATAGGCCTATTTCAGGCAAACTACCTTCAGCTTCCGTCTTTCTGTGGAATAACCTGTCTGTCTTAATTTTTACATATATTTAGAGCTCTCCTAGAAAGTTATCCTACCACTTTATATACAGGACACTCCTTTGGATTCTTACATATCTACACCACACACACACACAGTCCACTTCAAAAGTATTGGAACGGCAAGGCCAATTCTATTGTTCTTGTCATTCACTGAACATTTCGGTTTAAGAGCAAAAGTTGATTACGCGACTAGAGTTCAGAATTTCAATTTTTATTTTCTGTTATTTACATGTAGACATGTTAAACAGATTAGGACATACCAGCATTTTTATTAGATCACCCAATTTTTAGGTGGCCATAATTAAGGAAAAAGACAGTCGTGAAGTAAATAACATTTAATATTTGGTTGCATAATCCTTGCTCGCAATAACTCTATCAATCCTGCGACCCACTGATATCACCAAACTGTTGCATTCTTCATTTGTGATGCTTTTTCAGTTCTTGATTGTCTCAAGAGCGAGTTTTTTCTTCAGCATCTTTTTCAGAAGATAAGCATATGTATAAGTTCGGAAGATCATCCGATTACGCTAACATGGTTTCGACTTTTTCGTTTTCATCAGGATGATTACAAATCTCCTGACGAAACCGAAAAGGTCGAAACCATGTTAGCGTAATCGGCTGATCTTCCGAACTTAAATATCTAAAATCTCTTCATGTTAAAGTTTCATTTCCCTTCAAATATGTACTGAGCACTTTCTAATTCAAATGTTTAATGTTATAATTTAAGTTTGATCTATAACTGCTTAGTATATAGTAACACAAACGTGCGTGCAAACAATTGTTAACACATTCCGTTATTCCTAGCGTGATTCCATTAGATATATACCGGTTAAAAACGGTTCTTACCCGAATATATATTGAGAAATGGGATTCGATTCAACTTGGAGTTCTTGCTGTATAGACAGGTGTATGTCGACTTTATGTATAGTGAGCCTATAATTTTTACATGAATTGTAACATTACTTGTGTATAACGCGACACTTCTTTTATGTGCCATGTTTTTTCAGGACGTAGGCGATCATGGCTTTGCACATCTTCCTGTCCCTGGTGGCTCTTATCACGCTTTCTCCTGTTGCACCATGTAACCCTCGTTCCGTCATTCACCTGATCAGGTCTTTCAAATATGTCATCCGCTGCTTTCCTCTGTCTCTTTTTCCCTCCATCTGGCCTGTTAATATCAAGTTCTCCAAACCCTCCTTCCTCATTGCATGTCCCAGGAACTTTAATTGTCTCTTCCTGATGCTCAGTATTAATTTCCTTTTGGTCTCTATCCTTCACATGCTCGGTCCATGATATCCACAGCATCCTTCTGTAGAACCACATTTCAGCTGCTTCAAGTTATTCTTTCATCTTCAAAGATATTGTCCAACATTTGCTGCCATATTGAAGAACCGACATCACATGTCAATCCAGTACTCTCCTCTCTGTGTACAAACAATGAAATTAAAAATTCATACTATATTTTAGTATATACAATAATATAGAAATATAACATGAATGCACATTTTTCATGTCCTGTATTTCTTTTACGCACAAACAATTTTACCCAACACGAAGACAATTTTGCATTCATTCCAAATGTCATGAAATAATAAAACTTTTAGGTAATAGTACCTGGCGTCACCATTTGAGAAGATGATCTCAACTTGTGCTCTGACATCTACTGGGTTAGTGTGAATAGCAACATGACTGGATTTTAGGCGGTTAGAAAATTTTATTTATGAAATTACTGAAACATTTGACACCAATCTATCTACGGTATTATGTTTCTTTATAAATTAACGCCTATCGTGGACTGCACATTGGCTAACAACGAGTTCTTCATGATCGTGACCTGGCGTCTGGCTAGAATTGTCCGTAATAAATATGCAAGCTACACTGTTTCAAAATATATTCAATGCAGTCAGTACCATATATCCTGTATTGAATTTCTGAGCTTTTTTAGCCTCCATAGCATATGGAAGCAAAAGACCCATCGTTTTTAACGACACAACATTATACATAGCATCTGGACAGAGCTTGTTGTATCGGTAATAGTACACTAAAAGACTGGCAATGTGTGGTATCGACCGATGGGTCAGGGTTCCAGTTATTTAGTTTTCGAGTGTGGCGCAACTATTATGAAACATAAGACCCCAGTTGTCAACAAGCTATCAGGTAGGCCTATAGTGATGGTAAATGGTGTATTCATTGGTCTGACAAATACTATTGAACACTACATTACTCTTTTTGTTTGTTTGTTTGTTTTTTCATGGTCCACCCATTCACGGTCCCCTGTACTTCAACAACGATTATCCTGCACTACGTAAACGGGACAAAAAATTGGTCTGAAGAGAATTCTAGAGACACGAACTGTGTCTCCCATATTAGCCCGACATGAATCTAATCTCATATTTGTGGGAAAGAATATTCAGTTTACTCGCAAGATGCTGCACCTAAAGAGGGTGGTGTACAGCTATAGAGATATCATTGTCCAATATCTCTCTAAATTATTCCTAGATTGTCTAGAATAGATGACAGGTCGCCGGGTTAAAAAAAAAATCCTGTTATGCACGTACCACATGACATTTAGAACATCAGTGCAGAAGACACAAGAATGGTGAAACTACTTATTTTATATGAGTTATAAAAGTTTCATACGTTATACACGCTTGGACATTTATGTCTCTTTCTAGTGATGACTGAATGGGCACAAGACTTTCCCGCAATAGGTTGCCATTACTCCTGCGGCAGACTGGTTGCCAACCAATGCTATAAGACCCAATCTCTCCTGCTATTTAACCCATAGATGAAGGGATAATTGATGGATTCATGCTTTTTCCAAGGGTATTTGCGCGTAAGTGAATGCAATGAATTGAACTGGGATTCGAACTCGGCTCTCCGATTGCTTGTTCAGAGCCGATAACCACTGCACAACAACGCACATTATTTTATATACAGATATCTTACTTTTGTTCCTTCTTGCAACCTCATTTTGATATGTGAACCACTATTACCGTGTTAATGCAGTGAAAATAATAGGAAGTTATTGATTAAAAGCAATATTAGCATAAACAATTAGCATTGTTTAATGAGTTGGCTTTAAATTATAGATTGTTAATTATAGATTATCCCATGATAATTCATTAAAATAACAAATAAAGTGATTATAAACTTAATAAAAATGAATGGTTGTAAGTCAAATTTTAATTTCCTGGTATCGATATCAAATAGGTTTTTTTCGTCGTAAACTGAATTTTGAAGGCTAAATAAGTCCTCTGAGTAAACGATATCATGGCTGAGACTAAGAACTACAATTATACCTACTTAGAGTCAAACCCAAAGCAAAATATAAAATAAAAGGGCTGAAAAAAATATAGACATACAGACAGATAAACAGACACACACAGAAACATCTTGCCTTTTATATATATATATATATATATATATATATATATTATCGATTTTCTGCACTATTGTAAGAACTGCAACCTTGAAACTTCTGAATAACGTTTATGTGTATGTCTATGAGTGTATCAAATTTGATTAAAATCGGACCACTCCTTCTATAACCCGATTTTTTTTTATTATCGATTTTCGATATTTATCGGGGGTACCTCGACACAAAACCTAGCTAAGAACACTCGCAGACGCTTATCGTATAACTGTGTAAATTTTCAAGAAAATCGGTTCAGCCGTTTCGGAATCTATAGGTAACGGACACACACACACACAGAGACAAAGTTCCATTTATAAATAAATTTAGTTTACACAATTTACATACCATCTATATTGTTCTCGTTTTTGTAGTTATCACAATGTTGCGGTCGTTGTGATCTCTGCCCATCATCATGTCTCTCTCTAACCGGGTAACTTATTAGGAAATTTCAAACTTTAATCTACGAGGGTAGGGTCTTCTTATTCCAATGTCCGTGTCCAGGAATATATAGTCCAGTTCTTATTTAATACATTTCAGTTATGACTTAACCCGTTTCAACTGATTTCAAGTAGACACTACCTGGTCTACGAATTGAACTCATGATTAATATGTCACCAAAATCACACATCACCGCTTTAAACCACCAGACGAGCAGTGCTAAAAATAAGAACTAGACAAGATGGACAATAGAACAAGAAAAATCTACCATATAGATTAAATAATGTACCTGATGAAGGCCGGACTACACAACGGTCGAAAGGTTGTAATAACATAGATAAGGAAAATTGTCCGCTTGTAAATGATTAATAATAAACGTTTAGGTTTTATGGATATCCCATTAAGAAATATTGATCGAAAGTGTTTATTTATATCTATAAAGTATGTTATTAGCAAGAAGATTACAGATAGATGTACACAAAGGCACGTACATATAGATTCTTTATAAAATTAACCTATATGTGTAATGTTACCTATGGGAGCCAAACATGAAACCTCTTGTCTAGTAATTATTTTAATGTATTTTCTTTCATACTTATAAATGTGTTATTGCTGGGGTTTCCACATCGAGTCAGATTTTATAGGAAGCACTTGTTAACCACGCACCTATCAGATCTTGAACTCAGAGATGCAATTAAAACCCAATCTGACCTGCTGTTCAGCCCTAGTTAGAAGAGGACAAGATATGTTCATGCCTATCCCAACAGTATTTGTGAGAAAAATTAACGCAGCAGCCTTGAATGGAATCTAAACGCGATAAGCCAATCGTCTTTCAGCGCTGCTAACATCTTCGCTATTCGAAAATATCAGTATATCATATGCAGATGCATGCATATATTAATATTTATGTACTGCTTGACAAGTTTTGTTAGGTGTAAAATTTTTATATATAATGCATGTACATATCATACACCCACGCACATACATATAGTTTGACCCGTTGATTAGTGAATTACTTGACGTTAATATATATAAAACGAGCTTATTGGTATTAGAAAAGAAAGAATTAATAGCGAATTGTTAAATAAGATGTTTAGTCTTGACGAAAATAAATGATCAAATTTTATTGATCTAATCAATGTACCTATCTATCGAAACAAGAACACACCTGTTGGGATCTCTCTGTCTTTGTCCCAAGGTTACATACATACATATATATATATATATATATATATATATATATATATATGTGTGTGTGTGTGTAAACGAGATTTTAATCAAGCTTATATAACACAATTTTCGATTCATCGCAACAACCATATCTGCTCCGAAATGTATCGTAATGTCAGCAAATGTGAACATGTTACGGAAATTAACGAATTTTAACGAAACTTGGTTATAAACAACCGACAATTTGAAATGATTTGTTTGAACATTATTTTTTATCGATACTCGTATTTAAGTAGATATTCTGTTTTTTTAATTAAACAGTATTATATATTTATATCTACTGGCCTGATCATTTACGATAAATTTTCATAATAAAAATATGTGTGTATATATTTCATTTGTAAACGAGTCATTACGCGACCTAGGTTTCTACCATGTGGTGTCTTCAGGCGATTTGCAATAACTGATTTTACCGTTTTTTTTTTTAGGAACGCTCACGTAATGGGTATTTTTTGACCGCACAATTTTCAAAATTAGAAGCAATTATAACGTATTTATCTATGGCTGTAAGACCCTAATAGGTATTTTATGGTATGGTTACACTTAGTCATAATTTCTGTTCTTTCATTCAGTAATTCATTTTGTTTGGGAATAACATAATAGCTAATATATATATTTCTTCATTTGTAAACGAGTTATTACGCGACCTAGGTTCCTACCATGTGATGTAATGACTCATTTATAAATGAAGAATATTCAAATGTTCTAAAATATAATTGTATTGAACACTTTTTAATACAAATGTGTACTGGTCTAATTTTATCATGACCAAAAATTAAGTAATTAAACAATGTGGTTTCCGGCTTTCTCTTTTCCAATCTTTCCACTTTTCTCTTTTGTTAATTTTTCTTTCATTTGGAGTAGATAGACTGAACTATCGCCCGGTTCACACTCCACCCACGTCTATTGAACAGGTGTAGAGGCTCATCCCTTGTTCCCTGTTTAGGATGTGGTTTCCGGCTTTCTCTTTTCCAATCTTTCAACTTTTCTCTTTTGTTAATTTTTCTTTCATTTGGAGTAGATAGACTGAACTATCGCCCGGTTCACACTCCACCCACGTCTATTGAACAGGTGTAGAGGCTCATCCCTTGTTCCCTGTTTAGGATGTGGTTTCCGGCTTTCTCTTTTCCAATCTTTCAACTTTTCTCTTTTGTTAATTTTTCTTTCATTTGGAGTAGATAGACTGAACTATCGCCCGGTTCACACTCCACCCACGTCTATTGAACAGGTGTAGAGGCTCATCCCTTGTTCCCTGTTTAGGATGTGGTTTCCGGCTTTCTCTTTTCCAATCTATTCACTCTTACGTAGCCCCCCGCACACCAGTGGCCTTACCGCCTTGCTTGGGATGATGTGATTAAAAAAAAATGTAAACTAACAGGCATTTTCTGGTCACCGCAGGTGATAAATTAGTTAAATTTATAGCGAACACTTATCTTCAGAGGTCCCGACGTATAATTCTTACATAAAGTTTTGTCTTTCATTCTAACCTGAAGAAGCTAAACGCATTTGCAGATGTTCTTCGTCGAAACTCGTCATTTATATTTTTTACCACTTAGTCTCATTATCTTCTCACATATATTGTGATGGGTGTTAACAAGTGAGAGAAGAGATGGGATGTGCTTATTTTATTATCAAAGGAGAGTTAAAAGAAAATTTATTAAATATTATTAACAATCCTTCATGCGACTAAATCATAACATGTGTCCCATATTAATTAGTACGCTTGCATACACATTTCACAGATTAAATGTACCAACAATTATGAAACATATGTCGAATTTCAACTGTGAGCTCACTGCTGCCCCATATGTATGAATGTACACGAGCTACTAGACTAGCAACTAGATCCCACACTTTTACAGTGAAACCGATAAAATTCAACTGCAATTTCTACTCTAACAGCTTCTTTTCTTGCACTTCCCGCCTGTGGAATTCCCTTCCGTATACTTGCTTCCCCGACAGCTACAATCTCGAGGAATTTAAAAGTAAGGTCAATAGTCATCTCCTATCTCACTAACTCGCGTCCTTTCTCTCAAGCTCTGTTCTCCATCCACTCCACCCCCATTACACCGGCATTCTCATCCATCTATTACCCTTCTCCTATCCCCTATATCCTACCCCTCTTTCTCACTACTTTCTCTGATGTAACCCATGCGCAACAGTGGCAGTAAAACTACCATGCTTGGGGTGAAACGATTAATATATATATATATATATATATATATATATATATATATATATATATATATATGCATGTGATTTTCCAAGCATAGGTTAGATGTGGCACAAGGCCAAAAGAATGGGGCAATAAGTGACGATCGAACTCGCTAGTTAGTTTTAATTCATGTAGCGAGACAAACTGGCTAATCATTTCACCAAGTCAAGGCACGTTTCTTGCCTATGTGTGTGAACAAATTCTTTTTAATCTATCAACACTTATATAATTCAGTGAAAGTTTATCTAGGTTAATATTGTTATATGAATTTGAAATGAAATCCTTGTCTCTCTTTCGCGCATGCGCGCGCAGACTCAGAGAGAGAGAGAGATATGTCCAAACCTCTAAACGGATAAACAAAGAAATGGACTGATATATTTTGACATAAAAACTGCTTACGGATTCATTTCTTGGAGAGTGAAGAATTGAATTTCTCAGATGACCGAACAACATTAAAGATCTTTGTTTGTCTCGTTCCATCCCAGAAAAGAACCTTACTTAGAGAGGCAAACTTTAGCAGCATCGACCCTCGTCCTGCCGGAAATGTTTGTGCGGGAACGGACAGAGATTTTCAGCTTGAAGAGGAGACAGAAAAGGACCTAAGACAGATGTTTTACGATTCAGAACGAATCTGTAACCGACACCAACATGCTTGACTGCATCCCGGCGGGTTGTTGTATATTTGAATGATGCGTGCGTGGGGGAGTTTGTTTGTTGGCGGTGGTGGTATATTGACGGGTGCGAGGTTGATCGCTCATATTCATATGTCCATAAAAAGGAGATTAAATATACTAATTCATTTGTTTTAAAATAATATTTTTTTCATTTGACATTTTTATTTAAGAGCAGAACATTTAGAAATGATATCCGACACACCTTTGATTTTAGAGACATCTTTTTTCTTCGCCAATGTATTGTTATTTCTATATATATATATATTTTTTTTTTTTTCATTTCTGCTAATACATTGTTTGCTGTCAATTTTATCTCACACTTTTACTATTTTTTTTGTTTCATATTTTATTTATTTGTATCAATTCTCTCTTTTCATTGCCGCCATATTTTCCATAGTTCTTTTTCTTGATTCTAACTTCATATTACCTGCTGTTTTTTAATCATTTCACAAGAAGCAAGGCGGTACCGCCACTGATTTGCAAGGGGCTACATTATAGAGTTAAAGTTTTAGACAGGAAAAGAGTGAAGACAAAGACGAACCAGATAAAGGGCAAGAGAAGGACATGATCACAGGAGTAAAAGAACAAGATACACGGAGTGATGTGGAAAGGGTTGGAGTTAAGTGGATAAAAGATGGCATTTGACTTTGTATTTAAATTCTTGGCGGTTATAGCCGTCAGCAAAGTAACTATATGGATGAGAGTTCCACAGGCGGGAAGCGCGAGAAAAATAGCTACTGAATTGTTGCCTGCATTTGGTTGATCTTACTGTAAAAGGGTGAGACCTTGATGCATGTCTGGTTGCCCGAGTAAATTCTTGTGGAAAGGGCAAGAATGACCTAAGTTCTTCGAAGCAAAAGCCATGAAAATATTTCTAGAAGAGATAGGAGGCCACATCTCGACGATGAGAAACTGGTTGGAGTTGAGCTGCCATGTTGTGACCAGTCATATTGCAGATTCTCCTTTGGAGCCTGTCGAGAACACTTGAGATGAACAGCAGGAGCGCCTGACCAGGTATGACAACAGTATTCCATGCACGGTCGAATGGTTGATTTGTATATGTGCAAGATGAATTCAGGCGAAAAAAAAAACAACAACTTCCTGGCCTTACAGTAACCCAACCTTCCTAGCAGTGGATTTAGCTATTAATCCAATGTAATGATTATACTTAAGGTCGGAAGAAAGAGTAAGTCCGAGGAGGCGCAGTTTATTGTTTTCGGAGAGACTTGCTTGGTCCACAGTTCTAAAAATCTTTCCTTTGCTTATCATCAGAAATGTCCGACTTTTGTTCATCGTTACTTGTTTCTTTTGTACTTTATTTTTCATTTCACTGTTTTCTTTTTCTAATCCTTTTTACAAATGATTTCTATCCCAAATAAGTTATAAATTTTTTAAAGTGCGCACGAACTTTATGGGCACCCTCTATATATGCTACCAGCTATGAGTTAAATAGCAGAGTAGAATCGACCCTCTAATTTTAAGCTGCTCTTTTGGCTGAGACTTTAGAATACGCTGACTACGCCTCTGCAGAAGACAATGAGACCCACAATGTGATCACCGGTTTGGAGTGGGTGGCGGCCCATGATGACTGAGAGATCCTGGTAGCTAAGTAATTCAGTTGCTACGTAAACTACTTCTGAATTCCAACACACTATATTGGTCCTTACTTGGGGTAGACGGGCAGTCAAAGAGGCTAAATCTGACCAATCAGCTAGTCATGTCAAATATTTGTGATATTCCACCAACATTGACGAATTGCTACCAGAAAGCTGCGGGTTATAACTAAACTTTATCATAAAAAATGAAAAAAACTTATATAGGGGTAAATGGATGAAAGAAATTATTGATGACTACATATTAATGTGCGTTGTGGTGCAGTGGATATCGACTCGGAACTAGAAATCGGGGAACCGAGTTCGAATTCTAGTTGAATTCATTGCATTTACTTACGCACAAATACCCTTGGGAAAGGTATTAATCCATTTCTTCCCTCCAGCTATGGGTTAAATAACAGGACAGATTGGGTTCTATAGCTTTGATCGGCAACCAGTCTACGGCAGAAAGCAATGCCAAACTGCTGCGGGATAATCTTCTGCCCAGTCAGTCATGTCATTAACTGACATATAAATACTAAACTAGCGCATGCCATTTTTGTATTTTTGAGAGCAAATGGGATACCCCACCAAAAAAAAAAATACTAAAAAAAAAAAATACTAAAACAAATAAAACCGCCTCCTAAATTAGGGTTCTGACGGGGGTGAAGAGCAAGGAAGATAAAATTATTCGGACTATTTTCCTTATCATTGTTATCATTTTTACGATGTTTCGGCAGTTGTACGCTCAAGCTTTCTTCAAGTGCTAGGAATTTCGAACCGACACTTTTATTAAGATCACTGGAGTATATTATTCTCATTCCTTGTGCGAAAACTCTTTTGGTAGTCATGAGTTATCTCCCTTTAAGTTAACATTTTAAATTATTTACTCATCACTGCTATAGCCGAGTATTGAACTCACAACTCTTTGGACCAAATCACTGGAACTAACCAACGTCCATATCCAGTGGCCTGAAGAAGGCCGGAGCGTGCAACCACAGAAACGTCGTAAAAATGACAACAAAGATGAAGACAATAGTCCGAACAATGTAAATAGTGTAAATACTACCTCATCTCAGAAGTATAGGCAAATAAAAAAAAAACTATACCAAAGTCTAAACATAGTCAGTCAGTCAGTTAAGTGCCATACGTGATACACGCTTGGGCAATCATGTCTCGAAAGAGACATGACTGACTGGGAAGAAGATTATCCCGCAGTAGCATGTCATTGTTTTTTACGGTAGACTGGTTGCCGACCAAGGCTATAAAACCCAATCTGTCCTATTATTTAACCCATAACTGGAGGGAAGAGACGGATTAATACCTTTTCCAAGGGTATTTGCGCGTAAGTGAATGCAAGGAATTCAACTGGAATTCCAACTCGGCTCTCCGATTTCTCGTTCCGAGCTGACATCCACTGCGCCACAACGCACATCCCTAAACATAGAGGTGTAATAAAAACAAAGATCCAGACCTGACAGATTGCCCCACCCCAGAATAAATGAAAGTTACCCTAAAAAAATGTAATCGATATAGCAAGAATAATAATGTAAAAAAATGGCCAAACAATAAACACCAATACATGTTAAAATTCAACACACCCACCATCTTTAGATGGTGGGCGTGTTGAATTTTAACATGTATTGGTTATATCATCTCAAAAATGGAAGCTTATATTCCCAGATCTTTAAGATGTCATAACTGCCAAAGATTTGGTCAACATAAAGACTGATGTGCTAGAATTCTGGTATGCCCAAAATGTAGATCATTAAGAAAACATGTGCAAATATGTCATAAAATGCATAAATTGTAATGAGAACCACCCTACATACTGACATCTCTCTAAAGTTTGGCAAAAGAAAAAGAATTTAAATCGAATATATGAGAAATATAACTTTTCCTGAAGCCAGGAATACAGCATTAGACAAAATAACATGGAATAAACTAAACAAATGCAACCCAACAACAAAGTAGTGAGAAATGTGTACTCTGAGAATTAACAGCACTAATCTAAGACCTAAAGAAGTTAATTTAAATTATGAAAAAATTATATCAACAGAAAAAAGACGACGATTTTCACCGCAGCCTATAATGAAATACGATATACCGCATCAAAGTATAGAAAATTTTAACTTGTTAAACATAAAAATTAAAGTTCAGAATAATCTTGTTGCACGTCTCGATCTAGATATTCTTCACCTATAATCTAACTAGCAGTACAGCCCGGCGTTGCTCGGGTGTAATGAAAGCTTTTAAACTAATCCATAGTCCTGGAGCTCAGACTCAGCCTAAAGAATATTTGTGTGAAGTTTGGTGAGAATCGGATAAAAATTGTGGATTTGTATCAAGGACACACAGACAGATATACACACACACACACACACACACACACACACACAAACATCTTACCTTTTATATATATATATTTATTATCAATTTTCTTCACTATTGTAAGAACTGCAACCTTGAAACTCCTGAATATCGTTTATTATGTTTTTGTCTATGAATGTATCAAATTTGATTAAAATCGGACCACTCCTTCTATAACCCGATTTTTTCGATTATCGATTTTCGATATTTATCGGGGGTACTGAGACACAAAATCTACTAGGAACACTCGCAGACGCTTATAGTACAACTGTGTAAATTTTCAAGAAAATAGGTTCTGCCGTTTCGGAGTCTATAGGTAACGGATACACACACACACACACACACACACACACACACACACACACAAAGTTCCATTTATAAATAAGTTTAGATAGATTTAGATGAGGAAGATTTCCAACTAAAATAAAAGCCAGATAATACACAATCCAGTCAAAAAAAGAAAACCCTGTAAGGAAAAAAACAAAAAAAAAACAAAAAAAAAACAAAAAAAGCCTAAAAACAATACAAACCCAAAACAGCCCAAACGAAAACCTCAGCATATCAAACTTGGCGAACAAAATTATTCACTCGAACGTTTAGAGATCATATCCCGAAAAAGGCATGACTGACTGGGCAAAGATTTTCCCGCAGTAGGTTGCCTTTACTTTCTGCGGTAGACTGGTTGCCTGCCAAGGCTATAGAACCCTATCTGTCCTGCTATTTAATCCATAATGGAGGCAGTCGATTCATGTCATTCCCAAGGTTATTTGTGCGTATATCTTAAATAAGAAGCAAGAGTTATGGAATACTTACCCAAATAATAAATATTAAATCAAACCTACACTCGGTATAAGACAGCATATTACCAGGCTTTCTCGAAGAGAAAATGTAGTTTTAGCAAGAATCAGAATTGATCATACCAATATCAAACATGTCAGTCAGTCATTTAAGTGCCATACGTGATACACGCTTGGGCGATCATGTCTCGAAAGAGACATGACTGACTGGGCAGAAGATTATTCCGCAGTAGGTTGCCATTGCTTTCTGCGGTAGACTGGTTGCCAACCAAGGCTATAGAACCCAATCTGTCCTGTTATCTAATCCATAACTGGAAGGAATAGACGGATTAATACCTTTCCCAAGGGTATTTGTGCGTAAGTGAAGGCAATGAATTCAGCTGGAATTCGAACTCGGCTCCCCGATTTCTCGTTCCGAGCCGATATCCACTGTACCACAACGCACATGTATACTTCCTAAATGATGAGAAAACACCTAAACGCATAGTAAGCCAGAAGATATACACAGTAAAATTTTAACGATTGGCTGTGCCTATCCGTAAACGCCTTTATAAGGTGAATAGACTTAAAGGATTTTTTCATAAACTTTATTAAAAAAAAAAACCCCCAAAAAAAAACATTTTGACTTGCTTAAGGAAAAATAAATTATATACAAAATTTTATCCCAAACATCGCTTATAAATAAACTATACTTCACAAATTATAAAACTTTAAACTTCCTAAGATGTTATTAAATAAAAATTTGATTTTTACCATTAAATGTCTCACGAGGGTTGATATGCAGGTAAAACACACCAAATCCCTTCTAAGAGACGTTTCCTTCCATTTTAGCTTAGGTAGAACTCCCTTGATATCCAATTTAAAGGAAGAACGGCTTTATATTCAAAACTGGCGAGATGGCAACGAGAAACTACCCCTATAGTTATCGCAAGAAGAAGTCATGACATTTCTCCGATATTAATAGATATCTGTGAAGCGTCATCTAGAATGGAATGAAAACATACAAGAATATACTTAAAAGTATGGATAGTATATCTGTGTCATTTTTCAGGTTTACAATATTTTAAGGCCTCTAGATAAGATAAACAAAACAGGATTATTGCAAGATAAATTCACATCTACATTAGTTATTATTTGACTTACCAATCAAATGTCTACCTGTTCTAGATATTGATTAGTCAATCGCAACTGAGAATGACGAATTTATAGCGTAGAAATGACGGAGATATTCTAGCCGAAAAAAGATAAATACTTTTGCTAGTTTTCTCTGTTTGAAAGTAGTGTTACTTATTAATTAAATCATCATTGGCCTATTATTATACTAGCAGTATAGCCCGGCGTTGCTCGGGTGTAATGAAAACTTTAAAACTAACCCATGCTCCTGGAGCTCAGACACTTCGGACGTTGGCACGAAAGACTAAAAAGCAATAGTTGTTTCCAGTTAAAGCGAAACCGTAGACTGAAAGAAAAATGAATAGATGTAAGTCAAATTTTGATTTCCTGGTATCGATATCAAATAAGTTTTTTTCATCGTAAACTGAATTTTGAAGGCTAAATATGTCCTTTGAGTAAATGCTATCATGGCTGAGACTAAGAACTACAATTATACCTACTTAGAGCCAAACCCGAAGCAAAATCTAAAATAAAAGGGCTGAAAAAATACTGGCAGATAAACAGACACACACACAAACATCTTTCCTTTTATATATATATATATATATATATATTATCAATTTTCTGCACTATTGTAAGAACTGCAACCTTGGAACTTCTGAATATCGTTTCTTATGTCTTTGTCTATGAGTGCATCAAATTTGATAAAAATCGAACCTCTCCTTCTATAACCCGATTTTTTCGATTATCGATTTTCGATATTTATCAGGAGTATCTCGACATAAAACCTAGCTAAGAACACTCGAAGACGCTTATAGTACAACTGTGTAAATTTTCAAGATAATCGGTTCAGCCGTTTCAGAGTCTATAGGTAACGGACACACACAGACAAAGTTCCATTTATAAATAAGTTTAGATTTTCAATTCATAATTTATCTTATTTTGTTTTTCTTTTTTACGTGTTAGCGCTTAGAGTTCTTCATTTTTCACTTTTTAATGTCAGTTTTCCTTGTCATTTTCTTGTTTAAATTGTGAAAAGTTCTCATCTCTATTAACATCGCTTCTGTTTATTTACACGATTTTCCCCCTCTTTCTTCACGTCTCAAATTCTATTCACTGTCCTCCACTCTTTCCCCTTTCCTTTTGACATACATTTTTTTTTTCTTTCTTCACCTGTTTATATGAAAGTGCATTCGAAATCTCTTTAACCCTTTCACTCGTGTCTTTTTGGTTGCGTGTTTTATTTCTTCTTCTTATTCTTCTTCTTCTTCTTCTTCTTATTATTATTATTATTATTATTTTATTTTTCGTTACTCTTCTTTTCTTTTCTTTTTGGTGTTACGTTGGTATTGGCGATCCATTTCTCTTGAAGTCTCTCGTCCGCTCAAGAGGCAGCAGGCTTCGCGTCTCTCTATTCACATCTGCTGCGAATCAGGCTCTCTCTTGGAAACAGTTGGACCGAAGTTAGTTGCTTGCTCAAGCGGCTATGATTGCATTTGGGATGTGTCTATGGTTTTGGACATCGCCCCGCCGAGTCGGGCAGTTGTACTTGTCTTTCATCATTAGCACATTTGAGGGAGGGGGAGGAGGAGAAGAAGAAACCGAATGAAAGTAAGAATTTGGTTGATGGTAAGAAGCAGATAAAGATTAGTGTCGGTGGGGGGGGGGAAGGAAGTCAAAAGAAGAAAACCTCAAAAGAGAATTAAACAAAAGGAAAGAAATAACATGGAGGAGAATATGAAGGTAAGGAAATACATTGGCGGTTAGATACAAGTAAATGGCAAAAGGGAAAAAGATATGTAATTACGATTGAATAAAGTTTTTAGTATTAAGTAAAGAGAAAAGACAATGTGTTAGAAAACTGCACATCACTGGAAATGGTCCGGTCGAAAGCCATGCTCAACAAAAAGAAAAAAGTAATAGGAGACAAGTGAAGAAAGTAAATCAAATTATTTGAAGAGAATTTTTCAATAAAAGGGGAGGGCAGTTAAAGAGGAAAATGAAAGTGGGCCGAAAGAAATGGCACACAAAATAAAAACAGCTGAATAAAATAAATCCAATGACGAATTACAAAACAAAGGAGGTTTTTTGTAAACATAAAAATTTGTTTTGTTTTCCTAAAAAAAATAAAACAATCTATACTTACACATAATGAGGAAGTCGGAAGTCATTATTTAGAGTGGAATGATACAGGCCAAACCTCTCTCACACACACACGCATACTTAATTTTTTTTTCAAGAAAAATAATGTTAAAGTCAGCTATAGTTGCTTTACAAAACATAGATAAATACTTCGTTAGAATATTCCGTTAAAAAACAAGGTAGGCAGAAATAAAAAAATAAGCAGAAATTATGTAAACATAACATTATTTTGTTTAACACAACCTTCAGTAGTAACGTCCAAATTAACATTGTTAAACTCTTCCTAAATTTAATTCGCAGACATTTCTACCATTCACCCACACTAAAATAAAAACAATCTTCAACAAAAACGATATTATACTCAGTTATATATGCGTTAAGATGAATATATTTCAGAACATAATATTATGATATCAAATAAATACTTGGCCCACCTTATTCCCTTTCTTTTCCTCTTTCTTTTTTCTTTCTTCCTTTTTTTCTTTTCCTCCGCAAATATTACTGTTAATTAACTATTAGTTACGCCCATTTGAGTTCATTTCTCTGCATGTTAATATTTTTTAATTTTACATTTTTAATTTAATTAAAATTTTAATTCTAGTTTTTTATCTACAGGTATTCTTAGGATATTTAAATTTTACACTTTTTATTAAAAATAGTAACCTAAATTTATAAGATTTATCTCCCATGAACATCAAATGAAATTCAAGTCAATTAAACAATCAATTTGAAAATTGCACCTAATGATTGCACAAAGCATGTAAATGGTGCCATCGACATAGGACAATATGAAATTTATATATATATATATATATATATATAATAGCACTGTTCATACTACACTGATCGCTGTCTTATTAACACCTCTATAATAATACTATATATATATATATATATATATATATATATATATATATATATATTCATTGCTGAATGAACAATGCGTTCATTCAGCAACGAATTAGAACACTCTCAACTATTGGGCTTGTATAATGATAATATACACGCTAAAAAGTCTGTCTCCTTCTAGCCAGCTCTCGTAGCTCAGAGGTAGAATCGCCGACTGACGCCAATTCAGTCATGTTTCAATCCTAGGTAAAAAGCAATCGGCTGTCTAATCGTACTGATGAGCTGTGATACAGCGAAACAGATCTGTCTGCAGATTACTATATGTGTGTGTGTGTGTGTGGCAATATTGATTTTAGAATATATGTATTTCGTAACAGATCAAATTATCTACTCACTTAACTTATCCTTAATAAGTGAATATATATATATTTATTTGTCATTGCTATATCTCCTGACATCAAGCATTGTAATTATGATAATAGCTTGTCTGAAATACACTAGTCGACCATCCTTTTTTCTTTTTCTTGCAGAACAATGTTTTTTTGTTTTTTTTGTGTATATATATATATATATATATATATATATATGTGTGTGTGTTTGTGTGTAATGGAAGAGTAGAAACAAAATTTACCGATTTTTACTTACCTGGTTTCAAATGGTTGACATTACGGGGGTGGAATAATTGTGATTCGCCGAGTAGTGACTAACAAAATAAACTTTCAACTTTCAATAAATCTTCTTCTGGTTTCGAATACCGATTGTAAGCAATATCGGCCAAACATAATATATTTTCATTTTATATTGTTTTTAACTTCGATGCTTCAATCTGTTCCCCGAGAGAAATATTTGGGCCATGCCAAGGGTCGATTATTAGTTATACCTTGTTTTTAATATTTCTTTCAGTAATATTTCCTATGTTTAAGATTTTTTATGCCTGTACTGGAACATTTAAGTTTTTTGCCGAATACACTACAGCTCAGATGTATTCAGTTCCAACAAAATTTTGAACAATAATGACTGTTCTCGAAGTTATAGAATTTTAATTTTCACATTGATTTTAGGATGAGGTTCCTGGTCTTTTAATTTTATTTATTTACTAGCAGTATAGCCCGGCGTTGCCAGGGGGTAATGAAAGCTTTAAAACTAATTCATGGTCCTGGAGCTCAGAATCTTTGAACGTTGGCACGAAAGACTAAAAAGCAATAGTTGTTTCCAGTTAAAGCGAAACCGTAGACTGAAAGAAAAATGAACGGATGTAAGTCAAATTTTGATTTCCTGGTCTCGATATCGAATAAAGTTTTTTCGTCGTAAACTGAATTTTGAAGGCTAAATAAGTCCTCTAATTAAATTGTATCATGGCTGAGACTAAAAACTACAATTATCCATACTTAGAGCCAAACCCGAAGCAAAAACTAAAATAAAAGAGCTGAAAAAAATACAGACATACAGGCAAATAAACAGACACACACACAAACATCTTTCCTTATATATATAATCGATTTTCTGCACTATTGTAAGAACTGCAACCTTGAAACTTCTGAATATCGTTTCTTATGTCTTTGTCTATGAGTGTATCAAATTTGATTAAAATCGGACCACTCCTTCTATAACCCGATTTTTTCGATTATAGATTTTCGATATTTATCGGGGTACCTCGACACAAAGCCTAGCTAAGAACACTCGCAGACGCTTATAGTACAACTGTGTAAATTTTCAAGAAAACCGGTTCAGCCGGTTCCGAGTCTATAGGTAACGGACACACACACACACATACACACACACAGACAAAGTTCCATTTATAAATAAGTTTAGATTTATTTTATTCTATTTTATTTTATTCATTTGTTTATTTATTTATTTTGCTGAGATTTCCATCAGACTCGCATCCCAGGTTAAATTACTAACTTTCTTCTCATACGTTTCATGGTCTTATAACCGGACAATAACACGGGTCTCATTATCCTCATTTTTCTAGGATTTGTTATCTGCACCAGATTCTCGTCTGTTCTTTCATTCTCCTCCCACTCTAACATTTTAGCCACTACGCTCACTGACCTTCTTCTTAAATCACTTTCAGCCATCAGTCTTTTCTCTTTTCATGATGTCATCGTGCTTTCTCTGTTAACGTTTCTCTTCCTCCCGACACGAGGCTCGATGACTTTTGCCACCATCTGTCTCTTCGACCAAGTTTGGTAAAGATTATATCGTTGTCCGTCTGTCTATATAACCTATTCTGACTCTCTTTCTGCTATTATTTTGACTGCGTATATAAGTTTGTGCTCGATTTGTAACATCTGACGCATAACAAAAACAACATTATTAGGTTGAATTTTGAATAATTTCCGCTTGTAATTAGCTACTTTATTCCTGAAAAAAAAAAGGGCGGTATATTTTTTTATGCATGTTACTTAAAACGTTACTTAAAACGTTTATTTAGGCATGTTACTTAAAACGTTACTTAAAACTTAAAACGCTTTGTTGCTACGTACTAATCAACTCTTTGATAATTTTTGAGTAACATCCCACACGTTTTGAGTTCGAGTTTTGTTTAATGGCATATCAGCCTCTGAGGGTTATTTCCTGCCAATAAGGTGGGGGTTTAAGATTTTTTTTTAATGTTTGGTTATAGTGAAAAGGTTGATTTAGTCCGATTTTAATGAAAGTTTTTTGTTTTTATTCTTTTTTTTTTTTTTTTTAGAAAACTGAAACTGTTTTCTAGTTTTGTATTCAAAAATGTTTTGCTGAGAATAAATAATGTTTAAATAATAATAGGTTATATTTTTCATTGAAAAATGTATATTTTTCTGTAAAAGTCTTCATATATATATATATATATATATATATATATATATATAAAAATTAAAATAGGATTAGTTCAAGAATGTTGAATGACCATTTCGATATGAAAATCCCCACAAGGGATAACACATCACCTCAGCAACAAAAAGTTTCTGAAAGGATTTTTTTTTATTGCTGAGGTGATGTGTTATCCCCCGTGGGGATTTTCATATCGAAATGGTCATTCAACATCCTTAAATTAATCTTATTTTAATTTATATTTGCTCTGTAATATTTTATTACATGGAGCTCTCTTCCTGTACCCTTTTTTAATATTAAAATAATTTTTTTAATATTAATTAGGACCGGGTTTTTGGAATTTACCTTCCTGCTTTTTCCGCTTGGATTAAAGTATCTGAATAAATATATATATATATATTTCTATAAAAGTGTATTTTTATACTTTCATAGTGTTTTGACCCCCCATATGGGGGTTAACTATTTGTCCATAGCTGGGACCCTAACAGGTGCTACCACTCCGAGTCAGGGTGGACCAGAGAACAACAGCAATAAAGAGGTGGTTCCGTGCTCCCCACAACCTTCCAATCAGAGGCCTTAATGCTGGATGTAATTTACCGTCATGCTCAGGACCCCCACACGTTTAGATATGAAAAAGTTTTCTCCAAATTTTTAATCTAATTTTTCTTTGCGAATTTTTTGTTTTTTTTGTTTTTTGTTTTCATAAAACTGTTTTAAAATAGTTTGCTGGGTAAAATGTAATAATCGATTGGTGCAAGGTTAGGTGAATATGGAGGGCGAAATAGTACCGACTAGCAGAGGTCCAAAATATTTTCTTGCCGTATACTCTATAAATACTTTCACGACTTCTGCTCCGATGAACTTAGATCACTGGTGCCCCCTAAATACTAGAGATACTAGATTAGCAACTAGATCCCACCCTTTTACAGTGAAACCGATAAAATGCAGCCGTAACTTCTACTCCAACAGTTTCTTTCCTCACACTTCCCGACTGTGAAATTCTCTTCCACACGATTGCTTCCCCGACGGCTACAATCTCCAGGAGTTTAAATGTAAGGTCAATTGACACCTCCTAACACACTAACCTGCTTCCATTCTATCAAACACTCTTCCCATCTGCCCAACCCTCATCCTCGGTATCCTTACTCATCTGTCACCTTCCTCCTGACATTCCCTATGTCTAACCACTCCTTCTCTTTACCTTCTCCTATGTAACCCCATGCGCAATAGTGGCAGTGGAATGCCTTGCTTGGAGTGAGATGATTAAAAAAAAAATACGGATTTGCTTTTGTTGTTATTCATTCAAATTAGCTAAAGAATACGTACATTCGTAGACGTACAAAAATATTATCTTAAATTTATTTTGATTGTTATTCGCAACTACTTTCGGACTAGTGTCTCTATCTTGGTTGATAATATAAGAACGTTTCGATTGTTGTTTGCCCGCCGGTTTTCTTCAAGTGCCTATTGATCGAGATTCTCATCTGGGGTTTTTCAAACAGTACCTTTTAACTTCCGGGGTAAATTTTTCTTGTTCCACAACCCATGCCTAACGGATGATCCCACATGTAGTAGTAATTCTAACACTTTCCAACACAAACTTTCAGAACAGTTCTTCGTCGCATTTCTCTCTCTCTCTCTCTCTCTCTCTCTCTCAATTTTTGGAGATTATAGCTGTCTGGAAAGCAAGTAAATAGAAGGGAACTCCACAGGCGGGAAGTGCGTGAAAAGAAGCTAATGGGGTAGAATTTGCGCTTGTAATTTACTTGTTTCACAGTAAAAGGGTGGGACACACACTTACTGGCCAACGAACAGAACGGTGTATTCATCCATTAAACTAAGTCTAAAATTCACTCAGCGAACCAAGCAACCAATGACAATTAGAAAATAGCCCACCACCTTGAACCCTCTGTTCCACCATTTTTCATCTGAGGTTTGCCAGTCAGTCACGTGGCTAGAAATCTCCATTTTTTTTTTTTTTTTTTAAGAGAAGTTTTCTACATATGGAATTCGGAGTAAAACGAATTTTCGAAGGTTTCAAGATTTGTGTAGATATCGGCCTTGATTTGATCAAGTGAATTACACGCAACCGAGGCGCGTTTGATATAATTCATTTTTATAATATTCATGATGTTTCCTTAAAAAAAAAAATTCTATAAATGGTGCAGCCTTCTTAATTTATTTGTATTTTTCTCGTTGCATTTCCTTCTTTTTTTTTTCCTCGTCGTTTTCTCCATCTGCATAAAGTTTTCTCCGCGTTTTTTCGTGTTTATTACTTTCGTTCTTTATCAAGTGCACGCCCAATTGTTTCTAGTTCATAAATTACCCTGTTCCTCTCAATTAGTGTACTTTTCCCCTCTTTTTTTTTAATTTCTTTATTCGACTTCCGTCTCTCTGTACATTTTCATCTTTCTCTATCGATCTTTGCTTTTTGTCATATTCACATTATGTTTCACTAATCTTCCATCTCTTTATTTTACTACCTCAATAGTTTTTTTCTTTGTCTTTCCATTTATTTTGCATTTCTTTTAGCCTTGTTAACTTGTATTTTTCCGGTTTGTAGTTATTTTATCTTTCACTTTCTTTTATTTATTTATTTGTATAGTTAGATCTTGAAGGCTATCACAATGCGTTTAGTAAAATAAAGGAAGGTAAAGAAGTTGTTAGGTTATTTATATACAATCATATCGCCCCAAGCAAAGCATTTTACTGCCACTGTTTTGCAGAGTTTACATAGGAGGAAGAGTGACAGGTTATAGGGGGGGGCGACAGAAAGTGGGGAAGATAAGAATTAATGTGGCCATAAAGTGAGTGATCAGTTTATATATTGATTGTAATGTAGAATTGATCCCCCCGCTTTCTATCCACATTATCATCATCATTTATCCATCACACCCAGATGGTGCATAGGGCAGCAACTTTTTGTTGCTGTTTCTGTAACAAACTGGGTTTTTTTTACGGGGCAGGATTGTTACCCCTGCCCCCAAACCGGTGGACCATTCTTGGTCCTTACGTTTACAGCACCTGGTGTTCCGAAATGGTCACCCATTTAAGTACTGACCAGACTCGATGTTGCTTAACACGATATAGCCGTAGACAATTATCCACATTATAATAGTATAGAATGTTTTTTATAATCATATCGCCCCAAGCAAGGCATATTACTGCCACTGTTTTTCAACGGGTTACATATTTTTTTTTTAATCATATCACCCCGAGCAAGGCGGTAACGCCACTGATGTGCAGGGGGCTACGTGAGAGTGAAAAGATTAGAAAAAAGAAAGCCAGAAACCACATCCTGAACAGGGAACAAGGGATGAGCCTCTACACCTGTACAATAGACGTGGGTGGAGTGTGAACCAGGCGATAGTCTAGTCTATCAACTCTAATTGAAAAATAAATAAATAAATAAGATAAAAATAAAAAGTAGGGGCGTTGAGTTAACTAAGTTTTAACTTAGTTAAAGTCCAGTAAAAAAAAAATTTCGTTGAAAAAAATACAAAAAAAACGCACTCGTTCAAATAACTATGAAACTTTTAAAATTAGCCACAATAAAAAATTAAAATCAAATAAAATCAAAGCAAAATCATTACTTACTAGTATAGTTGTTCCTAACACCCCGCCAAAAAACAACACGTGCTCAACCAGTGATAGAAGAGAAGGAAAGTTATGAGAAAGAGTGACAGTTTATAGAGGGTATCAGGAAGTGGGTAAGAGAAGGATGAGAATACTGATGAGTGGACTGGACAGAGAAAGAGCATGAGAGAGAGGATGCAAGTTAGTGTGATAAGAGATGACTATTGACTTTACATTTAAATTTTTGGAGATTATAGCTGTCGGGAAAACAAGTAAATGGAAGGGGATTTCACAGGCGGGAAGTGCGAGAAAAGAAGATCCTGGAGTAGAATATGCGTTTACAATTTACTTGTTTCACAGTAAAAGGGTGGGACCTAGTTGCTAATCTTGTGGCTCGAATAAATTTATATATAGGGGGCACCAGTGAGCTAAGTTTATCGGAGCAGAAGCCTATTTATTATAAATTACTATTTCGAGATCAAAATCTCATCTTCAGAATGGCAGTAGAGCTTCCGTCCGATTTCATGCCTTTCTCTGACGCAAGCTCTCCTATTCTTGAGATGAGATTTTGATCTCGAAATAGTAATATATAATAAATAGGTAATAACCAACAACTTCTTTAGCTAATTTATTTTACTAATCGTGACAGCCTTCAAGACCTAACCATACACCTAATATACACAATGCTTCAAGCAAATTACAAAACTTTCCTTTCTTTTTTTTATTTAAAGAGGGATGTGCGTTGTGGTTCGGTGGATATAGGCTCGGAATGAGAAATCGGGGAGCCGAGTTCGAATTCCAGTTGAATTCATTGCATTGACTTACGCGCAAATACCCTTGGGAAAGGTATTAATCCGTCTCTTCCCTCCAGTTATGGGTTAAATAACAGGACAGATTGGGTTCTGTAGCCTTGGTCGGCAACCAGTCTACCGCAGAAAGCAATGGCAACCTAGTGCGGGATAATCTTCGGCCCAGTCAGTCATGTCTCTTTGGAGATATGATCGTCCAAGCGTGTATCACGTATGGTACTTAACTGACTGACTGAATATAATAGTTGAAATAATGATTAAGGCTTCTACTGGTCATAAAGTGGGGGATCAGTTTATTACTTCATAACAATAGGAAACCGATCCCCCACTAATTACTACATAATAATATAATACATTTCTTTCCCCTCTCCATATGAGTCAAATAACAGGACAGATTGGGTTCTATAGCCTTGGTCGGCAACCAGTCTACCGCAGAAAGCAATGGCAACCTACTGCGGGATAATCTTCTGCCCAGTCAGTCATGTCTCTTTCGAGACATGATCGCCCAAGCTTGTATCACGTATGGCACTTAACTGACTGAAAGTGAGTCCAGGATACGTCCTTGTTTTACTAATTCTTTTCATTTACACTGATACTCTTTTTCTTTTCTAACTTCCTTTACTTCCGCTCTTTTTCTTTGTTTCCTTTTTATACTCTTTTGTCAACACGCAATCTTTCTCTTCTAATTCTACCATCCAGTTGGGATTTATTTTTTTCTTATTCATTACAATTCCTCCTCCATTCTTTTGAAACGTTCAACTCTTCCTCAGTTCCTCCTCATAGTTTATATTTTGTGGGTTTGGATTCAAGCCAATCCCTATTTCACTTATTTCAAACTTTTTGGTATTTTTATTTCTTTGCATCTTATTAGTCCACTCCTGTCGGCAATTTCCGATTTTCCCTGTTGCCATGCCTCTATTTATACTAAAACCACCCAGCCTCTTCTTTTCTCTCATGCAAACGAAACAGAAAAAAAATTCTCATAAAACTCTAAAAGGCACGCATCATCACGAAACAAAAGAAATATCTGTAACGTAGTATTTAACAAAAACTAGTTGAGTTTAGTATAGCCAGCTCTATAAGCAAAATGCATGTTATTTATTGTTTATATATATATATATATATATATATATATATAGTGTATCGAGCAACAGATAATTTTCTAAACATATACTGTTAAATATAAGAGACAATGAATGTCTATTATGTTTAATCATGAGCCGTTCTAAACGTCGTATTTTGGTTTTACTTTCAGTTGAAAATAAAGACAAAAATTCTCCAACATTTGGATATTTTTTTTATTAAGTTCCTTTTAAGCTTTCAGCTCACATGAGCTATCTTCAGAGAGGTTACAAGGACGTTAACATAAAAACTCCACCATCAGCGACGATTTTATCTTGTGTTGACATAAAACTTTACTAAGCAACGATAAAAGTTACCAAAAATAGCAAACGCAGTTCGACAATTTGTAATGCGTTTCTATAACGTCACACCGCGTGAGAGCTCGAAATGTTAACAGAACCATATATTCTAATGCAATGTAATGTGTTATGACCAGATTTAAACGTGATTTTATTAAGTGTGGATTGTTTGGGGTTAATGCAGATAGCCTCCAATATCTGAGGGTTCTTTTTATTGTGTGTATTATAATCATATCGCCCCAAGCAAGACATTTTACTGCCACTGGTGTGCAGGGGGTTACATAGGAGGAAAGTCAATGAAAAATGCATCGCCAATTGTTATGACTTTTCCAAGAAGTCATAACAAATAACAGATTATAAAGCAAAGGAAGTTGGGGTGAAATATGATCTCCTACGTCCAGAAAACACATGGAATCTAAAAACAAAAGTCTAGGTTTTGAATTTATAGATTAATACAGTACATGCGTCCATCAGCTCCTTACTTTCCGATTTCGAAAAGGCGATACTTTAGCGTAATAACATACTTCTGACTTAAAGAGTTTGAGTTTTGTTTAACGGCATATCAACCTCTGTGGGTTATTTAATGCCAAAATGGTGGGGTTTTAAAGTATCTTTTTAAATGTTCAGTTATAGTGAGTAAGTTGATTTAGTTAGATTTTCATGAAAATTTTTTATTTCATTCTTATTTTATTTGAGAAAACTGAAAATGTCTTCTAGTTTCGTATTCAAAAACGTTTTGCTGAGAATATTTTTTTTTCTTCAAAAATGTATTGTTTGTAATATTCTCCCTTCAAAAAATGTATATTTTCTATAAAAGTTTATTTTTATGTATATATTTCTATAAAAGAGTATATTTATAGTTTTTAATTGTTTTGACCCCAGTTTGGGGATTAACTATTTGCCCATACTTGGGACCCCTAACAGGTGCTACCACACCGGATCAGGGTGGACCTGGGAACAACAGCAATTAAGAGAAGGTTCCATGCTTCACACAACCTCCTAATCAGAGGCCTTGCTGCCGGATGCAGTTTACCGTCATACCCAGGATCGACTTAAAGAGTATTATTACTTTTATATATCAAAAGAAAATAGTTTACATGTGATCTGCAGTTTCATTATGCGTTTCACATCGAAAAACTTCATAAATGAATAATGGTCATGGCAACGTCCGAATAAGTGAAATTTGATAACAGTAAAATAACTGAATAAAAAACAAACAAACACGAAGTTAATGCATTATAGACAATCATTTAGTTTTACGTTAATTCTGTTAGAGACCTTGTAACCTCATACAACGAAGGCCTTAGTGGGAAAGGTAAATTTCTCTGTGATGGTTTCTCAATCACATCAACAAATTTACCCTTTATGTAAATAATTATTTGAATTTTTGCGATGTTTTTACTCGTTACATCTGTTTTATGTTATTTCTCTTTCAAAGTTTAAAATTTGCTACGTTTTTATCAAAATTAGAATTTTCTTTCCTTTATCATTTTATTATTATAATCATATCGCACTAAGCAAATAATTTTACTGTCATTTTTTGCAGGGGGTTACATCGGAGTAAAGTTATGAGAAAGAGTGACAGATTATAGGGGGCGTCAGAAAGTGGGGAAGAAAAGGATGAAAATGCTGATGAGAGAGTAGACAGAAAGGAGCATGAGAGAGAGGATGCAGGTTAATGAGATAGGAGATGACTATTGGCTTTACATTTAAATTCTTGGAGATTGTAGCTGTCGGGCTACATATCTATCTATCTATCTTTCTGTCTATCTATTTTTATGATCATATCGCCCAAAGCAAGGCATTTTACTGCCACTCTTTGGCAGGGGGTTACATAGGAGGAAAGTTATGAGAAAGAGTGACAGGTTATAGGGGGTGTCAGGAAGTGGGAAAGAGAAGGATGAAAATACTGATGAGAGTGAAGTGGACAGAGAAAGGAGCATGAGAGAGAGAATGGTGTTAGTTAGATAGGAGATGAATATTGACTTTACATTTAAATTCTTGGGGTTGTAGCTGTCGGAAAAACAAGCAAATGGAAAGGAATTCCACAAGCGGCAAGTGCGAGAAAAGAAGCTGATGAAGTAGAATTTGCGTTTACAATTTACTGGTTTTACACTAAAAGAGTGGGACCTAGTTGCTAATCTTGTGGATTGAGTAAATTTATATATAGAGGACACCAATGAACTAAGTTTATCGGAGCAGAATCCGTGAATTATTTGTAGAAGAGACACAGAGAAGCCACATTTCGCCGGTGAGAATGTGACTGTATCCGAGGTGCCAAGTCGGGTTCTATCATATTACAGATTCTTCGTTGGACCTTGTCCAGGCCACCCAGGTGGATGGCAACAGCATTCGACCAGATATGGCTGCAGTATTCAATGCACGGGCGGATGGTAGATTTGTAGATGTACAACATTGTTTCTTAGGAAATTTATTTCCACGGTTTTGAAATTGTATTCGCCATTTTGTAAATGTTTCATTTCGCCGCTTTTTATTTATCCAACGAACTTGCTTCAGTTTTCGTTTTAGATTATCTCGTGTTTTAACTATAACTAACTAGCAGTATAGCCCGGCGTTGCTCAGGTATAATGAAAACTTTAAAACTAATCCATAGTCCTGACTCTTTGGACGTTGGCACGAAAGACTAAAAAAGCAATAGTTGTTTCCAGGTAAAGCAAAACCGTAGACAGAAAGAAAAACGAATGGATGTAAGTCAAATTTTGATTTCCTGGTATCGATATCAAATAAGATTTTTTCGTCGTAAACTGAATTTTGAAGGCTAAATAAGTCCTTTGATTAAATGGTATCATAGCTGAGACTAAGAACTACAAGTATCCATACTTAGAGTCAAACCCGAAGCAAAAACTAAAATAAAAGGGCTGAAAAACTGATTTGGATCAGACCCGGTAGGATATCGGGGTATTGATTTCCAATATTGGAGTCAAATAAGTTATCCAAGGATAGAACTGCAACCTTGAAACTTCTGAATATCGTTTTTTATGTCTTTGTCTATGAGTGTATCAAATTTGATTAAAATCGGACCACTCCTTCTATAACCCGATTTTTTCGATTATCGATTTTCAATATTTATCGAGGGTACTTCGACACAAAACCTAGCTAAGAACACTCGCAAACGCTTATAGTACAACTTTGTAAATTTTCAAGAAAATCGGTTCAGCCGTTTTGGAGTCTATAGGTAACGGGGACACACACACACACACACACACAGTTCCATTTATAAATAAGTTTAGATAGATTTAGATATCTGATGTAAACCAGATATACTCTTCATGTTCTGGATACACAACCCCAATATATATTGCTTTTGACTCCCTCATTTCAATTTCTTTGTCATTTTTAATAACATCCTTTTTTTTTTTTTTTTTGCTAAAAATACATTAAACTGGGAATTACTATAAATAGAGAAATTATGATGCCGTCGATACAAAACGTATGATGATATCAACTGTCCTAATTCTATCTATGATAGACCTTCACAGGTTTTAGAAATAGAGGGTATATAACTCAGACAATGGTAAGTGGCAATGACGATTTCATCAAGGTTTTCCTGAGAGGTATTTCTGTCGCACTCTGTGTGATTATATACTTCTGTATTTTATACTAAATTCGTAGCCTAAAATATAACAGATGGCTTGTATCTAATTATTTCTATTAATTAAAAATTGAAATATAATTTTAGAAACATTTTGAAAATCTGGATACACGAATTCGGCACTCATTTTGAATTATTTCAAATCTTATTAAACTCCTGATTATTAGATTAAAACTTATTCTCGCTGAATAGTTTTAATTTTCTTTTTGAAGAAAATAAATTGTTATCCCTCATCTCGGTTTACATGACTTTCAACAGACTGTTTTATTTCATCTTTGAATTGCTATGCGTTCTTAGAGATATACTGGAATGGTTTTTAGTTATCTTCTCTACAATTAACTTTCCCTTTTATTAGATTGGCTGCCCCGCTATAGAGACTCTGGTCTTGTCTGCTATTTAATCCCTATGGTGGGAGAAGAAAAATGGGTTCATGCCTTATCTAAGTGCATCTGTGTAAAAGTGAACGAAAAAGATAAGCCCAGAATTTGCACTGTGTCTACTAATATCGCCAATCCTTACATCTTTACCAGAAAAATATCATGAGAAAATATTTTATTTTGATAAGTACTAGAAAGTGGTTCTCTCTCGGAGGAAAATATTTTTTTACCTTCTAAAAAGAAAAAACCCAGAATTTGATATATATATAAGAGATAAATTGATAATTTAAACAGATAAAAAAAAAATATGAAAATTCAAAACCTGATTGCCATGTTATCGTGTCAACGAAGACGTTACTGCATTTTCATTGAAATATGGCAATCATTGCTTCAAACGAATAAAAATAGAACAAAATGCGAAAAAATCTCGGATCTAATCGTGGATATAAAGTTTGGAATAAAGTATTAAAAAAAAAATTTCTCCAAGCGTCTCCAAACTCCAAGGGTTCAAGTGAGAAAAATCGGTTTTCCAGAAGAGCGGCGGACGAAAAACAACAACAAAAAAAAAAATGCCACCTCGAGCCGTTGCCTTGTTTCTTTACTTTTATTGCCATTTTAAAAAGATTTTTAAAAGAAAAAAATATTTATCTGATTTTTGTTTTTCATCTTTGTACTAAGTGTTTATTTCATTTTTCAACGATTTTATTTTTAGATTTATCTTATTAGCACGAAATGTTGTGAAAACTGTGAATTTACACATTCTTAAAAAAAAAACCATCTCATGAACGCATGCGTACAAGATGTCTCCTCATTCAGTTAACCACTCCTTACAGAACTGTGCTATAAAAAAAGAGGAAAGAAGACGCCAAAGTTGTTTGAAAATAACACGATAACACTAAAAAGGATCAATGATCGTTAGTTTTACCAATAAGATAGAGAGAAGGTGAGGGAGAAATAATACAATCAAATGATATTGCCTCCCAGAAATATTTTCTGCAATGTGCGAGTGCTTACGCATGCGCACGCAACTTCTCATATAAAACGGACAGGATATGTTATTTTGGGGAACTCATTATTGCTGGCATTATAGTCGTCGTTGTTGTTGTTGTTTCATTTCAATTTTATTCCCTCTCCCAGTTTCTTGCTATAATTGTAATTTATTTCTTCACTCGACAAAAATATATTTTAATGAATATCACAGAGTATCGGCTTTTGTGTTCAAATGTGTGCACGAACGCTTCATGATATAGTATGAAATCCGTGTAAGCGTTTTTCCTATATTTTCATTTGTCTTCAATAATTGTTTTTTTTTCTTTTCCTTATTGATATTATCTTACCAATTCCTTCTCTCATTCACTTTCATTATTTTTCTTCTTTTTGTTTTTAGCCTAAGAAACTTTGTTTCATTCCTCATGACATTATTATTATTATTATTATTATTTATTTATTCGTTTGTGCAGATATTTCTTTCTCTTATATTCATTGAATTTTTCTGTCATCTCCTTTCAATCTTGGTCATACTTCTTATGGAATCGTTCGCTCTCTTTTGCCATCTTTAATTTTAAATATAGCTTCTTTATTATTTTGATTTCTACATTCTCTTCTTTCGACATTTTCTTTCATTCAATCTAATTCAGTCACACTAAATTCAACTTTTTTCTTAATAGTTTTATTTATCATCATGCTACTAATCAATTATTTTCATTTTATTTTAGCTAACTTTTCTTACTCTTAGCAAAAATTTGTCGGTACGAAGACATCAGAGACAGTTTCCGGTATTTTCTCAAAAGTTTGTCTATTATATTTTTGAGATGAGGTAGCATTTACAGTATTTACATTATTCGGACTATTGTCCTCATCTTTGTTGCCATTTGGACGACGTTTAATAATAGATCATTCTATTTGTCTATATTTCTGAGATGAGGTAGTATTTACAGTATTTACATTATTCGGACTATTGTCCTCATCTTTGTTGCCATTTGGACGACGTTTAATAATAATTCATTCTATTTGTCTATATTTCTGAGATGAGGTAGTATTTACAGTATTTACATCATTCGGACTATTGTCCTCATTTTTGTTAGCATTTGTACCATTTTCGGCCGTTGTACGCGTCTTCAAGTACTAGGAATTTCGAACCGGACTCTTTATTACAATCACTGGGGTATATCATCCTCATGACTTCTTGATTGGAAGTCACGAGTTATCTCCCTCTAACCCTGCAAGTTACTTGTTCACCACTGCTCTCGCCTGGTATTGAACTCACAAAAGGAACAAACCACTGGGCCATGTGTCCTTAAGGACAAGAACAGCTGAATTTTGGGGACTTATAAACCTAATGTCTAGCAACCCTTTTTTTTTTACCAGAGTTCACATTGCATTTTTTTTTTATGTTAATGGTTTTCTCTAGTATTTTTTACTCATATTGCAATTTTGACACAAATGATTTTCTCTGGCAGTCCGTATTATTCCCATATTGTGTTCATCTCTAGGCTTGGGCGGCTTATGAGATTTTTGAAGCCTAGCATATATGCTGATTCCTTAAATTTACGTAGCTTCCAGTGGCGTTCTCTATCTATTATATGAATATAGACGTTGGTTTGTTCCTGACTTGACTCTCTTGAGATGTGAATTCAATACCAGGCTACAGCACTGTTGAACAAGAGGGAGATAACTCATGACTTTCAATCAAACTTTTACGCAAGGAATGAGGATGATATACGCCAGTGATTGTAATAAAGGGTTCGGTTCGAAATTCCTATCACCTGAAGAAGGCCGGCGCGTACAATTATCGAAATGTCGTACAAATGGCAACAAAGATGAGCAGAATATTTCTCAAATGTTATTTGTTACTAACAAATTAAAGACTTTGTTTCCTGATAATTATTTTAGTAGAGCTTCGAAGTTCTTCACTATTTTCTGCAAATGAATGTTACCTTCTACAATTCTTATTGTTGTCTATTTTCTGCGATAGGAATGGTTTTAATTGTGTTAGCCAACGCAAAGTTCAGCAGTATATGTCTTGTTCTTTCTGATCATCGTCTTAGAACCTATAATATATATTGAGTTTTTCATTTTAATTTTCGTAATTTCGAATTTTACAGTTGGCTTTAATAGTTAATTTTTATAATTTGTTACGAAAAATGTTCTATAACTAATAAAGATAAAAATATACCATTTTTTAATCGTATCACCCCGAGAAAGGTGGTAACGCCACTGATGTGCAGGGGGCTACATAAGAGTAAAAAAAAAATAGATAGGAGGAGAGTAAAGAGAAAGACGAACCAGTTAAGGATGGGAATACATGTGTTATGACAGTTGCAAAGGTGAAGAGAAAGGAAAAGATATACAGGGTGGTGTAGAAAGAACTAGAGTCAAGTGGTTAAGAGATGAGTATTGATATTGCATTTAAATTCCTGGAGGTTGTACCTGTCAAGAAAGTAAGAATATGGAAGCCAGTTCCACAGGCGAGAAGTGCGAGAAAAGAAACTGAGGAGTATAATTGTCGTCTGCATTTGGTTGATCTAACTGTGAATGGGTGAGACCCAGTTGCTAGTCTGGTTGCACGAGTAAACACCTGTTGCAGGGGCATCAGTGACTTAAGTTTGTTGGAGCAGAAGCCATTAGGATGAATACTGTCTGAGAAGGGGGAGAGACAGAAAAAAGATAGATGTTAAAATAGAAAGATTCTTTTGGCACATGAAAAGTAAAATAGATTCATTTTCCTGAAAATAATCAAGTATTTTATAATTTTCCAACTTACAAAAAAGAATGTATATAAATAATGGCTACAGACATACACATGCTTATTTGTAAAAGTATTTTTTTTTTATCTTTAAAATTTTATCTTCTTAATACGATGTATATTTGTATGGTGTTTATTTTAATTCTTCGATCAGGATTTGCAAAGATTATTTCTCCTTTTAATAGTATTTCCAACCCACTTAATCTAAAAACCTATGATAGAATTCAAAGGAGCTGAGATAAAATACCATTTTTAGTTTATGAGTAGAATTATGTCACATTTTTTTTGTCAGAGATTTACATGGGTCAGCGAACAAGTGGAAATATAGCGTATGATTTTTCAGAACGAATTACTTCTACTCATAAGAAATATAAGAAACGCACTCAGGCAATAGATTATTCAATAGTTTTCAATCTAAAGGACTTTATAAATATATGTAATTTTATATCTTAAAGAACTAAGATATCAACAGTACGTTACATTTCAGTACTAATGAAATGTTTTCAGTTAGATTTCGAATCAATAAAAAGCGAATTTTCTTATGCTTTTTTGCTATCAACAGGTAAAAATTGATAAGTCAAATAGCTTTGAAGAGAAGAGATTTTAATAAAAATTCCAAAAGATGCTCTGGTTAAAAAAAAAAAAATGTCCATATAGACTAGTCTCTGAGTTCACTACCAAAATACTTTCAATCAAAAGGCAATGAATTAAACATTTTCATTTCATTAACAGTTCATTGCATTAACACTGATAAAATTGGTCACATTTAAAATTTAAAAAATATGAAAGTTGAATAGAATTCATTCAGATGTTTACTGAGAGCCTCAAGTTTAAAAAAAATATAACTTTATAACAAATTAATTTAAACGTTTTAAAATTATAAATTATATCAGTGTTCTATAATGGATATTAATCAATACAAACATTCAATAATAGTAATATTTATAATAAAAACAATTTTATATAAAATTTAATCATATGTTTATATAAATGTTCGGTAATATTAACAATGTTCACACTCCACCCACATCTATAGAACAGGTGAAGAGGCTCATCCCTTGTTTCCTGTTTAGGATGCGGTTTCCGGTTTTCCCTTTTCAAGTCTTTTCACTTTTTTTTTTTTTCAATTGGAGTAGATAGATTAAACTATCGCCCGGTTCACACTCCACCCACATCTATAGAACAGGTGAAGAGGCTCATCCCTTGTTTCCTGTTTAGGATGCGGTTTCCGGTTTTCCCTTTTCAAGTCTTTTCACTTTTTTTTTTTTTCCAATTGGAGTAGATAGATTAAACTATCGCCCGGTTCACACTCCACCCACATCTATTGAACAGGTGAAGAGGCTCATCCCTTGTTTCCTGTTTAGGATGCGGTTTCCGGCTTTCTCTTTTCCATTCTTTTTACCCTTACGTAGCCCCCTGCGCATCAGTGGCGTTATCGCCTTGCTTGGGGTGATATGATTTTTTTTAAAAAAAAATGTATAATATTTATATAAATTTAAAAATTCTATCCAAATGTTAATGTGTCGCTGTTTATAAACTTTATTTTCTAATTGAAAGTTTATTTTTCTTCTTTCAATTTCAGGTTTGGTTTCAGAACCGACGTTCGAAAGAACGGCGAATGAAACAATTAAGCGCACTGGGAGCACGAAGACACTTCTTCCGGAATCCACGACGCATGCGCGCCCTAAGGCCTGGTTTGGGACATCCAGATATGGATGACGCAGGAGATATGATCGCCGGTGGTGGATTTGGCTACTTCTCAGGTTAATTTCTATTTATATCTATAAACGTAGAAAAAATATCCCATTTGAAAATATTATTTCATAAGCTTTTAGTTTTCAACATGTTTGTAACTCCTTTTTGGCTGTTAGGCAATTTATATGTGCCTTTCAGCATCAGTAGAGATGCATATAGAAATTTTCTAAGCACATCTTAGATGTGTCACAAGGCCGAGTGTATGGGACACCCAGTGAGAATCGAACTCACTACTCAACTGTAATAATTATAGCGAGACAAACTTTCTAACGATTACACCACTTCGAAGTGCCCAAATATGAAAATATTCAGTGTGTGGGGGTAATTTTGTCCACAACTCTACGATGATTTTCTAAGCGCATCTTAGAAGTGGCACAAGGCCGAGAGTATGGGACAGCCAGTGAGAATCGAACCCACAGAGGTTGGTATGCAGTTTAACAAAACTCAAACACTTCTTTTTCCATATGCTTTTTCCTTTCAGGACGTAGGCGATTATGGTTTTCCACGTCTTCTTATCCCTGGCGGCTCTTAGCACTCTTTCTCCTGGTACACCACGCAACCCCCGTTCTGTCATCCACCTGATCAGGCCCTTCAAATATGTTATTTGTTGCTTTCCCTGCCTCTTTTCCCCTCTAACTGGCCTGTTAGTATCAGGTTCTCCAAGCCCACCTTCCTCATTGCATGTCCCATGAATTTTAGTTCTCTTCCTGATGATCAGCTTATTCAAATTGTTCACCAATTCGTTTAGTACTACAGATAATTAACAGAAAGCTTGATAGGGTTAACACATTTTTTTCTCAGATTACATGCACGTACTGAGACTAGTGAATGAAATTCGAACACACGTACAAAGAATAAAATCAAACAAATTTGAAATTAAAGCCAAATTTGTCTTAAAATTTCCAGATCTAGAGATATTCAAACTATTATTAGATTCCTCAATATTAGTAGGAGGAAACATTGGACAAAGTACGGGAAAGGTTACCATGGTCGACATCTTTGCACTATGCTAAATGCAACACAAAGATAACTGCTGAGTGGATTGTGTTTGGGGATTTACGTTGATAATCATTTGTCTTCGAGTTTACCAGTCGAAGACTCGGAATTCGCTGAATCGTTGTTCCGTTGCCGGACAGTCGGCTGTAATTTGGCTCTGATTGATAGTCACCTTTAGTCGTCAATCTTCAAACTGGCAGACGCTTGCCAAGGTTGGACAAATGACTTCGGCACACTTCGTCACTTCCGTCTACCGGCTCCTCCAACTTCCGCCTTTGCAATTTTCATTCTATTTCTCTCTCACTCACGCATAGTTTTAGTCCCTTTTTCTATCATTTCCTAACGCTTTTGCTTTTTTTCTTTTTCTCTCGTTATTTTCACGATAACATTAATGTTTTACTCTTTTTGATAAACCATTAATCCTACACTCATTTCTTTAACGTATTTTTTCTTCTTTCATTTATCTATTTTTTTTTCTGTTATTGATATTTAGTTATTCAACACGAGTTGTTGCTGGAAATTTCTCGGCTTGGCCAAGAAGCCTTTACAAAGAGTCTAATCTTTGTTCATATAGTCAGATATTTGGAAGTGGGTCAAGTTGAGAAATTCACTCATTTCATCTTAAGTTTCTTTTGATTTCCATTATCCATTTCATTTTTGTTTGCTCCATGCTTATACAAAATATATAAATTTTATTATAATAGATTTTATTTATACAAATTTTATTTTTTCCCGCTTGAATTTTCCTAAAGCTTTTCTCTCATTTTTAAATGCATTAATGCATTGCTTTGCACTGGTTTCTTATCTAAACTTATTTTTAAATAGAACTTTGTCTGTGTGTGTCTGTCTGTCTGTGTGTGTTACCTATAGACACGGAAACGGTTGAACCGATTTTCTTGAAAATTTACACAGTTGTACTATAAGCGTCTGCGACTGTTCTTAGCTAGGTTTTGTGTCGAGGTACCTCCGATAAATATCGAAAAATCGGGTTATAGAAGGAGTGTCTGATTTTAATCAAATTTGATACACTCATAGACAAAGACATAAGAAACAATATTCAGAAGTTTCAAGGTTGCAGTTTTTACAATAGTGCTGAAAATCGATTATATATATATATATATATATATCGATTATATATATTTATATATACATATATATATATATAGGCAAGATGTTCGTTTCTGTTTATCTGCCTGTATGTCCGTATATTTTTCAGCCCTTTTATTTTAGTTTTTGCTTCGGGTTTGGCTCTATGTAGGTATAATTGTAGTTCTTAGTCTCAGCCATGATATCATTTACTAAGAGGACTTATTTAGCCTTCAAAATTAAGTTTACGACGAAAAAAACTTATTTTTCTTTTAGGTTAACAACGGTCACAAAGTAGAAAAGGACAGAGCTGGTAGTCGCGGGGTTGCAGGGTGATGAAACGGTATATTTAGGAAGGGGAGGAATAGGAGTTCATATTTTATAAAGATAGACAACTAAATAAGTTAAATTACTTATTAAAGTTAAGATTTTGGGCTGTTTGAAGAGGTGTATTTAGGCGAGAAGGAATAGGTTTCAATATAAGATTTTAAATTTAAATTTTTTATTTTTTATTTAAGTTTATTTGATTAAACCTTTTAGGTCGAAGTGAGCTAAATGCCAATTACAGGAAGTTATCAGTTTAAAAATTATTAGAGAAAAAAATATTAGAGAAAAAAAATATTAGAGAAAATACTTTGTGACCTAAAAACCCCTCTACACTCTACCCCAGGGCCTTCCCCATTTTGAAAAAAACAATGTCGCTGACGTGACGTAGAATCTCTATTAGAGATCCTATGTCGAAATGTACACCTTTGAATTTTGAAAATTTTCTCTAATTAATTTATATATATATATATATATATATATATATATATATATATATATGTGTGTGTTTCTTTTTTATACATTAGTTCTCATATTGTGTCTCCATTTTGGAAACACTTTTATACATTTCTGTTTCTATATTTCTGTATATTTACCTTGTAAAGGTAAATATATATATATATATATTTAACTTTACAATATATATATATATATATATATATATATTTACCTTTACAAGGTATATATATATATATATATATATATATATATACCTTTACAAGGTATATTATATATATATATATATATATATATTTACCTTGTAGAGGTAAATATACAGAAATATAGAAACAGAAATGTATAAAAGTGTTTCCAAAATGGAGACGCAATATGAGAACTAATGTATAAAAAAGAAACACATGCGGAAATGTTACAAGCCAAAATTTATTTTCAAATTAAACAATATGGACAAATGTACACATCTTGATCACATTAACTAAACACAAGCAAACAATTGCTCCTCGTCTAATTGTATGTACAAACTATTAAAGGCACACACAGATGCAGAAATTTACGACTTGTCTGCAAACTGTTCATCAACATAGCTCTTGCCATAAGCAAAGACAGCTTGGGAAAACGAGTAACTAAACATACACATGAATCAACTCTCCTAAAAGCATAAACATACGCTCACCCTTTCCGTTTCTGTTTAAACCTTCTCTTTCACAAACTGCTATTTGTCACCTGCTTTTGTTGACCTCTTGCTCTCATCAACAAAGCCAGTCCCTTCTTTGTCACCCCGGACCACTGCTCTTCCTTCACACTATTACCTTCATTAGCTTTCTCCCTCTACGTCCTCCAAACTCTTCATCGAACTCATTTGTCCTTCTCCTTCCTCTCCCTTTATTTCTGCCGCCGACCTTACCTTTCTTATTCTCTCTTCTTCGTAACTTTTCACTACGTCACAACTGTTCTTGAATCCGGCACCATTCAAAGCCTCCCTGAATCCACAGTTGTCCCCCCTACCCTAGATAGACTGGCCGTTCCCACTACGATTCAACCTTGACCACGTCCAGCCTTTGCCTTAATACTTTCTCTAACAAAAGCCCCCGACAGCTCTCCTGCGCCACTCAAAACACCCGACCCTATCTACAACCATTCCCACTTCTGGCAATTCAATGTTTTGTTTTGAATTTGTCACAATCTATCAAGAATTATTCTTCTTTCGTTTTCAATGGTATCGTCCTTATTGTGACCGTGAAGGAAGGAGCAACATTATCATAATACATTATGCTGGCTTCAGTTTACAGTGTATTCCTGAGAGTTTGACCCACGTAAAAGCTCACGAAATACTGTTCAGTTCACTGGAAACAAATATAGCCCAAAATTATCATTATTTTAAGAATATATATATATATATATATATATATATATTACTTTCTATATATATCTATATATGAATATTTATGTATATATACATATATGAATATCTATATATATATACATACATATAAAACAATGTATATACGAAATGCAAAGATGATATATATATATATATATATATATATATATATATATATATATATATTTCATAAGGTAGACCTATTGAGCCAGACAGACCTACCTAGGTTTTACCTAAACGGATCGTCAGGGAAAGCTCGTGTCGGGGTTTTTTCTTTAGGATCAGTGCTGACTCGGTCCGAACGTTTTTGACTGATGTTCATGTACTTAGCTCTTTTTAAAACAATTTTCTTCCTTTTTCGTAGATCCGTGGAAGGGTTTTGACACGAGTATAGTTATTATCTCTTATATATATATATATATATATATATATATATATATATATATGATAGTTTGTCTTGCTAAAACCTGTTACAGCTGAATAGTGAGTTTGATCGTTACTTGGTACCTTATATTTCAGCATTTTGCCACATCTAAGCGGCGGTTAAAAATCAATATATGCTTATATGAATATATAAAGATATATGTATAATTTTATATTTGCATATATTCACTAATATTTAGATTCACACATATATATATATATATATATATTATATATATAGATTTACTGTTAGTAACGTGAGGCAATGTTCTCATTGCCTCACGTTACTAACAGTAACGTGAATACACTTTTATACATTTCTGAATACACTTTTATACATTTATACAATATATATATATATTTTTTGCGAACCCAGACGATGTCAATTTTTTCTTTTCTTGTTTATTTGGTTTATTTTGTTTTATCTTTTTCTTTTTTCTCTTTTTCTTTTTTATTTTCTTTTTTAATTTCTTTGCAAATCTATTTAAAAAGGAAAATTAGACTGATTTTTCTCCAGTTTCTGAAAGGATTTTTCTGTTGCTGAGGTGATGTGTTATCCCCCGTGGAGATTTTCATATCGAAATGATCATCCAACATCATTGAATTAATCCTTTTTTAATTTATATATATATATATATATATATATATATATATATATATATATACTGTTAGTAACGTGAGGCAATGAGAAACAATATATATATATATATATATATATATTTTGTTTTTCATTGGCTCACTTTACTAACAGTAGTTATCTAACACTGTGGTAAAAATATTTCTGCCAGAAGTAGTGAAATATTATGTGTTCGGGCGCAATATATTTTTTCGCGTCCCTGGCAGTATCTCACCATTTTCTTTACCGGGAATTATGTTAAAAGTAATTATTTTGTGGCCTTCTGACCAAAGGAGAAAACAACTCATGATATATATATATATATATATATATATATATATAGTTTTATGTTTGTGTTCTTCATATTGCAGATAGTTTCTTTTGAGATTAGCAGTTTGATAATGGAAATCAGTTCTGAATCATTTTCACGCCTGAAGCGTTAATCAGACCTTAGGTCGGTTCTATATACAGGCCACTTTAGGCCAATAAATAAAATTGTAATAAAATAAAAAAAAATGTTGAGGTCATGTAAATAAAGTAACGACAATTTTAGACCGGAACACGCCCCTACAAAAAAAATCAAATTTGTAAAAGATCCGATTTCTCTTACTTCCCCAATACTTAACGAAAAATCCCCAGTGGCAAATATAGACAGCCTAGATAAAGATAGGTAACACATGTTCTGATGATCACTTAAGGCGGGAAACTTATTATCATTGTTTAGTATTGATTTTCATGTCTACAGCTGATATATAAGGAAGAAGAAAGTGAACTTTGTTATAAATACTGTGATGTACTTTCTGCTGTGACTATCACGCGAAATTCAACGGATGTATACATTAAGACAGTCACAATACCAATATTGATTTATTGACTTGCACTCCAAATCTGACAAGCCATTCACGGATTCTCTCTCCCCCCCTCTCTCTCTCTTATACATCTTGGTTCACATATCCAGAATCGTATCCGGAGCGTATGGCCCCTTTGGCTAATTTCGATCTTCAATAATCTAGCTTCCGGTACGACTGACCAGCCTTTAGCCAGGACAAATAAATGACCAATGACTACCGCCGAAGAGAAGGGAACTTTCGCGACCAACCGTTGTTATTGCTGTTGTGGTTGAACCTCTAATCTCTTCCGACCACTGGAAACACTCTCCTTACCCCTACTTCCATCTTTTCAAGTATGTCCATCCTCTGAAGATATTGTTGTTGAACAATCCTGCGCCCTGTATTATTCAGATCTCTCCTTGTTGATATTTGTTGTCTGACTTCAGTGTCGACCATCTTCCTACTCGCTGTAGTTTAACTCGATTTCCCTTCCCTTTTTCTGCGAAATTCGTGACTTCCATTTTGGCGACGTAAACAATAGTCTTCTTTTATTTTTTCAAGAACGATGTATTGTTATAAAGCTCAATATATTTTATAAGCATTGAAAAACACAACACACAATCTTAAACTGATAATGGTTTATATTTCTATCACATTATTTTTTATGCAACGATCTCTATACCTTAAGTGACGAACTTGGTAATAATGATTTTGTTGCTGCCTTATGCAACAGAATGCCTTGATTATAAGAATAAAATCATTAATTCCAAATGATACTGACTATTAGATATATTCTTATTTTGCGTATAGGTATTAATCCGTCCATTCTCCTCCCAGATATGGGTTAAATAGCAGATCACATTGGGTACCAGTTTGCAACACGTCTACAGCAGAATATAATGGCAACCTACGACGGGAAAATCTTCTGCCTAGTCAGTCATGTTTCTTACGAGACATGATCGCCCAAGCATGTATGGCACTTAACTGACTGACTGAATTTCATATTGCATGACCTATGTTTGAGTTTGAGTTTTGTTTAATGGCATATCAACCTCTGTGGGTTATTTAATGCCAAACGGTAGGGTTTTAAGGTATTTTTTTAATGTTTGGTTATAGTGAGAAGGTTGATTTAGTTAGATTTTGACGAAAAAGTTTTTTATTCTTTTATTTTAGAAAACTGAAGATGTCTTTTAGTTTTTAATAAAAATGTATTGCTGGTAATATTTTTTTTCTTTAAATATGTATTATGGCAGAAATTTTTCCCTTCAATAAAGGTGTTCTGGTAATTTTTTTTTTCATTCAAAATGTATATTTTTCTGTAAAAGTCTTTTTTTATGCATATATTTCTATAAAAGTCTGTTTTTATACTTTCATAGTGTTTTGACCCCAGTTTGGGGGTTAACTATTTGCCCATAGCTGGTACCCTAACAGGTGCTACCGCTCCGGGTTAGAGTGGACCAGGGGCAAACAGCAATTAAGAGGTGGTTCCATGCTCCTCACAATCACCCAATCAAAGGCCTTGCTGCTGGATGCAGTTTGCAGTCATACCCAAGACTGACTTCTGTTAGAATTGCTATTATTAAGGGTAACCATTGTTTAAATTCAGGCTAATGCCTTCAGTTTTGTTATTATTGTCTCAACATATTGGTCGGTGAGTTCTCCTGCCTGCTTCGGGCATTTGTTCATCCGTAATTTTCAGTAGATTAACACATTGTTTCGTACAGTTGGAGACATAAAAATTACGAGTTCAGTCCCTGGCCTGAATAGGACCAAATCAAAAGTTATGGAAATATGACATGCAATAATTTAGTAGCTATAAAGAGAACAAACTATGATATCTTTAGACGGGATGTGTGTTGTGGTGCAGTGGATATTGACTCGGAAGGAGAAATCGGAGAGCAGAGTTCGAATTCCAGTTGAATTCGTTGCAATCATATACGCGCAAATACCCTTGGCAAAGGTATTAACCCGTCTCTTCTCTCCAGCTATGGGTCAAATAACAGGACGGACTGGGTTCTATAGTCTTGGTCGGCAATCAGTCTACCGCAGAAACCAATGGCAACCTACTGCGGGATAATCTTCTGCCCAGTCAGTCATGTCTCTTTCGAGACATGATCGCCCAAGCGTGTATCACGAATGGAACTTAACTAACTGACACCCGTAGGTTAAACGAAGGATTCAGTTCGAAATTGTTTTGTTTTACGGCATATTAACTTCAATGGGTTATTTAATGACGACGATATTTTTACAATAGATTTATATGAATAGAATATACTTTCATTGTAAAGTGAGTTTTGTTGAGTGTCAGACGTATTGCTGGTAATATTTTCAAAGATATATTTTTGTTGGTAACATTTTTCCTTCAGAGACGTATTCTTGTTATTAACATTTTTCATTCAAAAAAGTTTTGTTGGTAAATTTTTTCATAGCATTTTGACTTTGGTTTGGGTGTTTATTATTTTACCCATAACTGGGACGCTAACAGGTGGTAACACTCCGGGTCAGGGTGAACCTGGTAACAACAGCAATTAAGAGCTGTCTCCATGCTCTTCACAACCTTCCAATCAGAGGCCGTGCTGCCGGATGCAGTTTACGGTCATACCCAGGACCAGTTCGAAAATTCCCTGAAGGTTACCTAGATAGAGAGACACCTGAAGAAGGCAGGAGAGCACAATTGTCGAAAGGTTGTGATGATAATTAAGATGGGATGCAATGCAAATATTAAGGCGTAAATCTGCAACTTCTTTTTCCTTTACTTTTGTCGCCATGTTGCCCTATCGAGTATCCGTTATATGTTTTCATGCTCATTGGACACTCTTAAGGGTAAGGTTAAAAATCCCTGCTGTAAGCTCTTGTTTGAGGTTGTCTTTATTGGGGTTTTTTTTTTTAAATTTTTCCTTTACTCATTTTTTATTTTATTTTTCTCCTCTTGAATAAAATCCGCTTCTTCTCCTCACAATCCAACTTGCTTTCTCTCCCACTTGTTTTCCATTCAGCTTATCCTCTTTTATTTTTCATCTCTCTGTCCAAACAAGACTGCGCATGGCAAGTTAACTCCAAAGAATAAAAAGCAGTACAGCCGACACACAAAAGACGCAGCAGAAAGAAAGAAAACATAAATAAAGAAAATAAAATGCTCCGGTCTCTTGCTTTCTTGTCCCTGAGCAAATGGACTTGCCGTTGTTGGGACTTCAGATTTCAAGCCTTAAGATATGTTCCTTACCCTCGTTCACTTCGGCTATTCTTTTCGCTTTAGTTTTCTCTACTTTATCCACTTCTTTTTGGAAGGTTTTTTTATTCTCTCCCCCCCCCACCTTCACGCTCAGTCAGGAGCTTGTTGACTGCTGTTCGTTGTGATTGTGCCATTTTCTACACTTGTTTGAACAATGCGTTTGTGTGTTTGCGTTGAGGGTAGTCATGCAGACGTGTGTGTGTGTTTTATACATATATACATATATAAATATATATAACAGTAACACACACATATAGATAAAACACAAAACATATATATATATAGAACACACACACACACATATATATATATATATAACACTAACACACACACATATAGATAAAACACAAAACATCTACATATAACATATATATAACACTAACACACATATATAGATAAGACACAAAACATATATATATATATATGTATATATGTTTTGTGTATATAACACTAACACACATATATAGATAAGACACAAAACACATATATATATATAACATATGTATCTATAAAACTAACACACACATATAGATAAGACACAAAACATATATATATATATATATATATATATAACATATATATATAACAGTAATATATAACAGTAACACACACAGAGAGATAAGACACAAAACATATATATAACATATATATATATAACACTAACACACACATAGATAAGACACAAAATATATATATATATATAACATATAACACTGACACACACATATAGATAAAACACAAAACATATATATATATATATAAGACATATATATATATAACACTAACACACACACACTTATAGATAAAACACTATATATATATATATATATAAAACACATATATATAACACTAACACAAACATATAGATAAAACACAAAACATATATATATATATATAACACACACATATAGATAAAACATAGAACATATATATATATAACATAAACACACACACATATAGATAAAACACAGAACATATATTTATATATATATATATAACACTAACACACACACATATAGATAAAACACAGAACATATATATATATATATATATATATATATAACACTAACACACACACATATAGATAAAACACGAAACGTATATATATATATATATATATATATATAGATATATATATATAACATTAACACACACACATAAATAAAACACAAAACATATATATATATAACACACAGACACACACATATATATATATGTAACACTAACACACACATATAGATAAAACACAAAACATATATATAACACATAAATATATACATCTATATATATAGATGTGTGCGTTTGTGTTATATATATATATATATATGACAAACACACACATATAGATAAAACATATATATATATATATATATATATATATATATATAACACAAACACACACATATAGATAAAACACACACACACATATATATATATATATAACACTTACATATATAAATATATATATGCACATTGTGTGTGTATGTGTGTGCGCGCATAGACAGGAAGTTTTTCATTTTTGCTTGTTTCTCACTGTTTGAAGAAAATCATAGGGAGGTGAAATCATAGGGAGGTGAAATCCCCAAATAAAATTGGAAGTTCCCTTCACTTAGCCTTGTCTGCTCGTTAACAAAATAGCTTCTTCCGAAATATATAATTCAGGTTTATTGGCAAATATAAATAAAAAAAAAACCAACATTTTACCGACTACGTTCATCAGTGCTCACTAACATATTGATTTTTTTCGATAGTCAAATCATTGACTTTGTTTATTTGCTAAAAAGCGGTATGAAAAGTGATATGGTTAACTAACAAGGGCTATTATTAGTTCTCTAATTAGCGAACAAACTACACTGTTTGCTTATTAATTATAGTAAAGTGAATCGATAGCTGTTTTAAGGTGTGCGGTTAAGTGGAGATTCGTGAAGAATAGAGTAAAAACTGTTATCTTAATATATCAATAAGCATTCTCGCACGCCCTTGCACAAAAGAACATAGAAAAGTGTGGAAAAAGGGATAGGAAGGAAAATGCGTTGTGTTAGCCACTGAGACACGAAAACATTGCAGGGGAAAAAAGAAGCAAGCAGATTTTCAAAGATTTACTCGACATATAAGCTGAAAAAGAGCGAGGGTGGGGGTCAACGGTGTATTATGTATTCTTTTTACCTACTTATCTTTTAACGCTTGATAAAGTGTGTTTATGTATGTATATGTATGTATATATATATATATATATATATATATATATAAGTCCTTGTCTGTTTATCATTTTCTTTTGTTGCCAGTCACAAAAAAAAAAGCTGCTTGAATAGTTAGAGCGACCAAGTTGTCAAATTTGTTAAGAGGTGGGTTTGACGAAGAACGGTTAGGGTAGAAGAGGAGGGAAGCAGTGATACATTCGGGTGGCGGCTGGAGTAGAAAGAGAGAGAGACATGCATTTTCTTTTGGTCCTCAGTGGAGAATAAAAGAGAAAGAGAGGAACTAATTTTGGAAAAAGAAGAAACAACGAAAATCGTTTCCAAAAAGGAAAAAAAAACAGAAGCTGTAATGTTCCCTATTTTTGCAATTGATTTCAGCCGATTTATAAAGATAGCAAGAAGCGTATGAGAAGGATGTGTATTTTCATCGGATATGTTCAACTTGTTCAGTGAAAAGGTTTTAGGGACCCTAAATTCTACACCAGTATTTGTTATTGGAGGCCACGATTTGAACAACATAAGGTATGCAGATGACACGATGCTGATTGCAGACACTGAAAGAAAACTACAAGATCTCCTACAGAAGGTAGCTGTGGAGAGTGACAAAAAATGACTACAAATAAACTGTAGGAAAACTGAATGCATGGTCATCAGCAAAAAGAGCAACCCAAAATGCCAAATACAGGTGGGGAGTACTAGAATCAAGCAAGTACGAAAACTTAAATACATAGGGAGTGTTCTAACAGGAGATGGAAAGTGTGACACAGAGATCCGAAGGCAAGTTGGCATGGCGAAGGAAGCATTCCAGAAGCTCAGTAAAGTACTAAGACACAGGAAAATTTCACTAGAAACAAAGAAGAGAGTGCTAGATTGCTATGTGATGTAAGTTCTTCAATACGGCAGTGAATGCTGGACAATGTCATCGAAGATGTGAAAAAAACTTGAAGCAGCGGAAATGTGGTTCTACAGAAGGATGCTGGGGATATCATGGACCAACAATGCGAGCAATGATGAGGTGTTGGAAAGAATGGCAACCAAAAGAAAATTAATAGTGAGCATCAGGAAGAGACAACTGAAGTTCCTGGGACATGCAATGAGGAAGGATGGCTTGGAGAACTTGCTACTGACAGGCCAGATAGAAGGAAAAACAGACTGAGAAAGGCAGCGGATAACTTATATGAGGGGCCTGATCAGGTGGATGACGGAACGGGGGTTGCGTGGAGTAACAGGAGAAAACATTAAGAGCCACCAGGGATAGGAAGGCGTGGAAAGTCATGATCGCCTACGTCATGAAAGGATAGTGCACATAAAACAAGAAGATATATGCCAACTATTTATGAGAAATTATGTGGGTATAAAATGGGGGTTCAATTCTATATTATATTCAATATATAAACTGATCCCTCATTTTGTGGCCAGACTCGTTTTTATACATTTATATTCTAGATTTATGGGCTTGAGCTAGTGGATGGCAGAGCGGGGTCTGGGTGGTGTAACAGGAGAAAGCATGCTAAGAGCTACCAGGAATAGGGAGACGTGGAAAACCATGATTGCCTACGTCCTGAAAGGACAGGGCACATGGAAGAAGAATATGTATGCAAACTATTTATAAGAAATTACAATGCGGACATAAGATGGGGGATCGGTTCCATATTATAATCGGTATTTAAACTGATCCCTCATTTTGTGGCCATGCTAGTTTCTATACATTTATATTCTAGATTTATGGGCTTGAGCTAGTGGATGGCAGAGCGGGGTTTGGATGGGGTAATAGGAGAAGGCGTGCTAAGGTAAGGGCACATAGAAAAAATAAAGATTTCAAACCATGTTGAAAGTTATCGATCCATATATGTGTCTATTTAGAGGCAGGCCCAAATTTTCTTTATATTTTGTGTTCGAAGAAAACAATCAAGCAGATTAAATAAGATGAACCGTCTGTTTTCTGATGTTCCCTAACAGCTTTGTAATATTATCGTTGATTTTCTAAAATCTTTTAAAAAAAATCTTCTATGATATTGAAGATTTTGAGAATATCTGTATTACGTCGGATGCTAATATGATTAAACCATTGTAGAATTCATATTTATCTATTCACTTAAGCACTTTATTCCTAATATGAGTCCTTTCAATAGTTTCTCGCATTCTTTTTTTATTTTATATGCCGTGTTTATTCAAGATATCTGCGTTCATAGCTCTCCACACTTTCGTATCCTTTAAAGGTCTAAACAGTATCTGTTTCCTTATCCCGCCAGTCCATGATTTGACATTCATTTCACACTAGCTTGTAATTTACGTAACACAGTGTTTCTTCCTGTTTTCGTCATATCCTGTGAGTGTCAAATTCTCCATGTCGTCTTTCCTCTGTTTTGTCCAAAAAATTCAACAGTCTTTTGCTGAAAGTACGCAAGAGCGTTTTTTGTTTTCCATTTTATTTTTTATTTTTTTGTATTCAGATTTTTCTTGATAATTTCGCGTTTGTCACGTAATCTCTGCATTGAATTTTCAGTATCCATTTGTAGAACAAAGTTTTGGTTTCCTAAACGTTCCTTTTCGTATGTGAAGGAATTGTCTCGTCTTCACTTTTATATAGGCAGAATAATACATATCAGCTGAGTGTTCGAATCTTCGTTCTTACAAAGTTTCCCGTTTTCTTAACGTTTTAATATACCAAAAAAGCTCTTGGTTGGCAGAAAAGAAAAAAAAATACGAAAATCTACAAAGGACAAAAAATTGTGATTCGCTATTGTCATCTACGCCTCGAAAAGACATGGCACATAATTAAAGTCTGAACTAAAATAATTACTAATTTAAAAAATTCCAGTTATATAACGAGGAAGTTTGCTTTTTAAATGTTAAAATTAGTAAATTTTCGTTTTAGGACCCGAAGGCCTTTACCCCTCCAAATCTTTCCAAAACATTCCTATTTCCGTGCAAATGTATATGCTGAACTCAAATCGATAATTGTTTATAGAAGAAACCTACCTTTTTTTCATGTTATCGGCCAGAAATAAATCGGACTATATCTCACCCATTACCACCGTTCTCATATCTGATTAACCGCTGAATGACTTGAGGCGTAGGATACTGAATTCGTTCTATTTATTCCCTTTGGCAGCAATTACTTCGCGATTTGTTGTGTTTCGGAACTCGTTTTCCGCGTGTTAATCGCAAAATGGAAGTAAAAAACCCCGAAAAGTCGGAAATCTACGCGTGAAGTCAGTCTGCAGTGAATAACATTTTCTAAACGTGGTTAGGGGGTGAGATAAACAGCGACAAGAAGTTCCATATTTTTATTCTCGATAAAATGAAAAAATGGTAGGTTTCGTCAATAAATAATTATCGATTTGAGTTCAGCATTTACATTTGCACTAAATAAGGATGTTTTAGAAAGATTTCAAGGGGGTAAAGCCTTCGGGTCCTAAAACGAAAATTTACCTTAAAATTTCGATTAATCTATGACGATAAATAACGCAAGTTTAAAATAATATAACAGAGTAAATTATAATTTCTCGCACCGACAATTTAGACAGAAAAGGCTTAATATTCAGCAAAATTTAAACGTCTATAAAAAGACTATCAAATCGATATTTGGGCACCTTGGCGTGGTGCAATGGTTAACAAGCTTGTTTGCGAGAATTTATTTCAACTGAGTAGTGGGTTCGATCCTCACCAGGTGCCCTATACCTTCGGCTTCGTGCCCCATCTAAGCGGCGCTTAGTAAATCAACTATCAAGTCGATATTTAAACTAAATCGTAAGACATTCGATTCCTTCCGGTACCGTTTAAAAAGAAATTTTACTATAAAAACCGAAGTTGATATAATACTTCAGTCAGTGTCATACGGGATATACGCTTTGGGCGATCATGTCTCGAAAGTGACATGACTGACTGGGCAGAAGATTATCCCGCAGTAGATTGCCATTGCCTTCTGAGGTAGATTGGTTGCCAGCCAAGTCTATAGAACCCTATATGTCCTGTTATTTGACTCATAGCTAGAGAGAGAAATGATGTATTCTATTATTACATAGTAATTAGTGGGGGATCATTTTATTACTTTATAACAAGAAAGAAAACCGATCCCCTACTTTATTACCAGTAGAAGCCTTAATCACGATTCCAACTATTATATTCAGTCAGTCAGTTAAGTGCCATACATGATACTCGCTTTGGGCGATTATGTCTCGAAAGAGACATGACTGACTTTGCAGAAGATTATCCCGCAGTAGGTTGCTATTACTGCGGTAGACAGCTAAGGCTATAGAACCCAATTTGTCCTGTTATTTAACCCATTACTAGAGAGAAGAGATGGATTAATACTTTCCCCAAGGGTATCTCTGCGTAAGTGAATGCAACGAATTCAACTGAAATTCGAACTCGGCTCCGCGATTTCTCGTTCCGAGCCGATATCCACTGCACCACATGCCTCAAACAGTTAAATTATTATTATTATTGATAAAGAAGATCTAATGATGGGAAAAAATCGTGAGAACTAAACAAAATGTAAGGAATGGAGATAAATGAAAGTCGAAAGTAGTATGACAAAAAAATAAGAATTAAGGGGAATAACCATAAATAAAAACACGTTACTTCACCTTACATAAACCACCTGATTATCTTATTTCAGCTGCCATTTTTCTCACACATGAACACGCATGCGCACATAAGCATACACTTTACGTAGAGAGATTTTCCTCTTTGGAACTGTAAGAATAAAGATAAAGAACAAAAATGAATCTATTCATCCTTTTGTCGACGGGCCAATTGGGGTCTTCAACTTGGTCGAGAGCATGGCCATTTTCTTCTACTTGAATTGTAGAAAGTTAGTGAATAGGCTGAAAAAGAAAAAAAAAGAGAAACTTATGGGGAGGCGTGGCAAAAAAGAATTCAGTTTGGTTGTGTAGTGGAGGAAGTTGACCAGAATTAAAACACGTAAAGAAAAACCTCTCTCCTCCCAACAGAGAGAGAGAGAGAGAGAGAGAGAGAGAGAGAGAGAGAGAGAGAGAGAGCAAAGAAACTGGCTGACAAACCACGTAATGGGGGGGATTATTTCGGCTTGCCTCTCTTTTTCCTCCTCCTCGCGCCAAATCTTGATCAAAACGACAACAGATTTTTTCCAAACAATGCAAAATCTCCTCACCCATATTTGACCGATTTGAACCTTTTCTTGTCAAATACACATCTTGGAGAATTATAGATGCAGGAGCAATTTTGTGGTTATTCATTCATTGTTGTTTAATAAATGCCGAAGACTGTAAAAGCGAGCGAAAAGTGATTATGCTATGAATTGCTGTTTTCAACTCATTTCCCATATATACGAATCAGTAATGACAGTATGTCAAATATATGTGTACGTATGATGTTCTCCACCACCCCACGTGGATTTCGACATAATGAAAGTGCAATAGTTTAGAACTTAACAGTTAAGCTATCGAGAGACAATTGATTTAATAATAACGATGAACTCTTGGCTAGAATCAGCTTAACTCTCCGGAGGAAATGATGAAGATCCTCAGTACTACAGTATTTCTAAACAACACTCATGTTTTATTAACACGGCGTTTAATGTATCCAGAACAATGACATTACCCCCACCCCCACATTAAAGATGTCCTTCTCTGGCAAAAAATATGGTTTGAGTGCAGAATTTTCCTTTTTTTTTTTTTTTATCGTATTACCCCGAGCAAGGCGGTAACGCCACTGATGTGCAGGGGGCTACGTAATAGTGAAAAGATTGGAAAAGAGAAAGCCGGGAACTAGATCCTAAACAGGGAACAAGGGATGAGCCTCTTAACCTGTTCAATAGACGTGGGTGGAGTGTGAACTGGGCGATAGATAGATCTATCTACTCCAATTGAAAAAAAAAACAAAAACAAAGTGAGAAGATTGGAAAAGAGAAAGCCAGGAAACCACATCCTAAACAGGGAACAAGGGATGAGCCTCTTAACTTGTTCAATAGACGTGGGTGGAGTGTGAACCGGGCGATAGATAGATCTATCTACTCCAATTAGAATGAAAATGTGTTCTCTTGGCACTCAACGTGGTGTAATGGTTAGAAAGCTTCTCTCGCTAGAAACATTACAACTGAGTAGTGATTTCCATCCTCATTTGGCACCCCATACTTTCGGCCTTGTGTCACACCTTAGCGGCGCTTAGAACATCAACTCTTGGGTCTTTAGGGAACAATGAAAAGGTTGGACGTTTGCTAGGATATTTCTCAGCTGTTGATATTCTTAATGCGTAAAATGAGCATATTTGTATGAAATCATCTTTTCAAAGATCTGATTTGCTTCTCGTTCTTATCTGTTTTACCTGATCAAAGTATATTTAACTGGTCAACAGGAATTTGGGAACCAAGAAATAAAACATGGTATTTAGCTAATTTGATGGTGCTGATTCAGAACATGACCTTAGATTTTCATGAAACCCATCAATTTTCAGGAAAGCCGCACAATTTTTGTCAGCTACCTGAAATAATCTATTTTCATAATAATAAAAAAAGTGTTTCGGTTCAAAGATTTAATAATAGAAGTACTGGATTTTTCAATTTATCGCAAAAATTCAAATTTCCTGATAAACTATTAGTTATAGACTTTATCAGTAATACGCTAATGTGAGTATTAACGTTCGCTTTTTTACATAGCTATCTAGATAAATTTCCGGATAATTGCGTCGATGTGAGTGACGAGCAAGGAGAACGTTTCCATCAGGAAATCACAAGCAGTAGAAGAGCGCTACTAGAGACGACGGAACAAACGAATGATGGCTGACTACTGCTGGTGTATCGAAAGGGACTTAAATAACATTGAACATGACAAACAATCGTTAAAGAAAACATTTTTACCATAGTTCTTATATTCACAAATGTTTTATTTTTGCTGTTAGTTTATTGAATGATTTGATGAAAATACTAATTGGTCTTTGTATATCCAATTGTGTTATTTTTAAAGACTTAAAGTCTGATTGTTATCAAAAAATAATATTTCTCAATAAGCAGACCAATATTTGTTGGTTTAAATACGAGTTAAAAGGTTTTAACTATTTTACCTTGAGAAATATTGCTATCGGTCAATCTAAACTTATTTATAAATGGAACTTTATGTGTGTGTGTGTGTGTGTGTGTGTGTTCGTTACCTATAGATTCCGAAACGGCTGAACCGATTTTCTTGAAAATTTACACAGTTGTACTATAAGCGTCTGCGAGTGTTCTTAGCTAGGTTTTGTGTCGAGGTACCCCCGATAAATATCGAAAATCGATAATCGAAAAAATCTGGTTAGAGAAGGAGTGGTCCGATTTTAATCAAATTTGATACACTCATAGACAAAGATATACGAAACGATATTCAGAAGTTTCAAGGTTGCAGTTCTTGCAATAGTGCAGAAAATCGATAATATATATATATATATATAAAAGCAAGATGTTTGTGTGTGTCTGTTTATCTGTCTGTATGTCTGTATTTTTTTCAGCCCTTTTATTTTAGTTTTTGCTTCGGGTTTGGCTCTAAATAGGTATAATTTTAGTTCGTAGTCTCAGCCATGATACCATTTACTCAGAGGGCTTATTTAGCCTTTAAAATTCAGTTTACGACGAAAAAAACTTATTTGATATCGATACCAGGAAATTAAAATTTGACTTATATCCATTCATTTTTCTTTCAGTCTACGGTCTCGCTTTAACTGGAAACAACTATTGCTATCGGGCTATACTGCTAGTATCATATATACAGAAAACAAATGAAAAAAATGGTTTCGTTTTTTTCAAATATGAGTTATTCCTGTACAACAAAAACGGTAGCTAACAAAGAAAGAGTGAGGTCTTTTTAAAGATTCAGCGCCATCAAATTAGCTAAAAAAGATGTTTGGTATCTCGACACCATTTCAAATCTTTTTTCTTTTGATCAGTGTTATCTGTTGGTTTGTTTAATTAAATGATGAGTTTTTGATGGCTGGATAACGCATATAAGATTTTACCTCAAGAAGCAAATCTTTATTATAATGTTCAGCAAATCGATTGATATGCATCCACATAAATAATTTAATAGAAAACTGACTAATTTTCTTTTTACATTAGATTGGCTTCCCCGTTCATAAAGAAAAGAACTATGATCAAAATTTGAATAATATATGCATTTCCACAATGACAAAATACTATTAAAAAACTAATTCAATCAATTCAGTATATGCATATAGTTTATAGAAGCATTGGATTTTTTATTTATTAATCAGACACATTGTTTTTAACTTTAAACGTTATTTTAGTGGTTATCCATATTTGAGTAGACGCTCCGTTAATTAAACTAAACCGTATATTATATGTATATCAATTTATATCCTATATATATATATATATATATAGTGAGAGAGAGAGTAAGTGAAAGAAAAGAACATGTAGATTAATATATATATATATATATATATATATATATATATTGTGTGTGTGTGCATGGAATGACACTCGCTTGTTTGAAGCCCCTTTATTATTTCAGATCTTCTGGGCACTCTGGCTCATAAGTTTAACACGTTTTATCAACTAATTGCCTTAGACCTGTATTAACGACCGATCTTTTCACTTTTCTTCTTTTTTTTCAATTGGAGTTGATAGGCTAAACTATCGCCCGGTTCACACTCCACCCACGTCTATTGAACAAATGTAGAGGCTCATCCCTTGTTCCCTATTTAGGATGTAGTTTCCGGCTTTCTCTCTTCTAATCTTTTCATTCTTACGTAGCCCCCGGCACATCAGTGGCGTTACCGCCTTGCCCGTGGTGATATGAAAAATAAATTATATAAGAATATTTATTATATGTGAATGAATAATGAAGCTGTCTTTTAATCATTCCTATAGAAATCTATCATTATGAAATTATTATTATTATTTCATTTTTCATCATAATTCGATATCTGCTATGGTCGCACTACCTACCAAGTCTGCGGGAAGACCTAAGGCAGGTCGTGGCGTGTTGTTATGGCTCCATTTCATGTTTTTTTCTATCTTCCTCATCATCCCTAGAGTTACATAGAAAAAGTTCTCTTTAATGTGTGGGCTGTACTTTATAAGACAATTTTTTGTATATCTCTTAAGCTGGGGTTTCCAGGGATTCTTTCAATGTGTTGTTTTGTTCCATTTTTTATCATTCCAAGTGCACCTACTATCACTGGTACAACTCTTTTTTTCAATTTCCACATTTTTTCTATTTCAATTTCCAGGTCTTTATATTTTGACAGTTTTTCAAATTCCTTGGTTGCTATGTTACAATCCGCTGGACAAGCCATATCAATTAATAGACACGTTTTCTCTTTCTGTTTTTTAACAACAATGTCTGGCCTATTTGCTTCAATTTTTCTGTCTGTGTAGATGGTGTAATCCCATAAACTGGTGACATCTTCTATTTCTGCAACCGTTGCTGGGTGATGTTCATACCAGTGTTTGTTTACAGATTTTCCATAGTGTTTGCACATTGTCCAATGTAAATATTGCCCCACTCTATCGTGGCGATTTTTATATTCATTTGGGGCAAGTACAGAACAGCCTGAGATTAGATGGTCTATTGTTTTTTGGTGTTTATCAGAAAACCTCCATTTTGGATCCATATTATTATGTATAATATTTGCCTGAAAGTTTCTAGTGAAAAGACTTTGGTCTTGCTCTGCAAGAATAAAGCTTTCAGTCTCATACTTTATTATTATTATTATTATTATTATTATTAAATACTATGACTGCAAGGATTATTATAAATATCAGTGAGAGTCTCTTGGTATTTTCAATTCATATCTATGCCGCTTCGGAATGCAAACAGCATAAACGTTTTACTTGTCTTCGCTATTCAGGCAGCGATTCTGTTGACAGTTTGTCTCGAAATACGGTAAGAAAAATCTCTAGAACTTTCCAGGTTCAAGATCTTTTTGATCTTTTGGTAATGAAGTCAAGAATACACCACCAAACGTGAACAATCGAAAAATACTCATGCAAATATGAAAACAATTCTTGAAGCGAAAATAGTGAACGTTTCCTATCCAACTTGACTATCCATTCCTTTCTTTACCTTTTTGATTTTATATACCGACCACCACCCAAGCCCTGTCGAATCCCACCCCCTGAGAAGCATCCAGTTATTTTAACCTTCTATCTTTGTGTCTTTTCGGAATTTATTCTATTTTTGCTTACCTATTCTTTCAGTCGAGGTCAAATTTTTTATGGGAAATTCTGTTTGTGCAAACCATCGGATAAATTTAAAAAAAGACTCTCAGTAGGAAAATACGAAATAGTCTTATGAGTAAAAATAGTCAAGCATAATTAATACTCGAACACATTTGAAAATTGAATGAAAGATGCAAAGATGATGGAAAATAGGGCCAGTAAATATGGCACATGTTGTATCTTTATCTAATGGAATATCCTGTCTACACTACAACTAAATTTTCTATTGATTTCCTTAGTCTCCTGAACTTTTATTTTCAAACTCGATTGTTTCTTTCAGGTTTTGTTCAAGTATCTAAACTTATTTATAAATGGAACTTTGTCTGTGTGTGTGTGTATGTGTGTCCGTTACCTATAGATTCCGAAACGGCTGAACCGATTTTCCTGAAAATTTTCACAGTTGTACTATAAGCATCTACGACTGTTCTTAGCTAGGTTTTATGTCGACGTACCCCCGATAAATATCGAAAATCGATAATCGAAAAAATCGGGTTAGAGAAGGAGTGGTCCGATTTTAATCAAATTTGATACACTCATAGACAAAGGCATAAGAAACGATATTCAAAATTTCAAGGTTGCAGTTCTTACAATAGTGCAGAAAAGCGGTAATATATATATATATATATATATATATATATATATATATATATATAAGGTAAGATGTTTGTGTGTATGTGTCTGTTTATCTGCCTGTATGTCTGTATATTTTCAGCCCTTTTATTTTAGTTTTTGCTTAGGGTTTGGCTCTAAATTGGTATAATTGCAGTTCTTAGTCTCAGCCATGATACCATTTAATCAAAGGACTTATTTAGCCTTCAAAATTCAGTTTACGACGAAAGAACTTATTTGATATCGATACCAGGAAATCAAAATTTGACTTACAACCATTCATTTTTCTTTCAGTCTACGATTTCGCTTTAACTGGAAACAATTATTGCTTTTTAGTCTTTCGTGCCAACTTCCAAAGAGTCTGAGCTTCAGGAACATGGTTTAGTTTTAAAGCTTCCATTACACCCGAACAACGCCGTCCTATACTGCTAGTTTAACAATAGATATAATTAAAAAAATATACAATTATTTATTTTTATTTATTTCAGCTTACACTATGAAAAAAATACTAGAAAAATCTATTTGATTTAAGAAATTTGATGCGAATACACCTAATATGTCTACAGAAAAGCAATCGGAGTCTAACCGTACTGATGAGTTGTGATAGCGAAACAGATCTGTCTGCGGATGACTAGAATATCGAAATATATATAAAAACAACAGCATAGTGATGTTTGAGGAAGTAAGATATATTCCGATATGATTAATTATAGATGAGATTTAAGCTAGTTTGTGAAACAACGGATGTGTCTTGTGGTGCAGTGGATATTAATTTGGAACGACAAATCGGGGTGTCGAGTTCGAATTCCAGTTGAATTCCTTGCATTCACTTATACACAAATACACTTGGATAATGTATTGCTCTGTCTCTTTGCTCCAGTTATGGGTTAAATAACAGGAGAGCTTGGGTTCTATAGCCTTGGCTGGCAACCAGTCTACCGCAGAAAGCAATAGCAACATAATGCGGGATAATCTTCTTCCCAGTCAGTCATTTCGAGACATGATCACACAAAGGTGTATCACGTATGCTACTTAACTGACTGTTTTTAGTTAATAAGCATTTTTCGTTATTTTTATAGAATCTCCGATTTCAGTAATAATATAATACATCTCTCCCCCTTTAGCTATGCGTCAAATAACAGGACAAATTGGGTTCTATAGCCTTGGATGTCAACCAGTCTACCACAAAAAGTAATGGCAACCTACTTCAGTCAGTCAGTCGTGTCTCTTTCAAGACATGATCGCCCAAGTGTGTAACACGTATGGCACTTAACTGACTGAATGTAGAATGATAATCAGGGAGTTGCAATAGAAAGAAAACTGGAAAAAATAAAAGCCAAATGTCAAAAAGTGGCAATTCTAAAAAACTAGAATACGATTGCATAAATAATACGCGTTCAACAACACCAACATCTATAAATAAAACAATTATAATTTAAGAGCTCCCTCTCTCTCACACACACACACACACATTGAACACTGTTTATAGTACATTTTATTAACACATAATTAATAATTTTACACATCTATGTTCTCCCATATGCATATTTATTAGTTCATAAACTATATATATATATATATATATAAATTCCTCAATCTGAGCCGCTATCCCTTAATCTACTGTGAAAATTATATATACGTACACACACGCCATGTGTCTGTACGTCTCTCTCTGTCTGTCTCTCTCTCTCTCTCTCTCGATATATATATATATATATATATATATATATATATATATATTGGCAGCAATCATTTTTTAAAAACATTTTTCGTTAAAAAAGACCGACAAGGAAGATTTTATTTTTTTATTTAATTTTCCTGTAGTATTACATGTTTCCTTTTTGCTGAAATATAAATTGTAAAATTTTTCTAGCATTTCTAATTTCCAAGTGCTTTTAATCACTTCACTAGTCATTTTCAAGGAAGTTATTTTTCCGATGTTTTTATTTTAGTCTTATGTTTTGACTGTAATGCAATTTTTGTGTTTTTGAAAAGGCGAATTTTTTAAATATATCATCTGACGCACGCGGCAGGGCGTCTGTTTATTTTCTAAAAACCTTTCAAAACTCCATTTCTACTGTTAAATAATATAAGATTGATGGGAGGAGAAAATTATTTGATATATAATGCCTTTATATATAAAACACACGTCACAATTTGCCTACCTCACAACACTCTCCATTTGTCTCTACCTACTCTGATGATGACTTCAGAAAGTCGAAAGCTGGTACTATATTGCTTCCGAAATGAACAATGGATACTTTCTTATAGAATTTCCTCCTTTAACTGAGAAGTACCATTTGGAATTTAGAAAAGCTTATCAGTAAAATTGGTTCAGAAAATATTTTTTTTGCTTTTTTCCTGGTGCGTATGAGGTTCCAGTGAGATAATGAAATAAAACAAAATTTAAACAAGGTGCAGGGGATGTCGAAGAAACAAAAAAAGATATATGGGAATCCAGCAGATAAAAGATGGAAATTGATGTTCCGTTTAAACTTTTGGAGGTTGTAGCTATCAGAGAAGAAACAAACGGTGGTGAGTTCCACAAACGGGAAGTGCGAAAAAAGCAACTATTAGAGTAGAAGCGTGGGTTACATTTAACTATTTCAACAGTAAAAGAGTGGGACAGAGATGCCAATCTCGTAGCACGAGTAAATACAGGTGTCTGGGGAACCAGGAAGAAAATTTCGTCTGTCGGAAAACCAATTGTTACATTCTTCAGAAGAATTTAGAAATACTGATATATTCTAACGATTATTATTTTTTAAATGTCATGTTTATTCAAGAAAAAATTTTCATTTATTTATTAACTGTGAAGCTTTAAGCAATAAAACTTTAAACGGCTTTGAATTTTTATTTACTCTTTCCTGACACATGGCCGACTCTTAATCCTAGAAGGCTAATTCTCTTCTATTTAATCCATGAGTCTACGTGGATACGAGGGATATTAGATTTTTACATTTCTCAAAGATATTCTTCTATGTGCCCTGTAATTTCAGGACGAAGGCGATCTTTGCTTTCCACGTCTCTCTATCCATGGTGGCTCTGAGCACGCCTTCTCCTGTTACACCATGCAATCCTTGTTCCGTCATCCACCTGATTAGGTCCTTCAAATATGTTATCCGTTGCTTTCCCCTGTCTCTTTTCCTCTGTATCTGGCCTGTTAGTATCAGATTCTCCAGACCCTCCTTCCTCATTGCGTGTCCCAGGAACTTCAGCTGTCTCTTCCTGATGCTCAGTATTAATTTCCTTTTCGTTTCCATCATCTCCAATACCTCATCATTGCTCACATGCTCGATCCATGATATTTGCAGCATATTCAGTAGAACCGCATTTCAGTTGCTTCAAGTTTTTCCTTCATCTTTGATGATATTGTCCAGCATTTACTGCCATATTGAAGGACGGACAGCACGTAGCAATCCAGTAATCTGTTCCTAGTTTCTAGCGAAATTGTCCTGTTTCTTAATACTTTACTCAACTTCTGGAATGCTTCCTTCGCCATGCCAATTCGCCTTCGGACCTCTGTGTCGCACTTTCGCTCTTCTGTTATAACGTTTCACAGGTATTCAAATTTTTGTACCTGCTTGATTCTAGTATCCCCGACCTGTACTTGGCATATTGGGTTGCCCTTTTTTATTGATGACCATGCATTCGGTGCTCTTGCAGTTTATTTGTAGTCCTTTTCTATCACTCTCTTCAGTTACCTTCTGTAGGAGGTCTTGTAGTTTCCTTTCTAGGGTCCTGAAAATATTCTCGCTGTACAAGTTGAAGAGATCCGGTGAAAAGACACATCCTTGTCTTACGCCCCTTTCTAGTGCGAAGTAAACTAAATACATGAGACTGGAACTCTTTTTTGTTATCACTATTAACAAAAACTGTCTGTATATATATATATATATATATATATATATATATATATATATCCGAGTGAGTACAGAACGAAGAAAGAATTTTTTTTCCACCGTCCAAAACATTAATTTAAAACAGTGCTCGATTTATGATGTATAGAGCTGTGAATATTTATTATAAATTATGTTTTAGAACATGTACATAATTTTTTCTATATATGTCCTCTACAATCATATGTTTGTTTCAATGTTGGGTGTCCAACGTTTCATCAGGAGGAATAGGCAAGAACTGAAATCATTCGCTGTCTATATTTGGTTTATTGTTGTTGTTTTGGGGTTGGTTATGATTTCAGTTCTTGCCCATTCCTCCTGATGAGACGTTGGACACCCAATGTCGAAACAACCATATGATTGTAGAGGACATATATAGAAAAGATTATGTACATGTTCTAAAACATAATTTATAATATATATATATATATATATATATATATATATATAATTTTTATTTTTTTTTAATCTTTTTTAATGGTTTCTCGGCCGGACCAAGAAATTTACAACACATCCTTTTATGACTTTCTGATAAGGAATATTACATGTATTTTGCTTCAGCGTATCCATTTCTTACTAAGAAGCAAATGGAGTTGTCTTTGTAGAAATAATCTGTCTGTAAATTGATCTACTTATCCACCTGCTTGCCGGTCCTTTCAGCATTCGAACAGCCTGTCTTTTAGTCTGTTCAACAATGTCTTTCTATCACGCCACCAGCCTGTCTGTCTATCCGTCTGTCCGTTCACGCGTCTGTTGGGCCCTCATTTATTTTTTTTAAATAATATACCGAAGAAACACAAACGCTACCTAACCCATACTCACGCCAATAAAATGCATGTGCGAGTGCGCACAATGTAAACAATTTCTGTTTATATAAACAATAGTAATTCTGAAGGAAAAACATACACTAACATTTTTTCAAAATAATGACGATCGTTTTCTTTCTGCTTTTCTTTTTATTATAACGGAGAAAATTACACGTGCTCACCAAATCTAATCCGTGTAAACATTTTCATCGTCTTTTATAAAACAAATACAGATCAAATTTATGCAAACAACAGGCACCATTAAAATATTTTCTAGCCAATGGATTTACGTATTTAAAACATTTTTTCTAATTTGCTTCCGTTTGGTACGAGTCAACTTGAGGCATATCAGAAAAATGAATGAATAAAACATTGTAACGAGGAACTAGTTAATACAACCCACAAATCTGACCATACAATTCCTTTTAAAACCTTGGTATGGATTAGAAATTTTTAACTCCTCTCCTATATATGTATCCAGAATTAATGGATTCAATTTGTAATTCGACAAAGTTTCGTATTAACCTAAACGTTATTTAAGTGGTTACACATATTTGAGCAAAGTAAGACACCTCCGATCATATAAATGAAATAGGCAAGACTATTTAAAGAGCTCAAGGTGTGTTCAGAGTTCTGATAGAGAACTCATTAGAGTACCGTTGGATTCAGTTGAGACATAATATTATAACCGTTAGTAGCAAGTTATTACAGTTGTGATGAGAAACAGAAACTTATACGGGGTAGAAAAAATACGTTTTCTGCTGCGGTGCACATAAAAATATTGACGATAAGAAATTAAAGCCACGTTCGTTGAATTATTCTTTTTCTTCATTGTGCGTAAGAAAAAAGAAATAGATATTCTTAAATATGGAATCCTTAGTTTTACAAATACGCTATCAGCATTTTTTGAAATTCAGTAACAACAACAAAAGTTAACTGAAATAATTAAAGAGAAAACGGAAATTTTTCCAAGTTCTTTCACTCCCGACACGGTGGAAAATGCCATACCTGAATTCACATACAAATCACGTGATGGAATTATCGTTTCTGCTTACTTTAGAAGTCACGAACCAATTTACGGAGAAGAATGCAGAAATTTGTATTAAAGCAATAGTAAATATTCTTACTGATTTTTTTAGCGAGAAAAGTTTGTTATTCAATACTCGTTGGAAGTATATGAATCTGACAAAAAAAAAAGAACATCAAGATTTTGTTCCATCTGTTAAAATCGTTACCAACGTGTGTGAAAGATTAAAATTAAATGAACTGATTCGGGATATGTTTAAATGATTGATTTTCGTTCAAGGGTTAACAGTGAAAAATACCCAAATATAGGTGCTAGAATCCTAACGAAACTGGAACAGAATAAAAAACTAACACTACAATAAATATCGGACGAATGTCAGAGAATCTAAAATCTGGGACGATATAGGGAAGAAATTGAAGAAAAAGAAGCGCATATATACAAGCTAAAGAAAAAAGTGGGGAAAGAAAAAATTATCCATGTTTAGATGCAGAAGGTTATATTTCGAAGGCTACTGTTCCTTTAAGAATTTAAAAAGCTACAAGTGTGGAAAAGTAGGATATAAATATCACACTGTAAAACTGCATCAAGGAAGCAGTCTCATAAAAAATTCATACACAACGTTGAGACAGAAAAATAATTACAGAAAATCAAACAAAATTTGTGTATGTAAAATTCTAGTTCGACACTGGCAGTGATATCACAATAATCAACGAAGCCATATGCAAAACAAACAGAAAACCTTAAAAATAACGTCTATAATCGCATGAGAGTGAGAAATTATTACTTTTTTTTTTTTTTTTTTAATCATTTCACCCCGAGCAAGGCAGAAACGCCACCGATGTGCAGGGGGTTACATAAATGTAGAAAGATTAATTAGAAAAGAGTGAGGAGTACAAGCTAGTTAGAAAGGAACAATAGAAAGCTGAGAAAGCAGGCTTATTAAAAGATTTGCAAAATTTCATTTCGTAACATGTTTGTAAAATCTAAGGCTTATGGGTTAAAAAATACAACAAACTGATTCGGTACTGACTGGATAGAATTATTCAAGTTATTAAGTATAATTATTAATATTTATTGCACAAATATAATTGGAGAAGTGACCAGTTTAAATAAACCATTTTAAAATTTAAAAGAAGAATTGAAAAAATATTTTCCGAATGATCTGTCGGATGAGATGGGTCGGTGTTCCAAAGTCAAAGCAAAAATTTCAAGTGAAAAATGGATCGACGCCAGTATTTACACCAAAAATTAGCGTACCGTTGGCAGCCTTCGATCACATCAACGAAGAATAAGACAGACCGGGAAAAATGGATGTAAATAAAAAATTTGATGAACAGCACCAGCTGTCTATGTAAAGAAAAAAAAATCGTGTTTGTGCTGATTTTTTGATTGGGTAAAACCAATTTTTAGAATAACCTAAATACCATGTCCAAAGAAAATCTTTGCAAAATTAAACGGTGGAAAATTTTTTTCGGAGATGGATCTTTCTAATGCGTATTTGCAAATACAAGTTGAATATAAATGTTTATAGTTAATAACGATAAACACGCCCAATGGATTGTATAAGTTCAACCTTCTTCGTTTTGGGATAGAATTGGCTACAGCTATATTTCAACATGCTATGGATATTATGCTAGCGGTTTATGACTTCAAAGTTACTTATCTGGTTGATATATTGATTAAAAGTTTATCGAATGAACAACATATTGAGCATGTTAAAAGAATTAAAAATTGCTTATGCAGGGTCTTCATAAAATTTTTACTCGAGCAATGCGCTTAAAATTCCCACGTAATTTTCGGCATAGTGCTAGGTCCCGCTTCAGTTGGGTGGTCTCTTATAAATACTTAGTGTTCCACATCAACTTGAAGCTATCAGGCAAGTTCTCTGACTAATTAATTGAGTTGGACTCGCCTGAGAAAGACAAACAAACTCTATAGTTTCGGGCAGAATTCGACTCCGTCTAGGTTCCGTCTACGGACAGAATATTAGACTGGCTTAGTTCCCGATCTCACGTATTCTAGTGCTCGGAAAATTTTGACTCTTGGCCCAATGTCCGCGCATTGTTTCTTCACATAAAGCTCGATCTTGTGTCACATCCCATCTCAGTGTGTGTGTGTCGGGAGACTTTGGGTAAATATCTAGATTTCCGAGAGACTTCGAATAGAGTGTACGTTCGAGTACCGTTGGAATCTGTCAAGACATAATATTATAACCATTAGTAGCGCGCGTCATAACAATGTGAATTACGTGTAACAGCCTGCAAATTCGGGATATTTAATAAAAAACCTTTGCTCTTTAACAGGTTTCGAACCTGGATCTCTCTCTGTAGGGAAAAACCACTGTCTAATCTAGCGTTTTTTAGACTGCTTTCTGCAGATGAAACATTTAGGGTAAATTCTTGAATCTATAGCTTCCATTCAGAACTCTGACTATAGAATATGATAATTAGAGGAGAAAGTATTTACAACAGAACTAATGCTTTTCATAAAAAAAGGCGATGTTAAATAAACATCGATTTTTGTAAATTAAAATAGATTAAAAATAGCCGATTACCTTGGCAAGTTACTTTTATACATGCATACATGCATAGGTTGTAGCATGGTGCACAGTCCTGTTGCCAGACATAGAGACTTCTAACAGCCACTCTTTTCGACAAACTGGGGAGTTCATTTCCCACCCTATTGACCCAGTCTGAGGGCCTTATCGACAAATTGGAGGGCTCATTTCTCACCAGAACGACCAGTGTCAGTTTCCGAGCAACTGTATCTTCGTAATCACCATTACACTCCTCCATCTCTTCCCGAATCCCCTGCACTGTACTTCGATTGTTACTCAAACAATCTGAAATTTTTGCATTGGAGTTTCGGGCGCGAATGCCAAACAATACAACAATTTTTCTTTCTTTATCTTCCCCTTTTCCTTTCTCTTTCTTTTTCTCCTCCTTTACAGTTCTCTCTTTTTCACCTTCTTTTCCTTTCTCCTCCTCCTTTTTCCTTTTCCTTTTTATTTCTTTCTCTCCGTTTTTTCCTTTTTATTTCTTTCTCTCCTCCTTTTCCTTTTTATTTCTTTCTCTCCTCCTTTTCCTTTTTATTTCTTTCTCTTCTCCTTTTCCTTTTTCTTTCTTTCTCTCCTCCTTTTCCTTTTACTTTTTCTTCTCTTTTCTTCTCTATTTCTTTTCTCCTCCTTTTTCTTTTTCTTCTCTTTTCTTCTCTATTTCTTTCTCTCCTCCATTTCCTTTTACTTTTTCTTCTCTTTTTTCTCTATTTCTTTCTCTCCTCCTTTTCCTTTTTATTTCTCTCCTCCTTTTCCTTTTTTTCTTTCTCTCCTCCTTTTCCTTTTTTTTCTTTCTCTCCTCCTTTTCCTTTTTTTCTTTCTCTCCTCCTTTTCCTTTTTTCTTTCTCTCCTCCTTTTCTTTTTTATTTCTTTCTTTCCACCTTTTCTTGTTTTCCTCTCCTTTTTTCTCTATTTCTTTCTCTCCTCCTTTTCCTTTTTATTTCTTTCTCTCCTCCTTTTCCTTTTTATTTCTTTCTCTCCTCCTTTTCCTTTTTATTTCTTTCTCTCCTCCTTTTCCTTTTTATTTCTTTCTCTCCTCCTTTTCTTTTTTATTTCTTTTTCTCGTCCTTTTCTTTTTTCTCTCCTTTTTTCTCTATTTCTTTCTCTCCTCCTTTTCCTTTGTATTTGTTTCTCTTCTCCTTTTCCTTTGTATTTGTTTCTCTTCTCCTTTTTCTTTTTATTTTTTCTCTCCTCCTTTTCCTTTGTATTTGTTTCTTTCCTTCTTTTCCTTTTTATTTCTTTCTCTCCTGCTTTTCCTTTTTATTTCCTTCTCCTCCTCCTTTTCCTTTTTATTTCTTTCTCTCCTCCTTTTCTTTTTTTCCTCTCCCTTTTTCCTCTATTTCTTTCTCTCCTCCTTTTCCTTTTTATTTCTTTCTCTCTTGCTTTTCCTTTTCCTTTTTCTTCTCTTTTCTTCTCTATTTCTTTCTCTCCTCCTTTTTCTTATTCTTCTCTTTTTTTCTCTATTTCTCTCTCTCCTCCTTTCCTTTTTCTTTTTCTTCTCCTTTTTTCTCTATTTCTTTCTCTCCTCCTTTTCCTTTTTATTTCTTTCTTTCCAACTTTATGCTTCTCTTTTTCTTTCCGATACCCTCTTTCATTTTCCTCTTGTCTCCACTCACTTATGGTGAGACGGCTCTTTTAAATTCGATGAAATATCATGAGATAAAAATTCAGTAGAATCCAGCCAGACAAGCTACCCGTTTTGCTTATTCATAATACCAAATGCTGTTAATAGTTTCAGAATTTTTAGAGATACGCAAACTTTCGGTTAGAGTTGTCTCATGAAGACAGAAATTCTTCAGAAACCTTAACAGTTGGGATTAACAAGATGTTTTAAAGTTTTCTTTATTCTTATCCTGCTCCGATGTATGTTTACATAAGTTATTTTCTAATTTAGGATCTCTTCCTTTATTTTTCGGTCTGGTTTTTTTTTTTGTTATTTCAGCTTCTATTGTTTTAGTTAATTCTTCATCATCTCTGTTTATTGTACTTAGTTTGGGGTTTTGTGTATACAATTTATTACCATTATTCTCTGTTGATTTCATGAAAACATGGCTCATACGTCATTCTTTAATAAACTCACAACATTCTTCTGTCATCTTTATGCACACTTTAGCCCACCCCTTGAGCTAAAATTTAAGTCTGTCATCAGACGAAACAAAAATGTAGTGTGGTAAGTTTTGTGCTAAAAGAAGTGAAAAATTGAGTTAGTATTGCCTAATATATATTTTTTGTCATGGATATTTTGTTCATATATATATATATATATATAACGGTAATATCACGTTGAATACACTGGTTCCCGCTTGATCACCAAAGTTAAGCAACGTTGAGTTGAGGCTGATCAGTACTTGGATGGGTAACCGCTTGGGAATATCAGGTGCTGTAAGCGTTTATGGACGGATGTGCGTTGTATTGCGGTAGATGTCGGCTTAGAAAGGGAAATCGGTGAGCCGAGTTCCAATTCCAGTCGAACACTCTGCATTCACTTGCACACTGGTACGCTTGTATTAATCTGTCCCTTCTCTCCAGTTATGGGTTAAATAACTGAGGTCTGCTGTTCATGGCGAAATTTGCACCGATTGTTTGTTATCAGCAGTTCCAAAAAGTGTGGATGGGGCTACACAAGCCCTCACCACCCTAAACAATTCCTTGTCTGGTAGTGTAACTAAGTTAGGCACTCATACGTCAAAATTGGCGAGAAAGTCTATTATATATATATATATATATATATATATATATATTAATCATATCACCCCAAGCAAGGCGAAAACGCCACTGATGCGCAGGGGGCTACGTGAGAAGGAAAAGATTGGAAAAGAGAAAAACCGGAAACAACATCCTAGCCAGGAAACAAGGGATGAGCCTCTTCAGCTGCTCAATAGACGTGGGTGGAGTGTGAACCGGGCGATAGTTTAGTCTATCTACTCCAATTGAAAAAAATAAAATTAAAAAAAAGAGTGAAAAGATTGGAAAAGAGAAAAACCGGAAACTACATCCTAACCAGGAAACAAGGGATGAGCCTCTTCACTTGTTCAATAGACGTGAGTGGAGTGAACCGGGCGATAGTTTAGTCTATCTACTCCATTTGAAAAAAATAAAACAAAATAAAATAAAAAAAAAAGAATGAAAAGATTGGAAAAGAGAAAAACCGGAAACCACATCCTAACCAGGAAACAAGGGATGAGCCTCTTCACCTGTTCAATAGAGTTGGGGGGAGTGTGAACCGGGCGATTTTAGCACAGGTTACTACCCAAATTTTCATGCGTAAGGAAATCATTAAGCATAGCCTAATGTCTTATGATTGCCTCACGCTAGAATGTAATGTTTGTCTAACTTTTAAATTAATCTGTATTTTAAGTCCATCAGTGACTCTTCCTTTATATATATATATATATATATATATATATATATATATATATAAAGCATGCGGTGTAAATATAGAAGAATCCAAAGGAGTATCCTGTACATACAGTGGTAGGATAGCTCTCTAAGATACCTCTAAATCTATATGCATATAAATACATATAGATTTAGAGCTCTCTTAGATAAATACATATAGAGCAAATATAAGAAAAATTAAGGCAGACGCGTTATTTCATGGTAAATCCGAAGTATAGGCCTTGTCAAATCTTTTGTACAATAAAGACTGAAGCTGATGAGGGTTCGCCTGAAATAGGCCTAAACTTCCGATTAACCATGAAATAACGTGTCTGCCTTAATTTTTCTTATATATATATTACGGAAATTAAGGAAACTTAGTTAAAAACAACCGGCAATTTGAAATGATTTGTTTGAATATTATCTTTGATCGATACTCGTATTTAAGTCGATATTCTACTTATAATCAAACATTATTATATATTTATTTCTACTGGCCTGATTATTTCCGATTAAATTATATTAGGAAAGTGTGTCATTCGGCAGGATTCGAACCTGCAACCCCTATCCACATAGGAGAAGCCACCAAGTGAATTGGCGCGTCTTAGACCTCACGACTACGAACGACGTTATAGGCTTAATTTGACTTCGTTTCGACTGATCGTCATTTGTGGTCGAGAGGTCTAAGACACGCCAAATCACATGGTGGCTTCCCCTATGTGGATAGGGGCCGCAGTTTAAAATCCTGCCGAATGACACAAATTTTCATAATATAAATTTACCGTAAATAATCAGGCCGATAGAAATACATATATAATACTGTTTGGTTATAAACAGAATATCTACTTAAATACGAGTATCGATCAAAAATAATGTTCAGACAAATCATTTCAAATTGTCGGTTGTTTATAACCAGTTTTGTTAATATTCGTTAATTTCCGTAACATGATGATTATCGTAAATAATCAGGCCCTAGAAATAAATATTTTATTTTAAAATATTTTAACACCCTTTTACAGTGAAACGGATAAGATGTAACCGTAATTTCTACTCCAACAGCTTCTTTTCTTGCACTTCCCGCCTGTGGAATTCCCTTCCACATACTTGCTTCCCCGACAGTTACAATATCCAGGAGTTTAAATGTAAGGTCAATAGACACCTCCTAACACACTAACTCGCTTCCATTCTCTCAAACACTCTTCCCATCTATCCAACCCTCATCCTCTGTATCCCTACAAGTCTATCACCCTCCTTCTGACATTTCCTATATTTGACCACTCTTTCTCATCACCTTCCCCTATGTAACCCCTTGAGCAATAGTGGCAGTGGGATGCCTTGCTTGGGTTGAAATGATCAAACAAAAAAAAAAAAAAGAAACAGTAAAAACATTGCCCTGCACGCCATTGGGTGTAACGGAAAGGTTTTATATATATGTATATATATATATATGTAATGCACTGCTAGTGCAGTTTCAGTTAATTTTTTTAAAAAATTTTCCATTCTTAGTACGTACGTCTTTTGAGTAAATTTTAAGCCAAAATGGAAAACTTGACTTGTAACGAGTTTCATCAGTTCGGATTTTATAGGGCAGGGTTTGTTGAAGTTGAATACACATGCTAAGAAACGAGAGATGCTGGTAGTTTCTAGATTCTGAAAGAATTATTTGAAATATTTTGTTAATTTTTTTTCTATGTCGACAAAATGATGTGAAATAGTGATATATATCTATGCGCAGGTGAAGTCATAACAATGTCAACAAGCCCAATCCGATAAAGACCAAACAGATGAAACGCATCAGAAGTAAATGTTTTCCATTTAGTTTTAAAATTTACTTAACATAGTCTCTTGATTTATAAAAAAATCTACATCCTAGTTTCATATATATATATATATATATGTATATATAAATTCTCTTAAAGTCAGAAACTTACATCTCTCTCTCTCTCTCTATATATATATATATAGAGAGAGAGAGAGATGTAAGTTTCTGACTTTAAGAGAACCGAAAATGTAGATACTTTAAAAAAAATTTATCTAAGAAAAAAAAAACTAAATTCACTAGAACTACACAAGCAGAGCATTATATATATATATATATATATATATATATATTGAACAGTGACTACTTGATGTAGAATATAGTTTAATCTAAAAGAACAAAATGTCATGAATATTATGTTGTAATTTATTTTGTTTTTGATAAATGAGCGTTCAAAAGCAAAACAAAATAGATTTCTGCGTAATAATGATAGGGGTCGCAGGTTCGATTCCTGCCGAATGACACACATTTTCGTAATATAAATTTATCGTAAATAATCAGGCCGTAAGATAAAAATATATAATACTGTTTAATTAAAAACAGAATATTTACTAAAATATCGATAAAAAATAATGTTCAAACAAATCATTTCAAATTGTCGGTTGTTTATAACCAAATTTCGTTAATCTTCGTTAATTTCCGTAACATGTTTACATTTGTTAATATTACGATACATTTCAGAGCAGATATGGTTATTGCGATAAATCGAAAACTGTGTTATATGGGCTACATTAAAACCTCGTTTATATTAATGCTCATATATGGTCGAGAGGTCGAAGACGCGCCAGATCACATACCAGCTTCCCCAATGTAGATATGGGTTGCAGGTTCGAATCCGGCCGAGTGACACACATTTTCGTAATAAAAATTTATCGTAAATAATCAATAGATAAGAATATATAATACTGTTTAATTAAAAACAGAATATCTACTTAAATACGAGTATCGATCAAAAATAATATTAAACAAAAAATCATATATATATATATATATATATATATATATATATATATTGTAATGCTTGTTACAATGGTTTATAAATTCATAGTATCACTACACAAAAATTTTCGCGTTTTGAGGCTGCTGTTTGCGCTTCTCATCAGGTGATTCGTTTAAATGAAAATTAAATGGTGAAAACGGTTTATTTATGGGGATATATTTAAGTAAATATGGGGTGGGAGCTTATTCTGATTTATTCGGCCGTATTGTAGCCTAAGATATATATATATATTTTTAGGCGTGGGGGCGGTTAAGAGACTGCCATTACAATATAATGCTCTACGTTGTATCGAGCACTCTTTATAAAAGTATTCCAGAAGTTAAGTAAAGTATTAAGAAACAGGACAATTTCACTGTCTGTAGGTAACGGATACACACACACTGACACATACACACACAGACAAAGTTCCATTTATAAATAAGTTTAGATTTTCCTATTCAAATTTTATGTCAATATCTAAATGATGTTGCTGTTTTCTCGTTTTTTTTTTTTACATGCATATTCAGAGCAGTTCTTATTTTTACTTTTACGTATTGCTTTCTTTTGCTCATTCTTTTATAATAACTTATTCTTTATTTCTTTTTAATTCTATTTATTTATTTCCTTTTTCCTTTTCTTATTTATTTATTTATTTTTACATATTTCTTTGTTTTTATTTCTGTTTGCTTTCTTTGTTCTCTTTATTGAACAAAGCTTTCCTTTTTGTGTCACTAATTTGACCGAACATTCCCAAATGAGATTTTTACTAGATAAAATTTCTTTTCCTTTATCGTCCTCTTCAGGATATATTTGCAGAAATTTTTCTTTTTTTTAAAGATGTATCTTTAAAAAAAAATTCAAATACCATTATTCTTCTATTTGTACCCGTCGATTTGCTTCAGTAGAGCACCCACGTCTATTAAACAGGTGTAGAGGCTCATCCCTTGTTACCTGTTTAGGATGTGGTTTCCGACTTTCTCTCTTCTAATCTTTTCGCTCTTACGTAGCCCCGTGGACATCAGTGGCGTTACTGTCTTGCTCGGGGTGATAAGATTAAAATATATATATATATATATATATATATATATATATAATGAATTATTTTGGACATTATTTTTTTTTACCGATACTCGTATTTAAGTAGATATTCTGTTTTTAATTAAACAGTATTTTATATTTATATCTACCGGCTTGATTATTTCACGATAAATTTTTATGACGAAACTGTGTGCTACCCAGTAATAGGGGTCGCAGGTTCGAATCCTGCTGGGTAGCACACATTTTCGTAATAAAAATTTATCGTGAAATAATCAGGCCGGTAGATATAAATATAAAATACTGTTTAATTAAAAACAGAATATCTACTTAAATACGAGTATCGGTAAAAATAATGTCCAAAATAATTCATTACAAATTGTCGGTTGCTTATAACCAAGTTTCGTTAAATTTCGTTAATTTCCGTAACATGTTTACATATATATATATATATATATATATGTGCGTACCTGTCTGCATGTTGCATTAGAAAGCAAAACTGCACAACTGACTTGTAAAAAAAAAAAAACAAAGAAGAACAACCGCTGCAAAGATTCATGGAAATTCACTCGGAAAATCCGGACACAGGTAGCTGATTATATGGCTCTGTCAAATTCTTCATCTACATTTAAGAGAAAAGTAACATGTGTATATGGGTTAATTAAACATTCATTAAAGTCGGATCTGGAACATAACAAATCTGTAAAGGGCCGATAGCATAGAACGGGGTTTTTGATCCGATAAAGATAATTTTAAACAAAAAGAAATAAAACCCTAATATGTATGATAAATGACCAGATAACAAAAACAAATATTTTCAATTTTGTGAATTTAACAACATATATCAACAGTCATTACTTACACTAGTGACTTTATAATACATGCAGTTAAAGTTTCAATTTCAGAAGCGGATATTCGAAAACTTTCACTATTTACATCATTCGGACTATTGTCCTCATCTTTGTTGCCATTTATACGACGTTTCGGCCGTTGTACGCTTCAGCCGTTGCACACTCCAGCCTTCTTCAGGTGCTAGGAATTTCGAACCGAACGCTTTATTACGATCACTAGCGTATATCATTTTCATTCCTTGTGCAAATCCTCTTTTCGTAGTCACGAGTAATTGCCCTTTAACCAGACTCTCTAAGAAATGAGAATGATATATCCCAGTGATCGTAATAAAGGGTTCGGTTCGAAGTTGCTAGCCTCTGAAGAAGGCCGGAGAGTATATCGACGGAAACGTCGTACAAATAGCAACAAAGATGAGGACAATAGTCCGAATAATATAAATAGTGCAAATACTACCTCATCTCCGAAATAAACCCAAAAAATTGTTTTTCAATTTTTTTTTTTTTTATGGCATAAGATTTGAACATAGCAAATTTCTCTACACACGCATAGGGAATTAAAAAATTAAGTTCATTGATTTATCTAATGACGAGACAAAAGATTATAATATATCGATTAGTAAATATCGATATCAAGTAATTGTTTTTTTTTTTTGTTTTTTTTTTACTGTCTAAGACATTTGTTTCGCTTCGGAACTTATCTTGTAGTCGCACAAAGGTAAAATTTCAATCTTATTGACAAGTTGTGTTTATACACTCACAGAAGTTGTAGCAAATAACCTATTTATCGCTTGTGCGGTAGTGAGTGAGAATGATTGGGAAAGATAAATATATTGATTAATTGACAGATTCGAGCTGTAGATTGAATCAAATCTATCTCGCATATACTTGTACTTACCCAATCTTGATTTCATCAATCAAGGCTTGATATTTTAGATCATTGTAATTTTTAATACAACTCTATATTTATGATATGAGATATTGTAACTTCTTCTTTTATGTGCCATGTCCTTTCAGGACGTAGGCGATCATGGCTGTCCAAATCTCGCTATCCCTGGTGGCTCTTAACACGCCTTCTCCTGTTGCACCATGCAACTCTCGTTCCGTCATCCACCTGCTCAGGCCCTTCAATATGCTATCCGCTGCTTTCCTCTATCTCTTTTCCCCGCAATCTGGCCTGTTAGTATCAGGTTCTTCAAGCCCTCCTTTCTCATTGCATGTCCCAGGAACTTTGGCTGTATCTTCCTGATGCCCAGTATTAATTTCCTTTTCGTTTCCATCCTTTCCAAAACGTCGTCATTGCTCACATGCTCGGTCCATGATATCCGCAGCATCCTTCTGTAGAACCACATTTCAGCTGCTTCAAGTTTTTCCTTCATCTTCGAAGATATTGTCCAACATATTTTTTAATCATTTCACCCCAAGCAAGCCGTTCCACTGCCACTATTGCGCAGGGGGTTACATAGGGGACAGTGATGAGAAAGAGTGGTTAGGGGGTTACATAGGGGAAAGTGATGAGAAAGAGTGGTTAGGGGGTTACATAGGGGAAAGTGATGAGAAAGAGTGGTTAGGGGGTTACATAGGGGAAAGTGATGAGAAAGAGTGGTTAGATATGGGAAATGTCAGAAGGAAGGTGATAGACGGGTAAGGATACCGAGGATGAGGGTTGGGTAGATGAGAAGAGCGTTTGAGAGAATGGGTGCGAGTTAGTGTGTTAAGAGGTGTCTGTTGGCCTTACATTTAAATTCCTGGAGATTGTATCACTGCCATATTGTAGAACCGACAACACATAGCAATCCAGTACTCTCCTCTTTGTTTTTAATGAAATTGTCCTGTTTCTTAATACTTTACTTAACTTCTGGAATGCTTTCTTCGCCATGCCAATTCGCCTTCGGATCTCAGTGTTGCACTTTCCGTCTTCTGTTAGAACACTTCCCAGTTATTTAAATTTTTTTACCTAGTTGATTTTAGTGTCCCTCACCTGTAGTTGGCATTTTGGGCTGCCCTTTTTGCTGATGACCATGCATTCGGTTTTCTTGCAGTTTATTTGTAGTCCCTCTCTTTAGCTACCTTCTGTAGGAGGTCTTGTAATTTCCTTTCTGTGTCTTCTATCAGCACTTTATCAACCCTATTTCCATTTTTGAACTATTGTCCTTATTTCTAGTGCTGTATTCACAATGTTTCGACTTCTGTACGCTCCGAACTTCTTCAGGTGATACACGTTGGAATTTCCAAACGAACACCTTTCGTGTCAAGTTTTTTTTTGTTTGATAACTCAGTATCAGTTAATTTCTTTTTAGTAACTCAAATCTACAAGTTTTTGTTCCCTCTGCTGTAGCCAGGTATGGAACTCACAACTCTTTGAGTCCAGTCACGCTTTTATCTATCGGGACATGGATATTATAATGGAAGACTAACCGGAATTTCCCCCACCATTTAAAATATATACACAGGTATACATACAAATAACACACAAGCAGGTGTACAAGCACTGATTCTCTAACAGCTTTTCGATGAATAGTAATACTCAATCACACGTGCGCAGGCGTTTGCGGCGCGCCGTTTAAAGCCTTTCATCTTGAAGTGCAGGCTTTTGTTTATTGAATCGTCTATTAATACCCTTAAAGTCTGCACGTACTAAGAGATACTGTCAGTCCTCATTAATTGAAGAATCACTTGCGGGTATTGTTTAGTCGTCGAGCAGAGAATCATTGCTTTTCATTGAAGGTACCGGCCAGGAAAGAAAATTTAACCGTCAATCGTAATACAAAATCTACTACAATTATTTGTTTAAGATAAAACTGTACAGATTACACATTAGCCGAATGAAAGGAAATACGAAGCAAACCAGGCTCTTGCCAAAATAAATAAATAAATAATATTTATTTTGTTCAAAATTAAATTAGAAAAAAGTTTTACACCTGTAAATATTCATGGATCTACAATCTCTACTTTCTGATAACTTTTCCATTTACCAATCAATATTTTCTTTTACTTCTCTATCTGACTTTTCAAATTCCAGCTGAATCCATTGCATTTACTTACGCACAAATACCTTTGGGAAAGGTATTAATCCGTCTCTTCCCTCCAGCTATAGGTTAAATAGCAGGACAGACTGGGTTCTATAGCCTTGGCTGGCAACCAGTCTACCGCAGAAAGCAATGGCAACCTACTGTGGGATAATCTTCTGCCCAGTCAGTCATGTCTGACTGACAAAATATAATAGTTGGAAATATGATTAAGACATTTACTGTTCATAAAGTGGGAGATCGGTTTTCAATTGTTATGAAGTAATAAACTGATCACCCAGTAATTAATACGTAATAATATAATACATCGCTTCTCCCTCTAGCTATGAGTCTAAGAACAGGACAGATTGGGTTCTATAGCCTTGGTTGGCAACCAGTCTACCGCAGAAAGCAATGGCAATCTACTGTGGGATAATCTTCTGCCCAGTCAGTCATGTCTCTTTCGAGACATGATCGCCCAAGCGTGTATCACGTATGGTACTTAACTGACTGATCTGACTTTTAGTTCCCCCCCCTTCTAATTTATTTACATCATCTTTCCACTGGACTTAACTTATTTTTCATCATTCTTTATATGATACCCCCGCCTTGAAACCTTGAATACCCTTCCCCACCAACATGCTCTTCGATCTCTGACCTTTATACACTATTTCCTAAGCAAGTTTCTTAAATTCCTTTATTTTCCTTCTCTCTTCTCCTTCATCTATTCCACTTTTGTGTTACTCTTTTCATTCGCTATCCCTTATTATTTTATTCATTATTTTCTTTTACTTCGACGGCGCCATTTTGTTTCGACCAGGCTCCGTACCTGTTATGTAGAAAGGGGGACATTACTGAAAGAGAAAGAGAGCTCATGCCTCGGGGCCATCGCTGACTTTGCACCTTTGCTTGGGGCAAACGTCGATTGCTGATGTGATCCTAAACACGTAATATAATGAATTAAGTGGATGACTTTTTGTATCCAACAGGAATTGATCGGCAATAGGCGACATCACTATAATGTAACATGCTCAAGAAAACATTTAAAGACTTTTTAAAGCCATCTATCTACCTGTCAAAAACTGCTCATATGTGCGAGACTCTCACATGGGGCGGAGCAAATGGTCATGGCTCGACCAAGTTATCCTTCCTTATAATTCTGATTCCTTATTGATTTCAGGTTTTAAGAAATGACCCAGGTTATGAATTTCAGAACACGCACACACACACACACACACACACACACACATATATATATAATGAACGAAAAAAATAATTGTAACGTTCAAAACAATAATTTAAAAGAACGCCCAATATAAAAATAGGGTGTGAATAGTCATTATTAATTATACTTTAGAACATGTACAAATTTCCCCAAAAGTGTACATTTTCTTTCGACATTGAAAGAACAAAAGAGACATTGTTCTTTCAATGTCAGCACAAAATGTACAATTTTGTAGTAGTTTATAGTTTGTACATGTTCTAAAGTATAATATATATATATATATATATATAGATAGATAGATATTCGTGTATGTTTTATTTATTTTTAATTTTTAATCCAACATTTTTATTACTTCAATTATGAAGTATTTATTATGTTTTAGTGGATAAATAATAAAATAGACATGATACACAGAATTTATACCAAAATGGAGCGTCTATTTCAAATACGAATATCCACTAAATAATAAGGATTATATATATATATATAATGTCACCGCTGTTAAAAAAATGCACGTTTTTATACTTATGAGTCAGCCAGTTAAGTGCCATTCGTGATACACGCTTGGGCGATCATGTTTCGAAAGAGACATGAGTGACTGGGCAGAAAATTATCCTGCATTAGGTTGCCATTGCTTTCTGCGGTAGACTGGTTGCCAGTCAAGGCTAAAAAATCCAATCTGTCCTGTTATTTAACCGATAACTAGAGGGAAGAGAAGGATTAATACTTTTCCCAAGGGTATTTGCGCGGAAGTGAAATGCAATGAATTCAGCTGAAATTCGAACTCGGCTTCCCGATATCTCGTTCCGAGACGATATCCACTGCACCACAGGCATTTTTTATCTGATATTCTGAAATATTACGGCACATTATCTGTTATTACAAATATATGTACTTCGATTTCTTTTATTCTTTTAAGTTTTATTTTTATTAGCGAAGAAAGCATTTCTATTTAACTATTTTATCATGTAACTTCAGCTTCATACATTCATGTGATATTTTTTCTTCTTTTGTAGATAACGGCCAGGAATTTTACCCTGGGTACCAAACGTACAACGAATTCTTCCCCGGCCAGGGACAAGAAGGTCCGGGCAATATAAACTTCCTTCCACCAACGTCACAGGGGACCCCACCAATTAGTCTAGAACAAACCTTACATCCCGGCGGTATGTTTATTCATAATCACCCATATCCTCCTACGGCCTAATCATTTGACCACAGAAAAGAAAAGATAAATAAAACAAAGAAACAGTAAATCTAACGATGAAAAAAAATAAAAATAAAAAAAAATAAAGACATGATTATTATGTCTTAAATCCCAAAACCATCTTTCTTTTCGCATATACAGTATAATAAGGAATATCTCATTTAAGCGTGATTTTTTTTTCTGTTCTTTCGCATTTAAAATGTGGAATAACAAGAAAATCCGGAATGCGACAAAAATTCATTTGTAATATAATAATGCATACAACAACAAGCACTTAAATAATCTTAGTGAAAAAAAAAAAAAAGAATGAAAAAAAAAAACTATCGCGGAAGCGTCTTTGTTCTTTATTTTGGCATTCGATTTTTACCTCTCATTCTCGATAGATCTACCTAATCCGAAAGAAAAGATCTTTAAATACACTTTCTATTTAGTTCTACCAAACATGCATAAAGTTCGAGTTATATGCAAGTAAATTTTATTTTTTTCCTTTTCTTTTCTTTGCTAGATTTTTTTTTTTCATTTCCGAAGTATCATTTTCACATATAATATAATTAGGTACCTCCGTCCATTTTCGATACCTTAAAATTGAAATCTTAAAAATAAATAAGTTATCTTCAAATTTAAAATTAGCTTTAATTGAAAGCCAAGAGATTAAATTTTAATTCCTGAAAGAAAAATACACTGGTGGATTTTAAACCGAAATTATATTGATTTTAATCTATATTTTTTTTTGAATTGGAAAAATAAAATTTAAATTTACCACCATTTTTGATTGATCGATACATTACGTAAACAGTAGGTAAATTTCTGTTTAAAAATCTTGCAAAAATACAATGTATCTAGCTGACAAGTCAATTAAATCAATTTGTAAGATTCAAACTTACCTTTATCTGATTTCAATCAAGCAATAATTGCTTACTGCCAGAAATTTACAATAAAAAAAAAACTTTTTAATTCCGGTAGCCCTCTTTTATCTCTGTAATGGAGGTGACGAAAGATATGACACCCAGAATTTGTCAAGAACGCTAAAAGTGGGGGCGATCATACGGGCCAAAATTTCAATTACGTTAAAACATAAAATTTTGAAAATTTAATTTCTTTTTTTTTGGTTTTTAACTAAATAGTAAAATCAAATATTTTCAGCATTTATATAATATTCTATAGAATTTTAGTTTAGATTTATAGCCAGGCATTTGAATATTCTTTCTGAATAAATAAAAATTTAAAACATTAAATTCCTTTTAAAATAATTTTAATTTAGTAAGAAAGAATGAAATCGAAATAACCGAACTAAGTTATATTATGTTATTTATTAATAAGTTATCATTAAGTTTAATAAGTGGTAAAAATATCTAATTTGATTTTTATGGAAACATTTTATGACTCCTATGGAACATCGTACTTAATCAAATGGAACATCGTAATTAATCAAAATAGACATATTTACACACAAATTTTTCTTTTAAAATTAATTTATAATAAATAAAACGATTTTTATTAAACTTTTCAATTTTGGATAGGCAATATAATCATCAGTTCTTAACTAAAAAGTCTACTCGCAATCAATTCTTTGGATATTTTCAAAATATTTTCAAAATTTTATATATATTATTAAACTATTTAATAATAAAAAATTTAAAAAAATGAAAACAATTCCTTTAAAATTTTATTATTAATCGAAAAATTTTTTTTTCCAAGATAGTTATTATTTATTTTAGTGATTAAAAACTTATCAAATTAAATCATATTGGAATTTTATTGCATTTTTAAATTTTACTCTTCGGAGATGATTTTCGGATAATGATTACAAACTTAAAATAAAAAAAATAAATGATTTACATTCCCCAATAAGTCCTGCGTTGAAATAATAAAACAAAAGTTAGCCATCAGTATAAAATTTATTAAGATTTCACGGATTTACGTGGAGTGGGGTAACAGAGGTAAAAAAATATATATTTTCATCAAGATTTTTAAAAAATAATAATTTCAAAAATAATTTGATTTATTTGTGAATGAGTACTGAGAGTTTCATTAATATCCGACAATTATTTGAATTTTGCGAGAATTTCCAAATTAATGTGTTTGTAACCGAAAAAAAGTGGGAAATGCAATTATTAGGTGTCCATTGTAAAACAGTCGTAACGTTCCTTTAGCCGCTAACTCGATCAAAACAAAACTTTCTGACAAAATTTCGAAAATGTTAGAAAGGATTAAAAAGTTTTAAAAAAGAATTAAAAATTACTTTGAAATTTCCTCTTAATAACAGTATAAACATTTTGAGAGAAAAATTTTGTTTTATTAAGTTTGTGACCTCTATTATTCATACTATCATGTCTTGTTAATGATTTGACCGGAGGTACCTAATTTAGTTCTATCAAACATGCATAAAGTTCGAATTATATGGAAGTAAATTTTATTTTTTTCCTTTTCTTTTCTTTACTAGATATTTTTTCATTTTCCAAGTATCATTTTCACATATAATAAAATATAAATGAAAGAACTAAAAAAATTGTCTGGTATAATCTGCAGAAATAAAGAGATTTATAAGTTTTAATACAAACTTTGAGGAATTCCACACATTTTAGTATTTAATTGGTGTATTTATAATGCAAAATATGCCTTTCTTTTTGCTTTACCATTTTTTTTATTCAGACTCATTTGTTATATTTACAGTTATTCATAAAATGTAACGAAATATTTTTTCAAAACTAAAATTTAAAAATCTATTGCGACATTTTAAATTAAAAACGAAAATTATTCCTCTAACATTCTTATGTGATTTTCGTGTATATATATATATATATATATATATATATACACGACCGGCCATAACTATTAGGCCACTTCAGTTTTTTTAAAAGAAATATTTCATACTATTTATAGTATTTATTGCAAAATGAAAATAGAATGGTTCTTTTGTTATTATTACATTGCACAATCTTACAAGGCAAGGAAGCAAAGATGAACTCGTCCGAAATATCCTAAATTTTCTTCATTTTTTTTTTCGTTGAGGAAACTGCAATAGAGGGAATTATTAAATATTTATAAATTCATTTGATGCACATGTTATTGTGCAGTATTAACAAAAGAACCATTCTATTTTCATTTACAATTATTTACTTGGCAATAAATACGAAAAATAGTATGAAATACATTATTTTTTTTAAAACACTGGAGTGGCCTAATAATTATTGCCGGTACTATATATATATATATATATATATATATATATATATATATATATATAATGGGTTCTGAAACGTTGATCGATCAAGCTGAAAATGTTGGTCAGATTTTTTGAAGTGGCTTGTGACATGAACCTGTCCACCACACAACCCTCGTACATATACGTACGTAAATATTAATAAAAGTTTTTTTTTATATAGTGTTTTATGATATATTAAAATTTTAGAAATGTGTTCCTCACATATTTAACTAATACAGAAGTTTTAATTTTTTTTTCTGAATACAGAATCAACGATAAGCCTAAATTAATGTGGATCACAATGCTTAATGTTGCACGCGTCTCGAATTAGCACATCTCTGAAAATATACCAAACCTTAGTATAGGTATGATGACGATATAGAAAACTATTGCATTAAAATTTCTAAGTAAAACCTCTGAAAGATTAGCTTTTGAATTACAAGAGTAAATTAAAAGTAATGTATTAATTTTTATGTTTTTAAAGGCATAAAAGTGTGATCATGATTTCCCCCTCGAAAAAAGACATATTGAAGAATATTTTAACATTTAACGTAAATAATTCCTGGTTGTAGATATTCGATCTTTAATAAAATTTTAAATTAATATTAATGTTCATTGTTTTATGGATGATGTTTTATTCATAGTCATTGCAATAAAGGTACTATTTCCCGTTGTAACGCGTTTGAACTTAAAACATTATTACGTAGATTTTTCATAAAAGCAAATTAACAATAACTATCAAAATCGTCATTTGTGATTAAATATTACACACAGGGTTACATAGAAAGAGATAATGAAGCAAATGAAATATTACAACCTTGATAACTGTAGAACTAAAATTTATATCTTTTGTATTTACAAAAAGATATAAAATTACAAAGTGAAGGAAACTTTCTAATATGAGTAACTTGTTTGCAAAAAATAGAATTTGATATTCTGTTTTTAAATTTTGAAACTATATTCAAACTTCGACGTCTATGAAGCCGGCCAAATTTAAGATGTTTCCGCGTATAATATCATTCTCTCATATCAATAAGAATGGATGATACAATTGTTTGGAGAAAGCATTAAATGCCTGAAAGTTATGGAATTAATTTTTACTAATATACATAAATTAAACATCTGCGGAATTCCTCAAATTTTTATTTCTAAATTATTTCAGTTGTAACATTCTTTGTAAAAATGTATACAGACCGTCGATTAAATTTGAAAAATGTCTTTCATTTCTACGAAGAGAAGAAACAGCTTTATACTTTAAATATTGGTTGATAAATGATAAGTACTTATTTATTGAAGTAAATAAGTGGTTATTTATCCATTAAAATATTTATTCATTTTGGATGTAAAATATTGTAAGAACTCTTTTATTCTAATATTTTAATTCATTTTGTTTTCTTTTATTCCTAAATAAGAAATTTTGTAAAAAAAAAAAAAAATTAAAAAAAATAAATAAATAAAAATACGAGCAAAAAAGTGATTTGAGATATATCAGAAATCTACGAGATTTATGGCTGAATAAAACACATAAAAAAGCGAAAATATATTTAAAATATCATACAAGAGACACATCCAACAATACTGAAGAAATAAGATATATTTATATGTAAATAAAAAGGTAAATGATTGAACAAATGATGATAAGTGGATAAAATGATTCATATAAAATTATCATCATGTAAACACACGCCCCATTTTATATATATATATATATATATATATATATATATAAGGTATATTTGAAAAGTCCTCAGCCTGACACACTATCCCAAAATCAGATCATTTTGTAAAATGGGTCAGGTCGAGAAATTTTAACCAGCTTATATATATATATATATATATATATATATATATAGGTGTACGCATATGCAGATTGTATATATTTCTCTCCCATGTGTTTCTGATTATGCCACTGTTTTACGTCAAAATCCGGACAATTCCGAAAACTAATCAGGTTTCGAGACTAAAATATTATTTTTAATTATGTTTCTTTTCATAAAAAGGATTAAAATTATTTAAAAATTATTTCATAACATTAAATTTCAACAAAATGTTTCCTAGAGACGTACATAAATAAAAACGCAATCTTTCACAGCTGCAATTACAATCGCATTCAAAACAGATATACATGTTAAAATCATACCAATCTCCATATAAGATTTTGTAAAAAATTGCTTTGTGTATGCATATATATGTACATGTGAAGTAACATTATACGTAAACAATGTACAATCCACAAGAACACATACACATATCCATAATGTATACACAAACAGACTTGTACAGTTACGCACAAGCACGCCCTGACATTTGTAACACGCAGACATGCACCTGATGACTTCATTTTTGTGTGTGTGCAATTTACAAATTCTGACACAAATCTCATTGAAAAGAACTTTTGACCTCAACAAAATCTATCCAGTTTTTTTTTTTCATGTATAAATTCTTTCTATATCCTTAACATTCTGATAAAAAATAATTAAAAAAAATGTTGATGTATGGCTGGTTGGATGATAATGGTGATGATGATGATAACAAAACACTTGTACATTATACAAAATAGTTACATGAGGAATGAAGAATGGTACAATTTACAAAGAAATTTGGAAAATATAAAAGAAAAAAGTTCTCACCCCCAAAAAATAAAAATAAACAAAGCAGGGTTATCCGTTCCATAATGTCAACCTGTATATTAATGACAATAAATGAAATAAAATTTAAAAAATCAAACTTTCTTCCTCTTTTTGCTCATTCAATTATTTTCCATATACACATGCACATATACATATATATATATATATATATATATATATATATATATATATGCTGACACATATACACATGTAAATATTTTCTTTATTATATTTTCAAGTAAAGTGGGAATGTATTTGTGTGTGTGTTTATGTGTGCGTACACGTGTGAGTGAATATATTTGTGTGTGTGTGTTTATGTGTGCGTGATTGAATATATTGGAGTGTGTGAGTGAATATATTGGAGTGTGTGAGTGAATATATTGGAGTGTGAGTGAATATATTGGAGTGTGTGAGTGAATATATTGGAGTGTGTGAGTGAATATATTGGAGTGTGTGAGTGAATATATTGGAGTGTGTGAGTGAATATATTGGAGTGTGAGTGAATATATTGGAGTGTGTGAGTGAATATATTGGAGTGTGTGAGTGAATATATTGGAGTGTGTGAGTGAATATATTGGAGTGTGTGAGTGAATATATTGGAGTGTGTGAGTGAATATATTGGAGTGTGTGAGTGAATATATTGGAGTGTGTGAGTGAATATATTTGTGCGTGTGGGTGAATATATTTGTGTGTGTGTTTATGGGTGCGTCTACGTGTGAGTGAATATATTTGTGCTTTTTTTTCTTTTTTTTTTTTTTTGCAAGTTTATTTTACCGGGTTAATTGCAGTAATGTGTACTGAGTGATAAATATTCGGGTCGATGTCTAAACTTTCTTCAGGGTTCGAATCCAGTAATGTTTTTATCGTAATGCTTGGTTAAGAAATCAACTCCTCTACCAGCTGAACGCCTGCAGATTTTTTATATTCAATAAAAAAAAATACCAATCTGTTACTACAAAAGCATGTGTTTTTTTTTTGTTTTTTTTTCAGTCTATATAATCGTTATCGGTAGAGTTTTACATGTAATAACACAAATAGGTAAATGGGTCACATCGTTGCCATATTAAATTCATATTAAATGCAACATCGTAAATTCATGAGCGTTTTTTACTTGTTCACCTCACCAAAACAGTAACTGTCATTTCTGTTATTACAACTATACTTTTCTTTAAGAAAACAAAAAATGATATCAACACAATAGCAAAATTTATATCATATAATTGTTTTTTTTATTTTCTAAAAGAAAGCAGACAAATTAAACGCCATGTTTTTTTTTCGTTACAAATCTGTCTTGTTACCCTAAAGGAATAAAAAGTTATCTCCCCTGTTGTTGCGTCATCTATATAGTAAAAAATTAGAAAAGAAAACTTATTAGTTTAACTCTTTCACAAAATGAAACGCAGACAAACATACATATTCATAGAATTTAATTGAAATAGGTATGTGTATCGCGAAGATTACATTTTTCTGTTTGGCAACAACCCAAAGGTAACAGGAACATAGTATAAGCAGAAATAAGCGGTACTTTGGAACCGTTTTCATAATTCACACTGTCTTGAAACTGAATATATTTTCAAATAAATGTAGTATTTTAAATGAATAGACAATTTACATTGAAAATGTAATCATCATGCCGTCAGCGATCTAATTCCAATAGAAAATTACCCATCACATTAAAAATATTCAGTCAGTTAAGTGCCATACATGATACACGTTTGGGCGATCATGTCTCTTTCGAGACATGACTAACTGGGCAGAAGATTATCCTGCAGTAGGTTGCCATTGCTTTCTGCGGTAGACTGATTGCCATCCAAGGCTATAGAACCCAATCTGTCCTGTTATTTAACCTATAATTGAAGGGTATTTGCGCGGAAGTGAATACAATGAATTCGGCTGGAATTCGAACTTGGCTCCCCGATTTCTCGTTCCGAGCCGATATCCAATGCACCACAACGCACATCCTGAGTCTATAATATTATACAAATTTTTCAAACGTCTAGAAAAATAAGATGGAAGCAGACGTGCTTTTTCATCATTGTCACTCTTTTTAATTAGGTGACAGTTGTCCGCAAGATTTCATTTTTTAATCTTGCCCAATTTTAAGGATGACCATTAAAATAAAAAATAAACGTGCAGTGGATATCGACTCGAAATGACAAATTGTGGAACAGAGTTCGAATCCTAGTTGAATTCCTTGCATTCACTTACGCACAAATACTCCTGGGAAAGATATTAATCCGTCTTTTCCCTCCAGCTATGGGTTAAACAATAGAACAGGTTGGGTTCTATAGCCTTGGCTGGCAACCAGTCTACCACAGAAAGTAATGGCAGCCTACTGCGGGATAATCTTCCACCCAGTCAGTCATGTCTCTTTTGAAACATGATCGACCAAAGCGTGTATTTCGTATGGCACTTAACTGACTGAATTCAACTTATAATTGAATACCAAATCATGTGTTTAGACATAAAAAACTTTCATCGCCTCACATTTTCAGACTAAACTGAAAAATGCTACCTAACGTCCCATTTTCTGCTTAAATAATAGGATTTATTGTTTAAATATTTAACCTATCTTACATAAAATAGTTGATTTAGATTGAAATGACTAGAATTCGTTTAGATTGATCAGATTTTACTAGTGTTTAAGAATGCTTAAGAGTTTTACATCCGATGAGGTTTATAAAATCAAAACAAAAGAATCCATTTTTCGCTCTCAAATAAACTACGTACCATAAAAAAAAGTTTACATTTACAAACTCCTAGTTATACAGCAACAATCAGTATTCCATTTCATTAGAATCAGTAGCTTTATGCTATGGTATGTGACTTTACATCAAATATTGCATCTGAACATTTATTGATTGAAAAGAAAATTGCGTGGAATTATTTGAAGTTGAGATATCATTCTGTGTAACATTTTAATAACTTATATAATTTTAGTAAATAGTGACCACTAAAACAGATACAAAAATTTAAAATACAAGGAAAAGTCATAATACATTATTTGCATGAATATTAAAAATTTAAGAAAAAAATATCTGGAGAGAATTCGAGTTTGTATAAATGTACAATGGCAGTAGATAAAACTGTACAAATTTTCCAGAAGTTTGTACAGTTTTTATCTAAATCTTTTTGAAAGCTAAATATAAACCTTATACTTGCTTGGAAAACAAAGCAGAATTTCACTAAATCAAACAAAATAATACCTTCGTTAAATTTTATCTGAATATTTTTTGGGAGAATTCTGTTTTATTGCTGATAGTCCTTTCTGTATTCGTGGTCCGAAGACATGAGTATAGGGGAATAGATTAGATGAAATATTATAGATGAATACTGGACAGTTTCTAAAACTGAGTTTGTCACACTTTGACAAAAACAGTTTGGTATAAAATGTCTAAAATATATTCTTAGATTAATTTCACATGATTCATTTAATATACGTGTTAATTAGAATGGAATTTTTTTCACATGTTGAAAAACGATATCTTAATTAAAAATGGCTTCATAAAAATACAGAGCTCTATAAACTTATTTAATTATTATAATTACATTTTCATGAGAAGTAACGTAATAAAAAAAATCGCTGTAAAAACTTATCACACAATTGCGGAAAAAGTCTCATTGTTTTTGAGGTATCATCCAAAATTTTTCATTGTAAAGTAATATATGCATCAAAGATGAAGTTCCTAGAAGAATAAGCGTAGCTTTTTTATATACTAGGCATATGTAATAAGTAATTTGCTGTGTTATATTTAAAGAATTATACAGATAAATGATATACTTAAAGAATTAAGCTTAATTAACCCCTACCTGCATAAGTTAAAATTAGTTTGTTAGCAGTTAATATGAAAAAAGATCATCGTATGTGACTTCATGGAGTAAAAAGTGCAGCTCATGATTTCGGTCCAAACTACCAACCCGTTAAAATACTAAGGTAAAAGACGGTGTGGAAAATACAATATGATTTTTTTTTTTAATTTAAGGTAATTTTGTTTCGCACAGGAAAAGAAAAGACAGGTAGGTCGAAAAAAATTTATAAACTGAAAATCAAGGAATAGAACAAACAGCTGGGATAAACAGTGTATGAAAATAAAACTTCAACAAATTTGGAAAATCGTAAATTAACAAGAAAAGAGGAAATAGCAGATTTTAGAAGTATTTTGCGAAAGCGAAAATAATTTGCAGCAATATCAAAACGATCATTCACTTAATTATTATAGGTTTAAGGTTTCTTCAAAAACTACCATCAGCTTTATTTTTACAACCGTCTCACAGCGGAACGTTCATTTTGATGAGAGAGGTTGTAATTTCATGCTGATGAAAAGTGCCTAAAAAGTTTATAACGCCTCAGCATGTGTGAAATACCCTTAAAAATGCGATGTCACTTCAAGAAGTAGACTATCATGTCTTTTTCGTATATACACTACCGGCCATAACTATTAGGCCACCATAGTTTTAAAAAAAAATTATGTATTTCATATTATTATTAGTATTTACTGCCAAGTGGATTTTACATGAATATATAAACTTATATATATGCATGTATATAAAAACTTATATATATATATACGCACAAATATATATAAAGATAGACATACATATTCATGCAAAATTTTACATGGCAGCCAGGAAGCCTTTGCTTCGGCCAGCCAATAAGAAGAGACTAGCATGGGGAAGAGAGCACAAAAAATGGACACCAGAACAGTTCATTTGATGCACATGTTATTGTGCAGTATTAACAAAAGAACCAGTCTATTTTCATTTAGAATTATCCATTGGCAATATACACTAAAAATAGCATGAAATACATCATTTTTTTAAAACTGGAGTAGCCTAGTAAGTATGGCCGGTGGTATATATATATATATATATATATATATATAGTAAAAAGCGGTTGAAAGCGCAAATGAGGTAAAAAATTGCGGAACATTATTTAAGAATCCTGGAAAAACTTAAATTTTAAGAAAATATGTACAAAAGAATGATTGCTGGGCAAATATATATATATTCTTTAAAAGTATGGCGAGGCTCGAGGTGTTGCTCTTAATATCTCAAAAACATTTGGCAGGGATATTCATGCTAGCATTATGTGCAAGCTTCAGGGCTATGGCAATTCTTGACGATTGTTTGATTTAATCCAATCGTTCTAATCAAATCCTGAAATGAAGGTTGTTGTGAATGGACGAGATACCAGATTCGTTCATACAAATGCGGCCGTTCCTCAAGGCTCTATCCTAGGTTCTACGATTTTTTTTCTCTTCTTCATTTCTTTCTGATGTAATCAATCCCAAGTTGGCATCTATATAGATGACACCATTTATAACAGTCTCTATAGGAAGTCTACCAGGACTGACAAAGTAAACCTGGCTGCCGCCCTTCAAAGGTACCTCCAATCTGTGTTTAACTGGGGTAGGAAATGGCTCGTAAATGGTATTGTCTACAAAAAGAAGCTGCTCTCTTTTAACAATCATAGAGAAATATTCGTGCCTGCCATTAGAATGGATGTCGCTAGTCTCCTAGAGAGCAACACACTGTGTCTCCTTGGCCTCACTCTCTTAAATGACCTTAAATGGAATAACTACATTGAAAGCATAGCTGCATCTACTGCTAGGAAGGTTGGTTATAAATGTGTGTATGTATATATAATTATGTATGCATATGTATTTCCGTTTATATATGTTTATATATATATATATTTGTATTTGTATACATGTGTATAAATAAATATATTCTGTATGTACATATTCATATATGTAGGTATATATATATATATATATATATATATATATATATGTATATATATATATATACACACACACACACACACACACACACACACACACACACACACACACACACACACACACACACACACACACACACACACACACACACACACACACACACACACACACACACACACACACACACACACACACACACACACACACACACACACACACACACACACACACACACACACACACACACACACACACACACACACACACACACACACACACACACACACACACACACACACACACACACACACACACACACACACACACACACACACACACACATGTGTGTATATATATATACATATATACATGTGTATATATATATATGTATATATACAATATATATACATGTGTGTATATATATATATACATATATATATACATGTGTGTATATATATATATACATATATATATACATGTGTGTGTATATATATATATGTATATATATATATAAAAGTATATTCTTGTATAAATACATGTATATGTGTGAGTATATATATATATATATGTATATGTGCATTTCTCTATATATACATACGTATATATTTCTGTGATGTACATATATTTATATATATATTTATATATATATTTGAAAATAAGTATAAGTGTATATATTTATGCTTGTGTTAACATATATATATATATATATATATTTATGCGTGTATATGTGTCTGTGCATGTATACATAGTTTTCGTGTGTATATGTATATCGATGTCTGTTATATATATATATATGTATGTATTTATTTGCGATTATATATAGGTATATATATTTATATTTGTTTGAATATATATATATATAAATATCATAATATATTACTGTGTATTTATATGTGTATATATATGCGTATATTAATATCAGTGTATATGTAAATATATATAAATTTATATATATGTATACTTATATAAATGTGAGATCAATGTATTTATGTACATATATATATCTATCTTTATATGTGTGTGTATTATTGCGGCTAGCAAGAAACAGTTTGTCATCACTTAATGTTGGATTCAGTTTTCACATATATATATATATATATATATATATGTGTGTGTGTGTGTGTTTATGAGTGTGTATGGCTGTATATATATGCATGTATGTATACAAGCGTGTTACTATATGCATATGCATATTTATTTTTGTATATATATATATGCATATATATAAATGTGTATATATATATATGTACATGCGAATATGTGTATAAGCATATATATTTAGATATATGTGTATATCGATGTGTATCTGTGTATATGATCATTTATATATGCATGCATATAAATATATATAAAAATGTATGTCTATCTTTATATATATATTTGTGAGTATATATATATGTATATATATATACATAATTTTTTATATACATAGGTATGTGCAGATATATATATATATGTATATATATACAGTGTATTTTAGATATAAATATATATATATATATATATATATAAGCATTTTTGAATATATGGCTGTATATTTACATGTATATATATATATGTATATAAACATATTTTTTTATATATGACTGTTTATGTAAATGCATATATATATATATATACATACACAGATACACATATACAGGCAAAATCATATTTTTATATATATACTGAAAATCATACACATACACACGCACAGATATATATATATATATATATATATACATACGCATATATGTTTGAACATATATATATATGTCTGTAGATGTATTTATAATTATGTGCGAATCTATATATATGTCTTCATATATATATATATATATATATGTATATATACACATTCGTGTATGTACATATATGCATGTATATATATATTTGTATATGTACAAATATATATATATATATATATATATATATATATGTGTGCATCTGTATTTGTGCGTATTTTTTAATATGTTTATGTTTATCTGTATACCTTCGAGTTTGTATATATATATGTGTGTCTATATGAGTGTATATATATATCGTCATGTATAATACATGTATATGCATATATGCGTATGTGTACATATATACATATATGTGTTTGTGTATATATAATTGTGTGTATTTATATGTATATTTAATTTTATATATGTATGTATTTCTGTGCATATGTTTCTGTATATATTTACGTGAAGATATATATATATATATATATATATATATATATATCCAAATGAAGTGAACCAACAATTTTAGTACAGTCTCTAAACAGAAATTTCCGTATCGTAATGTAAATTAATATATTTTTAAATAAGAAATTTAATTTCAATTATTTACATATATATATATATATATATATATATATTCGTTTTGTATATACGTAAATATATATAAATGTGTGTGCGTGTTTAGTGCTATACATTTATTTACACAAATACACACACACGTCTATATATATATATATATATATACATACTTTGATATATATATATATATATATATACTTTGATATATATATATATATATATACTTTGATATATATATACACATTTATATATATATATATATATATATATATATACACACTTGTATATATATTCATATAAATACACTTTGTTATATATTATATATATATACACTTGTATATATATTTATATAAATACACTTTGTTATATATTATATATATATATACACTTGTATATATATTTATATAAATACACTTTGTTATATATTATATATATATATACACTTGTATATATATTTATATAAATACACTTTTATATATATTTATATATATATAATGTACACTTTTATATATACTTATTTATATGTATATATACTTTTATATATATATATATATATAGATAGATAGATAGATATATATATATATATATACTTATATGTGTGTGTGCGTTTGTTGTGTGACATTATCAGTTCGATGTGGAAGAAACCGCTGTCGATATGCCGAGTCGAGATTGATTCCTCCTTTAGATTTTCTCAAGAATCTCTAGATAAATAAAGCAGCACTCGACCTGAAATGCTAACAGCATTTAATGCACCGGTTAATTTTAGATTTATAAATGTGCCTGATATAATCCTTACGAGTAAATCTTTCCATGTTCTTGTTCCACTTCCTCTCGGTTGTAAAATCGAGGCTAAGGAGACATATTGTCTTGCTATTCATTTGGTCATTGCTGGCCTCTACTTGATTCTCTATTGTATGTCCAATGCTTCACCTGTTGTTGGAGAATTCATTTCTGGTATTAGAAATCAATCTTAAAATCAGTCAGTCAAGTGCCATACGTGATACACGCTTTGGGTGATCATGTCTCGAAAGAGACATGACTGACTGGGCAGAAAATTATCCCGCAGTAGTTTGCCATTGCTTTCTGCGGTAGACTGGTTGCCGACCAAGGCTATAGAACCCAATCTGTCCTCCTATTTAACCCATAACTGGAAGGAATAATAGGATTAATAACTTTCCGAAGAGTATTTCCGCGTAAGTGAATCCAATGAATTCAGCTGGAATTCGAACTCGGCTCCCCGATTTCTCTTTCCGAGCCGATATCCAATGCACCACAACGCACAGATTCTGCATATATCGTATCAAATATTAAATTCATTTGGATCTCATAACATGTGAATTAGTTTAATTGCCCTGTGATTCTTTCAATATCCATTTATTTGCCACTAACATACTGAGAGATTCTTTAATCTGTGTGTCCTCTTAGTTTGTATAAAATAACCACTGCAAGCTGAATAATGCTTATAAATTTGAATCTTAGGGTTTGATGTAATGAATATGAATACACCTTGGTTCCCACACACTGGAATGTCTGGCATAAGACATAAATACAGGATATATATATATCTTCCACTAGAGGTCTATTGGCCTCCCTCTATTGTATTACGATTATTGTTTCCGCCTACGTCTCAGGATACTGCATTCGACGATTACGTCTACTTACTAGATTGACCTACCCGGTTACCTTTGGTTAAACCACTTAACAGCCTCGTATTGATATATATATATATCCCTTTCCGGAACTTAGGATTCTAAGAGGTAGTACAATGTTCAGCACGCTTATCTCGCTAGTACAATGACGACTATGAAGGAAGTTTAATCCTCATTGGGTGCCCCATACTTTCGGCCTCATTCCCATCTCATCTACGCTTTAAAAATCGTTACTTTTACAGTTCTCTTGGGCTGCAGATTTTGAGAATAAATTTGGGGCTAGACTAATTGTATTATATTTTTTCTTTCTAAAATTCTGATTGATTTTTAAATTTACTAATGCAACAGGTTTTATTAATTAAAGTTTCTTTAGTCGTCGATAGACATATTTGAGTAGATGCTGTATGGCCGAAACGTTCTGAATTATGTCGGACCTACCGACTGTTTCTCCTAATAAGCGAGTCTTATGTTTGAATCCTGCCGGAGAAAGCAGATTCTTCGTTAATACGTTTTCTGGAATATTCAAGCCGAAAGATGAAAATAAATCAATAAACAGATCCATCAAAATCTACTTTTAGTTAATATATATATATATATATATATATATATATGCCAGATTAAATAAATTGCAAACATTGTCTCTACTTATTTTTAGTAAAATCCATTCATACTCACAGATAATCTTTCGCGTATTATAATTGAAAGATGTCAGAAATGAGCTGTAATTTTCAACCGTTATATTTGAAGCAGGAAAATAATTTACGGTAACTTTTAGCAACACAGTCTTGCGGTTATTTTTTGTTACCATAACACACACTGCTGAAGATGATCTCAGAAGGAGATTGAAAGTACTTGGGTACATTGAAAATTGAATGGTAATGACATCTGTCAACGTTACAGCTCATTTCTTACATGTTTAGAAAATTATCTGCTGCCTCGATACACTAAATATAAGTAAACTTATGAACGTGTCTCTTAAAATATCTTTCTCTTAATCGAGTTTTCAGTTATGTAAAAGGCGCTAAAACTTTAAAAAGATTTAAACTTATTTTAGTAAATCGGTTAAAATTTATTTCAGCACATGGCCGAATATGCCAATTGTTAAAGCCTACGAAAAAAATCTTCAACAGTCAAAGGCGTTTACATGAAATTCGATATACAAAATAACTCTAAACTGCATGCAATATTTTTCGTTTACTTAAATTTATCTGAGAAATTTATATGTTGCTAATATGGAAAATATATTTTAAATGTACCAATCGAATTACCTACTAACATTACTTTAAATACGAAATCGAACTGTTTCAGCTAATTCGAAAATGAGATATTACGTTTAGATTTGTATCAATTTAAAGTGACTTTTCATTCAAATGAGACGATTAAATTTATTCATATCAAGGGGAATTATTGGAAAAAACTTAACACATGCATATAGACTGAATTCCACATTCACCGAACAATTTGACCAATACATATGAATGAATGACATACACAGTGGAACCGCTACTTACTAAAGGCTATACATACACAATTTTCAGGCGACGAAACGCCTCTTTGGAAAAATATTGCCTCTTGTCACGAAAGAAATTTCAGGATACGAAAAGCGAAAATTTCAAAATACGCGCTGCTACTCGCAGCTCCCAGAGTCCACCTCATTGCCTCTTCAATTTCCTCCTCATTCTCGATAGTACCCCTGCCCGCCCGCCCGGCCTCGAAGATGATATCCTTGAGGTGTTCTCGTTTATTAAGGTACTGTATCTCCCACCTAACACTACCTCTATCTTCCAGCCCATGAACAAACAAATCATTTCGAACTTCAAGAAACTCTACACAAAACACCTGTTCAAGAGGTGTTTCGACATCACTGAAAACACCCAGCTTACCCTTCGTGAGTTTTGGACGCAGCACGTCGATATTGTTGTTTGCCTCAAGATAATCGACATGGTTTGGCAGGAGGCGAGCAGACGTACCTTTAATGCGGCTTGGAGAAAGCTGTGGCCCGATACTGCTGCCTTACAAGATTTTGAGGGGATCGAGGTGGAAGCTTGGAACCGATTAGAGGATTTATATGATAAAAAGCATCTCTACTTACGAAATTTTCACGTTACGAAACGACTTCCATTACGAATTAATTTCGTAAGTAGAGGTTCCACTGTACAATGCTTTAAACACAACATTACGCTTCACAGTTTAGATGCGCATGTGATTGGAAATTAATCCTTGCTTGAGTCTCTGACCAATATTGAAATATTATAAATTTGCTGAATGTTTGCGAACTTCAAGAATTTGTACAGCTATTTACTAAGCGTAGCGTACGTGGCACGGGGGAGAAGGTATGGAGCGCCTAATGTTCATTTGCTTCATTCGTAATTGATCTGGAGATCCCTCTACTGCAATGGGGTGGCGCGGCCGCGGGACACTGTTCCCTGGGACCGGGCATCTATTCAGTGTAATTTTTTCTCAGTTACAACCCTGCCCTCGCGAACGGAGCCTCAACTGAGCAGCACTCTGTCTTCGGGGACAGAGACGCAACTGAGAGATGATTCGGTACCCACCCGTCACAAAATTGTGGCGGGTAATGATGTGACACAAGGCCGAAAGTATAAGATTCCTAGTGAGAACCAAACTCTCTAAGAGTCGAAATAGTTCTAGCGAGACAAATTTACAAATCATTACATCATGCCGAGATTCTCAAAATGATTTTCTAAAATTAGGCACCCGGTACGGATCGAACTCACTACGCATTCGTGATAATTATAGCGGAACAAGCTCTTATTATACAACTTTAGATTTTTCGTCACAATTTTAAGTTTACATTCCGATACATTTCAGAGCAGAGATGGTTATTTACGAAAAATGGAAAGATGTGTATATAAGGCTTGATTTAACTGCGATTAACCTGTGGAATCATTCGTAGTCGAGTGATCTAAGACGCAACAGAACAATTGGTAGCTTCCCCTATGTTGTTAACGGTTACAGGCTCGAATCCTGCCGAATAGCACACATTTTTTAACAAAATTTCTCGTAAATAATCAGGCCGGTAGAAATAAATAAATATACATACATATATATATATATATATATATATATATATATATATTAAAGTTTCTTGCGTTTGGTTTTGTTTTCTAAAAATATCTAAATCACTAGTGCAACTATAGCTTAGTTGATTGTGTTTCTGTTGAAAATTTTGTTTAGTTCTGATTCTTTTGGAAAGTGTCTATCAGTTTTAAAAATATTTGTCATATTTTGGTCTTTACTTTTAAACTAAATGGTGGGTTGAACCAGATAATGTTTCTTTTTGTATTGTCGATTTTGATTTGTCGATGAGATGACGAGTTCGAATTCTAGTTGAATTCCTTGTATTCACTTACGCACAAATACCCTTGGGGAAGGTATTAATCTGTCCCTTTTTATATACCGTAATGTTTTCTACAACTAAATTGTATTTATACTGATTTAATAGCTTAATGAATCCCTCCATGTTCCAATAGATATTCATATTGTCTACCGCTGAAACGGAGAAAATGTCCGAAGTTCATTTGGGAAGAAAAGTACAAAAAATGAATTTCGGAAAATTTTTTTTATGGAATCTCCTCCTTGTTTGAGAAGAATTATTCGTAATTTTGTAAAGTCGATCAGTAAAATTAAACAATAAAAATTTTTTTTGTCTTTAACAACATGTGCTGACTAGATACAGAACAAATATATACGACTGAATTTAGAAATGCATGGCCTCGGATGTGCGTTGTGGTGCATTGGATATCGGCTCGGAACGAGAAATCGGGGAGCCGAGTTCGAATACCAGCTGAATTCATTGCATTCACTTACGCGAAAATACCCTCGGGAAAGGTATTAATCCGTCTCTTCCTTCCAGTTATGGGTTAAATAACAGGACAGATT